>NEWO01000150.1:1076029-1150351 GCA_003013225.1 Phalaenopsis aphrodite | reverse complement strand
ACATCACAACATATTGTTACCTCCCTCCTCTTCTCTATCATTTCCCCAATCTCTCTCCTCTCTTTTTTACCATAACTACTAAAAAAAAATTCAATATAAATATATATAAAAACTTGTGATAAAAAAGAGAGAAAGAAAGTGCAAATGTTAATCTTGCCCCAAAATATATCATCATCCTGCCGCAATATGCATCATCGGCATCACCTCTTTCAGATGTAAAAATGCAAAAGCAACTTCATCTCAACATCAAGTAATAACTACTTGTCTCTGTCGCTACAACGATCATAGAAGATTTGATTGCAAGTTAGCACATTTTGCGTGCAGGAGCACAGTCCCTTACATGTTTTCTCATGAACATCATCTCGGCATGATAGAAAAGCTCCATCATATGCATTTTTTGATATGTAAGGTGCACAAAACACATGCACATATTTTTAAGCCTTGAGAGTTTAAAGGACTTTGACCGAGGTGCCTTATAACATTGATAATTTATGCATTTTAAGCGTGACGAGCAGGTCTATCACTTCTCGTAGATGCCCTTATGTGAGAGAGATTCCGAGTGGTTGCCATAATTTTGAATGAGCGCAATTTACAAAAACCAAATTAAAACGACCTGATAGAATAAAATGTAATTGACACCAATCTATAGTTCCTAGGCAGTATAGAAAAAACAAGAAATGGGCAAAAATATCAGTAGAATGGATATCAGTGGAGAAAGGAGTTATGGGACCTGAAATTAGGTGTAAATGGCAGCTAGAAAGTAGCTTAGCAGCAGAAACAGCAAGAAAGTAACAATGCGGGCAGCTTAGAAAGTTTTTGGCCGTTCAGGAAGATCACCACATCGATCCAATCAAGTTACATACACATCACCAAAGAACAGTCTAGTATACAACACTCCAGCAAGAAGAACCGGAGAGGAAACAATCTCTATTGCATAAATCAAAAGACGAGTCTCTTAACTAACATAATATATGTCCCAAAATTAAAATAGCCCTAATAATACTATAAATAAAGTAAAAGGGTTGGTCATCCCATGGATGTTTGGATAGCTTACATAGATCACTCCTCGACTAAATAATGTTTTCTTGGTTCACCTAGGATAACGAGCGGCGTGTTACACTCCGCCATATTTTACAAATTGGCAAGAAAATCATAGGATGGCAGATTCTAGAAAAAGGCGTATGGATGAGTGCAATCCAAGATATTTTAGAAGACTCCATCACATTCTAGAAAAGGTTAGAAGGAAAAGCTCAAAGGAAAATTCAAGAATAACCTAGAAGGTTTTAGGAACATATATGCATATAAAAATTGTATAGAATAATCTAAAAACAAGAATAATCTATTGTATTCTAGAATGTTCCCTTGGGCTTGGAGGGGGCTAAAATAAGAGCCCCTCCATTTGTAATCACCTAAGAAAGCATCCAAGCTTCCAAGCATTCAAGTGTTGTAATTGTTCTTTCTTAGTGAAGTGTACCTTTCTCAAATACTTCTCTATACTCTTCTTTATAGAGTGTTTTGTACTTACAAGTTCAAGTGTTTTGAAGGATAAACTGATTTAGTGCTATGAAAAAATGCTAAAGTTGCACGGGTGACTATAGAAAAGTTTAGTCCGCGACAGGAGGTAGTACCACATGTGAAAGTGGAATCAGGTTCGAGAGCCCAAGCGAGAGAGAAATCAGGAGCCAAAGTGAGAGTGGGACCACGACATCTATGAAATTCTCCCTGGACAAGTTATATTTCAACATACTAGCAGAGAAAACAACAGAGCAGATCATTTTTGTGCCCATAAAGCTTTACATAGGATTTTTATGATGAAAAACATAAATGAGCAACATGCTTTTTTTCCTCTTTATGCAGTAGATCTCACACTGTAAATGCCCAAGGGGTATGTTTTTTTCATATTTAACTAATATGATATTGTAATGTGATATGCAACGTTTCGAGGGTTCACCTTATTCACTAGAATCTTCTTAATCATCATAGTACAACAACATATCAACAATGTTGAAAGTAGAAGAGATGTTATAGTTTGCTGACAAGTCAATCTGATATACATTATCATTAACAATTTTGAACAAACTATCGGCTCTAAGCTTAATTTTCAAACAAACGTGCAGGAAATCTCTTATTCAACCTAATTCATACTAAGTGTCCTTGAAAACTTGAGATCTCCTAAACTTATTCACATGCTTCTATACTTGGTGTTCTGTTTTGTAATTCATTTCCTCACACATACAATAAAAGCCGAGCCACCTCCGGTAATCTTTGCTCCAAATAAATTTATCCACTTGGATGAGCTATGAATGAGATTTCTTGCATCAACTCGGCAACTATGTAAGTTCAGTAAGAGTCAAGTCTCAAACATTGTAGTTATAGTGACATTGATACATTATTTACAAAGCAAAAAGTTTTTCATCCGTTGTCACCACACTTAGAAGTGCTTTGAAAACCTCAATATGAAATTTTTCATAGATTTGATGTTTAATAAGTGCCCTAGACACGTAGTTTCATCTAAGATCAATGATAGTAACTATATCATTGCGATGAACATACTTATTTAAGAATATATATCCAAGTAATGATGCCAGAAACTTAACTCCACATGCAACTTTATATCCGAATGTGAGAAGTTTCACAAATAATCAAGGGAAGCTTGATTCCTAAGCAATGTAGTATTCTCCTCTTCATACTTGTCAAATTCAGAATGAACATTTAAAGGTACAAATGTGTTCACCACTGAACAAGATAACAAGGAAGTTGTTGTAGATTGTCACCTTCCAACTCATGAAATTACCTATTCATACAAATCCAAAGCTTGTACCATCAACATTGTTTTCTAGAAACAATGCCCCAAAAGTGTATGTGAGTGGGAATTGAGACTAGTCCCTCTATAGACAAGCAAACCATTGCAAGAAACTTGTTGGCTTCACCATAATAAATCATTGATTCATGACCACACAGCGTTCCTCGACAAGAAGGTTCTCAACCTTTTGACAGAGCAATGCAAGATCTCTCGGGTTGAGCTAAAATCATGTGCAGTGGTAATAGCAACCATGAAAGCAACCTCAATAAATGCACAGAAGAAACATCTTTACCTTTTGGAATAGCTGAAGAAACCAATGTGTTGATACTATTTGTAAACTACACACAGAGTTCATGCATTAGTCCAAGAATCGTCTCAACTACATAAGCGGTCCATTTTTAGGATGGATCCTTACCAAAATACTTATGCAGCATCTCATGCGACACTAGTTTCTTCTAATCCATAAAATCTGGCACATCCATGTCAAAGGCCAGTGCCCAATTATTTACTTCTGACCTAATTGATACAATTTCGAGTAAAAGAATGAGTCTTTCTTTCGCCTTTACAACGTCAATGCATGCTTCCATAGTAGCTATTTAGTTGGGTCATTCCTCTGAGAGAGATGTGGCATGCCACTCTAATTGTCACATGCAAAAATCAAACTCCTTCCAAGATAAAAATATGATATGTTTCACGTCCTTAATGAAGGAATAAGTGTTCTTGTAGCCATCATGACATGTGCACTGGTCGTACTAAGTACGGACTAATAAGATGTGACAAACATTTATAAATATCATTTCACACTACATGAACTCCTGGATTTGTCTCCAATAGAGAAATTCACGGGCATCTCATGTTAATTGTGATCTCATTCCCTTTCTTCAACCAAGATGGGAAATAAAATTGAGTATGGTTCTTGTGTCAAAGAGCAACCTGCCTATCATTTGGGCAGACACCGCATTTTAACAATTGTCTTTGTCTATGATAAGGTTGCACACATTTTCTTTGCAATTCAACAGATACGAAAGACGTAATGGTGGAGACATTATTGCTCTCTCGTGGGCTTGGCCTAAATGGATTGTTGTATCACAAGAATTTCTCTTTTATTGGTTGGAAGCTGCTACTCTTCATTTGCATGCTCACTTTCTACCTTGTCAACTATGTTATTGTACATTTCTTTCATTACTAATCACTTACCAATGATGGAAATACCCTCTTGTTTAGACAAGTAGACTCAAAGGGTCATAAATCGTGACACTTGACACACTTCCTGTTGGGAAGGATTTGGGAGTCTAGGTGACGCCTACCTTTACTCCACCTTGACCATATTTCTCCTTGTAAGGGGCCAACTAGGGTGCTCTATTGGACGTGCTCTTACTGCTTGATCGTAAAGTTGAGCATTGTTTGTTAAGTGTGATGGTCCCCTCCTGACGATCTTGCTTCTCCACCTTCAATGTTAGGATATGCACATGTAGGGACCAACAAAAATACAATTGCACCATATTATTGATAGAAAATTTGAATCCTCCTAGATACATTGTCATTATATGCTTCTCTAACTCCTCTTAACTTATATTTCAACATAAGTTAGTCAAATTTCGTCGTGTGCTTCATTACGGAAGAGTCTCTCTGGTACAAGTTATGGAATTTTAGGAACACAACATGTTGGTAATGTGAGGAAAGATATTTGTGTTATATTTCACTTTTCATCTTAGGTCAAGTGGTGACCTTACTCTTCACGTTGTAGAAAACATTTCATATTCCCCCACCACAATGACGCATTCTTGTTGAGCTTGATGGATGCCAATTTTACTTTATTCAACTATAGAACATTCTTATACTCAAAAACTCATTTCAATAGTCATGGTTACTCAATGAAATCATTTGGATCCCGATGTACCTCAAAATTTAGCAAATCAACCTTCACTTCAAAATTATTGCATCTTGTTTGATATTCAATCACAAATTATAAGTTACTTTTCATTACTAGAAACTTCTAATATAAAACATTGACCTTCACCTCTTTATTATGCATGTTTCTCCTCAACATCATGGTGTCTTTTTTTCTCTGAAGTGGTTTTGATTAACGATCATCGGGCTAAATTCAAAGTCCGACTTGTTGGTTTCTTTGCACTTTCTTAATTAAAGAAAGGAGTATGTTACCCAAGTGCCTAAGGACAATTTAGTCTTTCATTGGTTATTATTGTGGGGTATAAATAGGGCTAATATATTTAGAGTTAGGGTTATGTATGAGATTACGGTCTTAAGTTTTAGGTTTAGGGTTTGGGAGAGATCGCCTACCTCTCGAATTAAAAGGCATATCTTTTATGCATTTGGATTTATTTTGTTTTGATTTGATATCACGTAATAAAATAGATTACTTATGTCATAATTTCTGTGAAAAATCGACTCCAGTTTGTATTATATTGGTATAAGGGCATCTGATTCAAGGGATTCTCGCAATCACCGTCGCGATCGAGCAAGTTGAAAAGCAACTAAAGAATTGCGGGAAGTAAACGAGAAGATTATGACCAACAAATGGATCGCGGTTCGCGATATAGTCGCGAATAGACGGGGGCACAACGAAGGAAATGGTAGAGATTCAACCGAGCTAGCTGAGAGCAAACGCCTGAATCACGGCGTCTATGCTCGAAGCTTGTGATACAACGTGATTATGAGCAAGCGAGAAAGCAAATGACAGGATTGCAGTCATACTTGACTGATATAATTGAGAATTGGGTGATATGAGATGCCAAGGACGGGATTGTGACTTAAGACCTCACAGTACAGTTACGGTCTAAGCTGCCTAGGAAGCCAACAACGAGATTAAAGCATGCAGAATCTAAAATTATCTAGAGAATAATGGCAGCCAAAAAAATAGATGTTTTGGAGAAAAAATTGGAGGAAGAGGTGAGTCAAATTAAGTCGGAAATAGAGAAGCTTTTCTCTTCTTTGGATGGACGATTTTTTTTTCATGGAGGGGAGATTCACAGCTATAGAAGAAATGATGAAGAATATTAAATAGTTTCACATAAAATTGGCTCAGCCCACTACGGGATAGAGTGATGGCATCTAGAAAGGATGCGAGTGACAATAAATGGATTTGCAAGGCATCAGGGCAACATCACTACCTTAGGCGGATCTAGAGTCATGAGATCGAGCAAAGGAATCAACAGCAGACACGAGTTGCATCAATCAGAAGGATTGACAAGACATCAGAGCAACATCACTGTCCTAGGCGTATCGAGAGCTATAGGATTGAGTGAATAAATTGGGAGTAGACTCGAGCAAAATAACTTGGAAGGAATAGCACGACATACAGACTACTAGAACGAATGAAAACATGTGGGATTCAGTGAAGAGTCGAGAGCAGATTCGAACGATAGCACCTGGAGTGAATTGCACGACATCTGGAGGTTTGGAATGGATGACAGCAAGCGAAACGGGAAGACGTGTCATTTGAGATTGGAGAAGATTGATTTGAAGTATTCCGATCATGAAAAAGGAACAATGGTGGGTGAGATACTGACAGAGGGTTGCATCCAGCTACACTATTGTCTTTTGTTCTTGCAACCTTCCGAGAGGAAGACAATTCAAGAGTAATGATGAGAATGGGGACATGTGGAGAAAAAGTATGGGAGAGATTAGAGAATATTTAGATGGGAGACAAGATTGGGGTACTTCGCGGTGACCCTGGTTTGTGCAAAATTTTGGTAAAGCTCGAGACCAAGGTAAGGGCAATTTAGGATGCAGAGCTGGGATTCTAGATCGAGTTGCATACAATGAAAGAGACATGTGAAACGTATTTGATAAAGATTCGGCGATCAATGAGCTACTAGATGAGAGTTTGGGGTTGTGGTATTATCAAAGATTGACATAAAATTAAGATACCATTGATTGTGGTCAAAGAATGTGTACAAAATTGCATTTCAAACTCATGAGGGTCGCTATGAATTTATGATTGAATAAAAAAGTTTTCATATGAGGACGCCATATGCGAGTCAAACGACTTGATCCAACACCATCTCTTTTCCTGCCTTGAGGATAATGTATCTTATTTGAAAAAGCGTATTATTACGCATGTGCATAAAGGCAATTTAGTCTTTTATTAGTAATTATTGTGGGGTATAAATAGAGTTAATATGTAGAAGGTTAGGGTTATGTATGAGATTGTGGTCTTGAGCTTAGGTTTTTAGGGTTTAGGAGAGATCGCCTACCTCTCGAATTGTATGTGATTATCTTTATGCATTTATAGTTGCTTTCTTTTGATATCGGCGGAATAAAATATTCTATTTTGCATTAAGTTATGTGAAAATTTGGCTCTGATAAGTATCAGAGTATCAATAAAAATAACATTTTGAAAGAAAGTAAAATAATAATGACAAAAAAGGTTAAGGATGACAAAAACTCTTCCAATATTCAACTTTATTTTGCTTGAATCTTAGAAGAAAAGTCGCTCATCTATAAGTCTAAAGTATATCAATCTTTAACTATCGGTGACATCATATACTTAGAAACTAATAAAAAAATGTTAACTATAAACTAAGAGCAGTACATATGGCAACTAAAAAAAAAGTATGCCAGTTACATGGACATAAGAAATTGTTCAAGAAACAAGAATATTGATGTTGATTACAACGAAAGTCCAAAAACAATCTCATGTCAGTGAATTTAAGAACAAAGATCATAAAGCAAATTTGCCACATTTGCTCTCTCTTGTAACATGATATCCTTCCATAAATTCTTGAATAATTGTTTGAAGCAACCAAAACAATTTTAATTATGTTATATATCTTAAGTCATCACAGTGTGATTCCTCGATTTCAAAAGTGAAGGTAATATCATATGTTTTGAGAATCCAAATTCAAGAGTTTTCTATCATCAAGAATAACATCAATTCTATTGAAGGTATAAAACCATTTGAAGACCTCATAAACTCCAGGATTCATTAGCAAAAGACCCCTGCTTCCAGAAATCAACTGCCAAACAAGTCCCCTCAAGCAATCAGGAATACCCTTTCGTATACGCCTTTTAACTACGTGAGGCTTCCTTCTGACAAAATGCTTCCAATCACCTCCACCTATACCTATCATCTTCCTCCATTTTCGAATCCTCCTTTCCTCCCTGAAAGAAAAAGTTTTTGTTACACTGTTATAATGTTATATATTATAGATAAAGATATATTGTTTATTAGGAGCACTACGTGAACAAAATAATTAAAGGCGTTTGCTAAAAAATAATAATCTCAAACTAACTATTGCTGGAAACTGAGATTGTGTAAAGAAGCTATCAACCATCAAAAGATGCAGGGAAATGGCAGAATTGTAGATTCAATTGAAACTTACGAAAACATAAGAAAATCAAAAAAAATAATAATAATAACAATACAATGAATCCTCTGGTTATAAATGTTAAATTCTCCATTATCTAAACTAAGCAGTCTGACAAATATGGGCCATAGAAATTTCACCTTCATTCCCATTAGGTTTTTGCAAACCATAAGAAGCTATTTAAAGTATATACAAAAATAAGAAAAATAAAAAATAAATTACTACTAAAAGTCTAAAATATTTCTAATGGTTAATTACTTGATAACACTCGTGAAATAATTAACAGCATAAATATAGAAATATTCTAATAGCTAAATGTCTGAAAATATATTCTAAAAGCTTCCCAATAGCAATCATATTCAACCAATTTTAAGTACTTCTTTCTTCCTTGAAAAGAAATTTGAGGCTATGTAGTGTTAAATAATGATATGATGAAGAAGTATTATTCACAGAGACTGAAAATTGGAAAATATAATATAAAGAACATTTGTTGCATGATGTTAGCAAAACAGTGTTCAGAAAAAATGATTGCTTACAGAAGAAGCTATCAACTTACGAAAAAAATCTTAATAGAAATTAAATAAATTGCATATTCATTTGAATAAAAGCAAATGATAGGAAGAAACAGAAAATAAAAGAATAACAAACAAAACAAATGCTACAATGACCATTGTAGATATTATATCATCAAGGATGTAAAGAACTAAATGCTCAAAGTAGTTTGTATTAAATCCTCAAAAGTACTGAAGGGTTTTAACAAGGGGAGAGAAGATAATAACTTCTTTATTAAGAATAATGATGATGGTATAATAGTTGTTCAAGTATATAATAATATTTTATGAGGAAAAATTAATAAACCTTTGAGTCACGGGTTCTCAAATAAAATGAGTGAAGAAATTGAAACAAATATGACAAAGGAACTCAATTGATTCTTAGAGCTTCGAGTGAAGAATAAGAGAGTAGCACCTTCAATTGTCCAACAAAGTATATAAACAATTTAAATGAAATGCTACACTTGTATAGAAGAAAAAAAAAATCACATTATAAGTTACCAATAGTTAACTAAATATTATGTTTTATGTATATATTTGTGCTCATTTCCAAGCAAATCCTAAAGAATCTCAATTAAAAAGAACAAAGTGCTGCTAGACAGAGGCGGACCTAGAAAGGGTCAAGGGTAGGCAATTCAGATTTTTACTAATATGGGAGGGCAATTTGGTTTTTTGCCCCTCCTGAAATACCCTTTTGCCCATTTTGGTGATTAAAAAAATGTCCTTTTATACATCAATTCTTAGATAGTATAGGCTTGGTATTATCTAAAAGAGGATTATTGTCGACGCTATAAGCACAAGAAGATTGTAAGTTCATTTTAATGATTATAAATATATGATAAATACTAGTTTTCATGAAGTGATCACAAGATTAAAAGTATACACATATCTTGATAGATGATTAGCTCAAACATAGAAAATATATCCAACGATCAAAAGGATAAAAAAGAAGAAATCAAGCTATTGAAGATTGTTAGACTATGCCTAGATATTTGTTATTTGTGCATAAACCAAATAATTAGCCATTAAATCCATGTATAATAATCATCCTTAAAATGAAGGTAAATGCTGAGAAAATAATCAGTATTAATCCAAATCTAGTTGTTTTACATTTCACCGTGGTTAATGAGATCTACCAATCATTGTAAATTACTGAAAAAAGTGAATGAAGAATTGAAAAGGTACAAAGCACACCTCTCCATTTCATTGGTGGAAATGTTTTTAGCTTCAAGGGAGTTACCCTGGTCCTGTATTACAAACCCAAATCTATCAACATGCCTCAAATTAGAAATTTGTCCAGGCTCAAATTCATCTGCCTTCTTCTTTTCCATCCCAGTGAAGCTAGCCTGCACATACGCCAAAAGTAACTTATCCATTATCTTGGTATGATCATGAGATCATTCATTTGTGTTTCTATACTTCAGATAACTAGGGGGCAAGACTATTGAAGGACACGTAGACAAATGATCAGCAGAAATACTACCAAGCATCCTTGAAAACATTCTAGTAAGTAATAAGACTCTAAATAATTAGTAAAAACGACTTCATAAGATTTCACAAAACAAAAATTTTGAACAAGTGTAAAAAATCAAGATTTGCAAATGTATTCATATAGATTATCAAAGAAATCAATTTTTTTGGGGCACAAATTTGGGTGGGGAGACAAATAAGATAATATAGTTTATAATAAATGTCGACCTGGAAAACAAATTCCTTTCATGCAAAATGAAGACAAGAAAATCCCAAGATAAACCGTATTTGTTGATAAAGAGTAAAGAGGGAGGGAGTGAAATCAGGAAGAAAGCTGCGCATGGAAATTAATGCAACTTATCTTTTCTGATGGTTAATGGGTGAAAATGGTCAACACAGTTTACTATCCAGAGCTCCATGTGATCTCAATCCACGTAACGGATATATGGGGTAAGCAACAAGCTGGGAGAATTAGGGCAAGAAAGGAGAGAAGAAGATACTAGAGAACTCACAGGCGATGGCGTGGATGTGGTGAAGTCTGCTCTAAATAAGAAATTTTATTATGCACGATGAAGTAGATTGGATGAAGGGGCAGAAAAGAGCAGATGGAGGGGCGACAAAGGACAAAGGGGCTAGAAGCGGAGGACAAATAAAGGAGGTGACGGTTAAATAGAAGAGATGGAGGAAAAGTAGCTAGCGGGAGGGAGAGAGATTTAAATTGCATTTAATAGAGGAGAATTTACATAAATATAAGGTATTTTTATAAATTTATAAATCAAATATATAAGCTATATTTACTTGTATATAAATAGCGTCTTTAAATCACATCAAAATATCATTAATATCAACATATTATGCATCTAAAACATAACGTGCATTTTTATGTATATGTTTTGATATATATCACGCTAATAAATATTATTTAAGAATGTGAGAACTAAAGTGTCACACTCCTCTCTCATCCATAATGTGCACATTGAGATAAGTAATTATTATTTATTAGAAAATAAACACATCATTGTTCATTAAGAGATTTATTTTTATACTTATAATAGGTTATTAGATATTTTATGTATTGTCCGTCATGTCTTTCAAATCTAATCATCATTGTGTATGTCATTATAGTTATCATGACCCGGCTCAAAAATTCAAAATACCAAAGTAGAAATAAATGATCAAATGCAACATTATCTCAATATAATATTTTAAAATTTTACAAACATAAATCCTTCAATCTCAAAAGAGAACTAAAAAAATATATAATTTTATTCAAAAAATACATTATTTTCTCTTCATAATATAATTTTCAAATCATAACTAATACAAAATATTATTGCATTTTCTATCTCCAGCTAATATTCGTCATTTATAAATAAACTATTTGATTAGTCTCACTTAATTTAAGAAGAATATTTAAAAAAAATTTATCAACTATTATGAGTTAAACAACTTTGGTTGAATATACATTTTTATTATAGAATATTAAGAATTAGAAATTAATATATGTTGAATCCTTACATTTTATGAGTGCACTATCTAAGTTGAAATACATAAAAATTAGCATCCTCTTTTATTTTGTGCCAATAAAATTGTGAAAAATTTGAGACGGGGTTCATTAAAAACCATCATGTCCTGCTATAGAAGTGAAATAAAATTTATTCACTGTATGGAAGAGATGGTGGCATGGTGATTGGGCATTTCCTCCCGCATTCAAAGGCCCCGTGTTCGAGGCTCACCTACCCAAGAAAAAGTTATTGTAATATTTTTTTTGCTTGAAAATACTAATAAAATAACTCAGCCTTTACATAGAATCAAATCGTCCTTGACATTATAAACAAAACATTTAATGGAATCAGCATGGATGTTGGCAGACACATTTATAAATTTGGCAAATCATTTGTTTGTGTTCAAAGTGTTTCTAACAATGATAGATTTTATTTTAAGATTTATAGGTGAAATTTCCTCTTCTCTTGAAAACAATGTGTCGTCGATAACTTAATTAGTAGTATCTGGATTGTATGCAATATCAAAATTAACTCCTAGAATATTGACAAAAAAAGCATTGTTTTTCTAGTGTCTAGACTACTTATTGCTTTAGATATTTAATGTTTTTTAGGTTAAGGCATATCAAAAACTTTCACATAAAAGGTATTGACACCATTTATAACTATTTATGTTATAGCATATGGTTAGTGAACACAAGCAGAAGCGAGCTACATTCGCAAACATAATTTTTTGCTGAAATTTTATATGGGTGTGACTTTTGTATTAAAATAGCTCCAATGCCTCCGCCTAAAGTGTCAGTTGTAATTATAAATCATTTGAAATTTTTTTCCTGATGCGGAACATGAGCAGAAATAAAAGCTTGTTTCAAAGGTTAAATGCATTTTCAAATTGATCATTCCAACAAAAAACATCCATTTTGAGAAGATTAGTCAACGGAGAGGCAATAGTGGTATCATTGTGAATGAAGCATCCTTGATAGTCAGATACTCGTAGAAAAGATCGTATATTTTTTAAAATTGGAGCAGATGATCACAATGAAAATAGCAATGATTTTGGAGAGTTTAAAGACAACATGGGTTTAACAAGATGTTCTAAATATTCAATTGTACAGTATCAAAAACACATTTTTAAAGTTTAGCAAAAAAATTAATCTGTTCTAAGACGATCTAAAACAATCTATAATTGATTAATATGCTCTTGAAGGGATTTACGATAAACAAATATGTCATCAAAGAAGATCAGCACAAAATGATGTAATTAAGGCCTAAGAATTATATTCATAGTTTCTTGAAGAGTAATTGGGCGTTAGATAGTCCAAAAGACATAACAAAAAACTAATAATAGCCATGATGAATGTGAAACACAATTTTAGGAATGTATGTTTCATTCGTACTTATTTTATGAAAACCAGCACGTAGGTCTAATTTCAAGTATGTTGTATATCAAATAGTTCATCTAAAATTTATCAACCATATGTATAATAAGGCAATGCAGTATGATAACTTGATTTAAAACTCGATAATCTATGCAAAAACAACAAGTTTATTATTTTTTTACTATTAAGTCTATGGAAGAAAATGAGTCATGACTCAAACGAATAATCCCATAATCTAGTATTTTTTGAATTAAATTTTCGATTTCAAATTCTAAAAATGTGAAAAATGATAAGATTTAACATTATCAAGTTTGGATTTCGTTACAATGTAATAGAATGTTTGATATCACGATGTGGTGTTAAAGTAGTCGATGTAGAAAATACATGAACATGCAGTCAAAAAGCCTTTGAGTGGAGAATCCTCAATAGAATGAAATTGAACAAATCAATTTTTCATGTACAAATTAAAATTGAGCTTTTGAAAATTGTAGTGAGAAGTCAAAATTAGGAGCCGAAAGATTACAATCGATGTATAATAATGCGACGCGGGAACTTACCGACAGCGGTATTGCAGCAGCCACAGTACTGAGAACACATTATTATAGTTGTTGCAGTAATTGTGGTTCCCTTTCTGATTTAGTTCCCTTTCCTATTTGATTTTCTATCAAAAACCATCCCTTCCTACAAAAGCCTCACTTCAAATTCCTTTCTTTTCCTTCCCCCTCTTTATTTATTAACTATCCTCCTACTTGCCTAGTTTATCTATTTTCCTTTTATTTATAGATGTTGTTGTTTGCCAAGGATGGGTAAGGATGTTTTTGATTATTTTGAGTGCAGATTTCTGATTGTTGCCTTTTAAGCGCACTTCCCCTCCGGGAATTATAACTGACAGCAAAGAGGTGCCCCAGTTGTGACTTGTCTGAGGTCATGATTGTCTCAAAGAGTTTGGGTGGTGCTCCGACTGTAGCTCAACCCCAACGAGATATTTATCCTTCCCCAGACCCTACCTAGTTGTTCCCCTTCTCATAATCCATCCACCATCCCATTCCTCCTCCTGTAACAGTAGCACCCGCAAGGACCTTTCTGCCTCCTCCTAGTAGTTGTCAAATCCTACCTGCAGCTCCCCTGTTGTCGCTCAGGCCTTCCAACCTCCTCTCAGCAACAATACAACTTTCTTTCCTCCTTCCACCATCAGCCAAACACTACATGCAACTTCCTTGTTGCGGCTAAGGCCTTCCTACCTCCTCCCAGCATCCTCACTACCTTCTTGTCTCCTCGCAGTCGTTCAACCTTCATGACTCCTCCAAGCCGACCTATCTAGCTCTCCCCACTCCACCTGCTCCAACCACAACCCATCCTACCCTCAGTCCTTGTTGTTGCCAACCAACTACCGTATCCCACCTCCACTCCAAAACATGTTGTGGCCATATTCGAGGCTGCCCCGACCGCCTGTCGTAGCCCTAGTTGTGTTCTTTGTTGTTATGCCCTAGTGTCGTTGTGTTTGTTGTTGTTATTTCTTGTTTTCAAAAGTCATGGTTGTAACCGTCAAAATTTTAGCAGTGATATTTTTGTTTTTATGTGTGGTGTGTGTTATCTTCGGTATCCTTTTGTATCAAAGCTAGCACAATACTAGTCCTATCCTAAAGTTCCCTAGCATCCGCTCCTACTCAAGCCACCCTACCAAAATTTTTCTGCCCTAAAAGCTTCAACGGATGAAGTCGAAGCTCCCCAACCCTGGAAGAATGGCGCAGGAGCTTACTGACTTCGGTATTGTAGCAACTAAATTATCGCAGACGTGTTACCATAGTTGTTATAGTAATTGTGGTCCTCATTTTAATTTCATTTCCTTTCTTATTTAATTCCCTTCCCTGTTTGATTCCCTATCTAAATCCATCCCTTCCTACAATAGCTTCACTTCAAATTCCTCCCTTTTCCTTCCCCCTCTTTTATTTATTATTTATTCCCCTACTTGCCTAGTCTATCTATTTCTCCCTTATCTATAGATGTTCGCCTAGGATTGGGAAGGAGGTTTTTTATTATTCTGAGTGTAAATTTCTTATTGCTGCCTTTGAGGCGCTCTTCCCCTTTGGGGTATCTGACAACGAGGAGATGTTTTGGTTGTAACTCTTTTGAGGTGGTGACCGTCGCCAAGAGTCTAGGTGGTGCTTCGGCTATAGCTTGAGCCTGATAAGACATTTATCCTTCCCCCGACCCTTCCCCATTGTTACCCTTTGATTCCAGCCACCATCCTACATTGTTCCTCCTTCCGTAACACCAGCACCCACAAAGACCTTTCAGCCTCCTCCCAACAGCTGCCAAAGCCTACCTGCATCTTCATTGTTGCCCCTAAGGCCTTCCCACATCCTCCAAGCAGCAACACAATCATCTTGCATCCTTCCAAAAGCCGCCAAAGCCTACCTGCAGCTTCCCTGTTGTCATTAAGGCTTTCTTGCCTCCTCTCAGCATCCCCATTACCTTCCTGCCTCCTCCAAGCAGAAGCCCAACCTGCTTCCTCCAAGTAGGCCTCTCCAGCCCTCTCCACTCCACTTGCTCCAACCACAACTCATCCTACCCTCAACCCATGTTGTTGCCACCCCACTACTATATCCCACCTCCACTCCAAAACCTGCTATCGTCACATGAAGGGTTGCACCCACCGGCTGTCGTAGCCCTAGTTGGAGTCTATGTGTTGTGTCATTTGTTATTATGCCCTAGTGTCATTGTGTTTGTTATTGTTATTTCCTGTTGTCAATAGTCGTGGTTGTAGCTGTCTGAATTTCAGCAATAATATTTATGTTTCTATTTGTGATTTGGGTTACCTCCGGTATCATAATGTTTTGGTCATTCCAATCAAATACCATGATCAGTTTTGTATAATGTATAATAATATTGCCAAGAAGCTCGAGCCATAAGACACCAGATATAAAATCAACATTCTCAATTTCAAATGCATAACAATTAGCTATAAAGACAGTGACTAGCATGGTAATTGGAAGTTGTAGACATTAGCCAGATCATATTAATGCTTAATTGTTTCCAACTATGACCCGAAAGTGTTTGGAAGGATGAACATTAAGTTGTAAATCTTGTTTGTTCTTGAATGAAAATATGTGTGAATCCACCATCAAAAAATTTGAATGTTATGATTTGCAAATTTAGTTTGAATTCGGAAGGAATGGAAAATGTTGTATCACTAATACATGATAATTAATTTCAGGAGTGATTTCATCTTCAAGTTCTTGATTAGATATTTGAGAGTATGAAGAACTAGCGCTTGGTTCACTATCCATATAGTGATTCTGAATGTTGGGTTCAGCAAGAGGGCGTGCGTCTTAGCGTGCAGATGTGATTGCGATGAGATCATTCATCACAATTATAACAAGAACCTTTTTCCAAGCAATCTATCATTTCAGTTGATGTCATTTTCTTGAGAGGAATCAAAGGTTTATTGATGTGTCGAAAGAAGGGTAATTGGAGGTACTATCCATAACAAGCCAAGAGATGATTTCGATATGGTGAAAATGATTTTTAAAAGGTTTTGTAATATTAACTTCCATTGATGTAGAAATATTAGCGGCTTGTGTTAAATAAGTTGCTGAAAGCCTTAAATTAATCAATGAATGTTGGGTCGTAAACCTGATTCAAAACTACTTCGCATGAAAGACTCAAAAACACCAACAATTTGATTGGATAGATATTCAAATCAATTAAAATAATCATAGACGGAAGATGCTTGAGTAAGCTTAGACAATTCTCCTTGCAAATCATGAATTTGTGACGAATATAGCCTACGAATAAGTGCATTAGTAAATTATTGTGAAGAAAATGGTAGTTGATTTTTTTCAAGACGATGAAGCCAAGAGAGGCCAGGGCCATCCATATTGGAGTACTAGAATGATAGCGTTGTGATTTGGAGGAATCGAGAAAAGTAAATTATTGATTCGTTCCATAAATCCAATATTAAGGATTAGTTTCATCGAAGAGAGCAAGTTAGGTTCGATTGCTTTTAAAAAGGGACAATCAGATTCAGCAAAAGGAATGAAGATACCAGCGTGTGACTGGAGGAGATGGATTTGTGGGCTTGAATTGGTAGATGTGTTAAGTACAAATTGTTCTGAGAAACTTTCAAATTTTCTTATTTTAAGAACCATGAATTAGAATATTCATAAATTTATTCTTCAAGACATTTTTACACGGTTAGGAGTTCTTCTAATACTTGAATAATTAAAGATAATGTCAACAAAGAGGTTGCAGGCGCCTAGAAAATAGTAAAAACTAAAGAACCTCGCTTGAATTCTGAGAATGCCGACGGAAGAGCTGCAAGATTAGCGGCCCCTTGAATGGCAAGGTGTGGCGATGGAAGTTCGGAGACGGGAAATCTTAACGGTTGTAATCTGAATGTTCGAATCGGTTGAAGTCGGCGAGATCGCGGCTGGTGGTTGAGGTCAGCCGAGGGCAGAGCTAGGCATAGACGAAAATCGACCTTGAAATAGAGCAATGAAAAGGTAAGAATCAATTTTTTCGACTGCCAGCAGAACGTGCACCGATATGTACCTGATTCACGAAGATAATCGCAAAATCAAAGACGAAGAGGGTTACGAGCTGCTTCGGGGCTGAATCAGGGAGGTCGGAATATACAAAATCGAGCAAGGTCCGATCAAGGCCCGACGAAGATAGGGTAGTTAGAACCAATGGCAGCGATATAATAGAGGAAGAAACGGAAACTGGATGGTGATCGGCGCACGTAGAGATGATCCGGCAGAAACGGAGATGGAGAACTAAAAAAAAAAAGGGGGACGCGGGAGGCATTTACATACATACCACAAAATTTTATGTATTTATATATTAACGTTTAAATATTCATATTCACATATTGTCGCTCAAATTTTTATCTTCACTTCAAGATTATCATAATTATTCTTTTCTTAAACTTAAAACACATCTTTTGTGTGTGTGTGCGCGCGCGTGTATATGTATATATATTTTACATAAACGTAGTATAACCTAATTATCGAATTTTGTGTATTAGACGTATTAATACGTAAGAATTGTGTGATAGTTTGTAAATCTCTAAGAAAAAAAATGTTTTGTACTTTTGAAACATAGGTTTTATTTGGAGCTGCTGCGGCTTATTAAAAAACTGGTACATAGAAGTCATGCCAAGACAATGTTATAGAAAAGCTACTGCGGGTTAGTTATCTGTCTGTTTGTTTCATGCAGTTATGTAGCAGCAGTTGTTTATGAAAAAAATTACATATTTTACCCCTTGCACTATTGTGTTATTTATAACTGAATCAATTCTAATTGCACATTTTATATATCGCGACAGATATCCAGTTTGAATATTGCATAATAAAAACTAACGCGTCGTTGAAGAGTAAATAACACAACATTCAAAATTAAAAAAAATTGTTAGAATAACAATTAATCTTATCATGATATTGAATTTAAAATGTACATGGTTAATTTTAAGAGATAATCTCTCTGCCAACAAAACTCTTCGTGTCTGATCACTATCGATGATGGCATCACCAAAGTGATCCAACCACCAACCATCACCACCTCTCATCAGCTTTAGCACATCACCACCATCACATCATCAGAACCACCACCACCACCGCATTGTCACGACCAGCGCACTACCACCCACACTAACACCACCTCCAACCCAACGCACCACTACCACACAGTCTGCGCAAAACCACCACCACTTTAATCTATCACACCAATAAATTACCCCCACCGTGCCATCAACACACCATCGCTACCACTCCCATGCACACATGCAGACACCGTCACCACATCGTCACGGCCAACACACTGCCACCACTTCTAACCTAACACGCTACCACACATACCACCTACACAATACCACCCAACCACTACAACATCGTAGTGACCAACACACTACCGCCACCACCTCAAACCCAACACATCCCCGCCACCGCATCAACGAACCACCGTCACTACACAATCAACACACCATCAACACCACTCACATGTACGCACGCCGCCGCCGCCACACCAACGCAGCACCACAAATACGACCTACACATTATTTTCATTGCTTTACTCTTTTATTGATTTTCTTAAAGGTGTTCTCAACATTTCTATCGGCATATAACTTTGCTTTTTGAGTAAATATATATTTTGGAACATATGAATGATCTAAAAAATAAATGTATTGGAAAAAACGTGATATACGACAATGAAGACAAACGAGAAAAACCATGTGGAGAACTTTCGTGAAGAAATTTTTGTTTGATAGCCTAAGAGCATACACTAAAAAAAGATCAGATAAAAAATGCATTAGAACATATCGCGAATAAGACATATGAAATAAACTCACAATCAGATATTCAAGTTTGTTTACTTGTGCTAGGTTCAAGAGCAACTCTCAAAGGGATGTATTCCTTTAATTGATTACACCTCGGAGGGTGCACAAGAAAACTCGATAAAAAAAATCTTGCTTGCACTTGTATAATGACTACTAAAGGGGAACAAAGAACGGTAATCTTACGAGAACTTTTCGATGCTATCAAATATCGTGCTAATCCATACAAGCAGAGAGTTAGTCTTTCATGATCTCATATGAATGATGGATTATCGGTTGACTGAGACTTATGAAATAATCGGGTCATCGCATAGGATCCACATTATGCTTCAAAGGTCAGACCGGGTCATACGGGCGGAGGGTGAATCACTATAACCTGAACGGGCTACGGCATATCTGCAATTGATGCCTACAAGATGACATCAATGATGTGTCAAAAGAGAGTGACAAGGTTCAAAGGGGGTAGTCAAAGGAAATGAATAATAATTCCTAACAGGTAGAGGTAGCCAGGTAGGAGCACTACAGGGTCACCATACCTACCCACTAAAACCCTAAGTCTGCTGATAGCAAAGGTAATCGACCTAACGCGTCCAGAGATTCTCGAAATGCATGTGTGCCATGCCTATATGGAGAGGCAAATTAGCGCATGCAAAAAAGAGTATAATCATTATGTTGCTCCTCTCTATTACACATAAGTTGTGTATTTCAGGCATGATTTCCTGTAGGAAGATCAATCTAATTTACTGCCATTAGTAAACATGCAAAAAATCAAAAAACACAAAAGGTTATGTTTGGTTAGAGCAACCAAAGCAACATATAACTATAGTTGGGACATCAAAAAAGACTACCTAGCTTAGCCTAACACATCATCTAACACAGTGTCCTAACCAGCCTCTTAGTGAGTGCAGGCTTATCTTAGTAGATTGGCGTATGTTTTAACTGGGTAGTTGTCATTGGCCTAGTACTAAGGATCCAAGGATTCTAATAAGTGTCACTATATGCAGGTTTTGAAAGGCTTTTGAAAATTTAACCTCACATACCGTCTAAGCTAAGTATGTAAGTAGTTTCAAAATAAATTTTAATATTATGATGCATATATAATAACAATGTAAACTTTTTATATTTTTTAAATAGTTCGTGGAAAAGAAAAGCCTAAGTGACACTTATTTGACCCCTTGAAACCTTAGCACAGCATATGTGTGCTAGTCATAATGTGATGGCTAGTATTGCCCATCGAGACTTTCTTACGGGCAAGACTAGCTACCACGTCGTGACTGATAGGGAGTTACTCAACTAACATGTCATCTTCATCGTAGAGACAATAAAAAAAACACACATGCAAAATGTAAAGTAATCAAAAGATGGCAAATAGTCACTATTAGTATACAATGGCGTACACTAATGACGAACGCATTGACAAGTGTCGAATGATGCATGCAAAACATACAACACGGGTTGGGATGAGTGCGTCATGAAGGCAGTGACTTGAATAATGGGTGTGACGTGGAAGTGACCCTGAGGGTGGGTGTGTCATAGAGACAAAGACACAAAGGGTGGGTGTGTCATGGAGATAATGATCGAGATGATGAGTGTGTCATTGAGGGAGTGACCTAGGGGATAGGTGTGTCGTGGAGGCAGTAAATGATGAGTGTGTCGTAGAAGCAATGACCTAGGGGATGGGCGTGTCATGTAGGCAGTGAACAAGGTCATGAGTGTATTGTGGAGATAGTGACGACCGATGGGTGTGTCGTGGAGATAGTGACCCGACCGATGGGTGTGTCGAGGAAGCAGTGACCTCAATGATGGGTTTGTCGTAGAGATAGTGACCCGACTGATGGGTGTGTCGTGGAGACAGTGAACCCAAGGGTGGGCGTGCCGTGGAGACAGCCACCCCGATGGTGGGCCTTTCGTGGAGACAACAACCCAAAGGGGTGCCGAAACGCTCCAAGTGTTGCAAAGCACAGGCTAATTACGCAAGTGCACATGACATATTAGTAGTGCCGATATTCAAGTTCATAATGTCAATCCTATATGGAAGGGATGAATCCTAATGGGAAACGTTCTAGCATACATATTTTAGTCCTAACATGAATTAGTGTTTTGGTTTAAATCCTACAAAATCAATCTTAACTCTACAAAAATAATTTGAAAAAGTCAAATACATTATGGTTCTTCCTTGAAATGGTTTAGGTGGATCTCTTGAAGTTAATAATTGCAAGTAGAAAAGCTTAGTGACAAATAGAAACAACTCTCCTCTTTACCCTCTCCTGTTGGTATAATGAAGTTTGATTAGAAACAAGTTTGTTTCCATAAATCACATTATAAACCCAATCATAGCATATTTCTCTAACATTTGCATCTCCCTGCAAAATATATTCCTAATTATATAAGTTCATGTGATTATACTAGTTGATTTTACTATATTCTTTCCCATTACTTATAATTCACACAAGATTTTAAAACTTCACTTAGGCATGATGAAATATAAATGAAGTTCAAAAAGTTAATCTTCAGCATTGATTAATTTTAATTAAACAACCTTCTTAAATCCATCTAACTTAGTCGTCCCAATGAAAAAAAAAAATTCAACTCACTATGCATGCTTATAACATCAACACAATATACTAACTAATAAGGAATTCAAACTACACATGTATTACAGAGCATATATTACAAAATCACAACAAATAACTTTGCTTTTTCTTCTTCACAATGCATAGTTGATGACATGTAAGAAATCTCTCCAACTCCCTATCTTCTATTGCTGACGCGTTGTTTCTCTTCACTGCCCTGAGAGAAGAAAAGTGGAACTCAAGCAAGGTAGAAACCGCAAAGCATCAACCCTCTTCAGCACTGATTCTCCTTGCTTATTATATTCTTCTCCCCTTACTTTCCATGATAAGTATTCATTTTTCAATGATCTCCCACAATTTGGAAGCCTAAACATCTCCAACTGTTGAATTATGTTTGTGCCCCTAGGTGCCTAAAAGCAATTATGCACATCTTGGCTCAATGTTAATTATTGCTATCAACACTTAACTTTCTTGATGCTTGCAAAATAAGCACAAAAATACATTTCACAACAATGCAATTTTATCAATAAAAAGTATTTAAATATGAACCAAATTACTAGCCAACTTATCGAACATCGGGTGCCTACGACGATCCAGAGAGGCACCATGGGGAGTGAAAGCATGCAATTCCCGTTGGAGCGAATTGCACGAAAAGTCAGCTCGGTGGCAAGCCATCCATTCACATGATGTGTGAATGTGAGGGATAAATGTGTGAGAATACAAACCCAAATGCAAGACATGCAATTTTCTCATGCAATCAATTATGTGAGGATGCTAGTATGCAAGTGCAAACTTGCAATATGGTTGGTGCATAGTGACATGAGGACTTCATAAAATAGACACAAAAGGTAATGCCAAAGTGGGACATTTATGCCCGCCACAAGCATATGAGGGCATATGCTTACAAATGCACTACAATGTGCGTGGTGTGAGATGTGATCACACAAGTAACATGAGACAAACATGTAATGATGTAGAATACAAGCGGACTTGGTTGATATGATCAAACAAATGGTAGTTGATCAATTGGTTGATGAAGGCGGTCAACTGGGCCGATGCAGGCTGTCGATTGATGAAAATGGCTCAGTTGAACCGATCAGACCGACGACAGCCGAGCGGATGAGACAACGAGAAGAGCTAATCAAATTGATACGACTAATGGAGGCTGATCATTTGAATCAACATATGAGGTCAATCGGGCCAACATAAGCAGCCTACTATCGAGGAATAGCCGTTCAAACCGATCAGACAAACGATAGTCAATCGAACAAACTGACGAAAAGAGTCGATCGAGTTGATCGAGTCAGTGAAGGTCAATCGTTCGAATAGAGAGATGTAGTTGATTGGGCCGACATAAGCTATTGATCAATGAGGAAGGGGTTGGTAGGAAGTATCAGACTGGTGTCGTCAATCAAATGAGCCGACAAAATTGGTCAATCAAATTGATCGAGTTAGTGGAGGCCGATCGATTGAACCAAAGGTGTAATCGGTCAAGTCGGACTTGATGGGCGCCATGTCGATAACGCATGCAAAAATGAAACTTTCGATGCATTCTTAAAATTCATCCAAGGCACTCCTTGAGAGTATGGTCACATGCACATAATGGAGATTCGTTCATGCTTGATGACGAAAACAAGCTCGTCCTAACAATCTTATGGGTTAACTAGAGCGAGCAAGCAATGAAGAGATGTACCAATGCTATACTGGACGAAGTAACATGACATCCACCTTTGTTTGCACGGCACAAGGTGGAGAGTCTTTCATGAGGAGGATTCCCCATGACTAAAGGGGTGAGACCAAAGAAACGACTTTGTTTTCTCGGATGAAACCACCAATACAAACAAGGAAATTACTACAACCCCACCTTTCAGTTTTTTAGTATAAAAAAGAAAAATGGGTAGTTTTTGCTTAAGGATTTGCAAGAGGATCACAAATTGTCATAATACTAGGGGATTTCCTCTAGGCGCAAACAAACCTAACCTAGATCCTCTAACTAGAACCAAAAACCAAGAATAGAAATTGCAAAATTTAAGGAGTTTCACTGCTGCGATGATTGATTGAAGCCCGACGTTTGTTCTATGAGAAGCTCTCATCGTCGTAGGAGAGATGACGAAGTTCTGACGAGGTCTGCTCCACTTTTAATCTAAATAATGAAGAAACTCTCCTCCAAAAGGAGAGTCAGACGATATTACGTCATAGTTCCAAGCTTCGACGAAGTTTCGATGATGCTCCATTTTACAAGCTAGGATGAAATCTCTCCTATACTTGACCTCCAGAAAGTTGGCCGGAGATGAAGGAGATAACCAGAGAGGAAGAGAAATGAAGAAGAAGGAGTTGGAAGAGGGCTAACTTCTTCGGTTTTTCCTTGAGGTGGACGAAGGATCCCTATCCAAGTCTTCTTGCACAAAGAGTTTCTCCAAGGGACAACTCCAAGATCTCTATAGGAAGCTCTGTCTAGCTCTCACACACACGGGGAAGAAGAAGCACACACACAACAAATGCCCTGGCCAAAATGGAAGAGAATGGGGATGGATCTTGCCTTGGTTGCCCTTGATGTGGGCTCTGTTTGGGCGGCGCGATCATGCCACCCTCGGGCACAGTCACGCCGCCTGAGGTCGTTGATCTCATTTCGGTGATTGACCCAAAAAATACTCATTGAGACAACATTAATTATAAGTCCACGAGGTCCCATTAGATGATGCAAATGTTATTATGGACAAGTTTTTTCTTGGTCATATTAGATTGATTATCTTCGTTGATTATGAAAATTTAGAACCATTATAAAAAATAATAATAGAATCATCAAAATTTAATCTAGCAGTAATTATATCATGGTCTCATGAAATTTTCCTTGCTATCCACACCTAGTTAATGATAAAAATTGTTAATTATTTAGACCAAATCATTGTTGTAATAAAATAGTAATTATAACTCATTAAGTAATGTCAATCATAGATTCTATTATTGAGTCAATGGATAATTAAACATGCTAGTTTACTTATAAAAAGTTCTCTAATTTCATATTATATTTCTAATAAAATGAAATAATGATTCATGATATGTATTTGAATTGATATCTAACACAATTATAAGAAAATGAACTCATTTAAGCCTGGTTAGAAAAGACGAAAAAACTTTGTTTCGTAATAGCAACACACACCCTTGGATTTATACGTCTTCTGAAGTTATTTCAACATAACAATAAATTTTCATTATTTTAGATCACACATGACATTATTTGTTTCGTAGAAGTTGTTTTTAAATGAGTTTTGCTGAACTACTAAACTCCTTCAACATGACCCTTTAAAAAATGTAGAATAAGTGGAACACCTCCAACCAACTATGCGAAAAATAATTTCTTAAAACCAACAATCTATCATATAAAAGTATAACAACATTTTAATACGATGGATCAAATTTATAGCTCTTAACAAATTTTTTTAAATAAATAAATGAACGAATAATTAAATAAAAACTAAATATTAAATATTATTACAATCAAATAATAGTTTTGTAGGGAACAATTAATTATTAATTATTTTGGACTTAAAAAATATTAATAAATAATGATTTTACATAGATAATTATAAAACATAAAATTGTTTTTTCCACATAGTAGAAACTTATAATTTCTTATAAAATACCTTTATATTCATCACATCACCTTTAAAACATGACAATGTTATTCTTTTTTAATGATCTAAGAAAATTAAATAAAATAAAGTACTTCCTATTTTATGGTTAAACGAGGGTTATATATATATCCATGCAAGAAGTCGTTGTTCGCTCCCATCCCCCTCCAATCATTAACCCCACTCCTCTTTCTATACTTCGGCCCAGATCTGGATTTCTCCAAGAGAAGCGAGCGAGAATGCGGAAGCTCTTCCCGCGGCGGCCGGCTCAGGCCGACGTGTGCTGTAACCCTACCTCCGGCGGGAGCATGGCCAGCTCGGCTTGGCAGATAGAGCGAAGGGCCCGACCGCGAAAGGGGACGCAGTGGCATACGCACTGGTTTTGGTTCGGGGTGACGATGGTGGCGATGATGGTAGTTTGGTTGGTTTCTGCTCAGCTGAACTTAATGGATGCCCTCGAGGTGTCTGGACGGCGGTTGGTCCCCGGCGGTGGCTCGCCGAGGAGGATGCAGCTCGGCGCCGCCATCCGATTCCGTCCGACTGATATTTTGAAGAGGATGGAGGAAGGTCGACGGCGGATGGATCGGATGAGATCCGAGGAGCGGCTGGGCATTCGGCCACCAAGATTGGCTCTCGTGAGTGAAAAAATATGGAAGTATTTAATGTTCCGTGGTTGCTATGCCTTTTATTTCAATCATATTGTTTTAACGCCATTGTCACGCAAAAAAATATGGAAGTATAGGTGTGAGATATGCAAATGCATAAGAATTGTGCTCTATGTGTGTAAAATTCCCAATTTTTTTGCCACATTTGGGTCCCAGGTTGATGCTGCATGTGATCATCTGAGAATTTTGCATTTATTATGCTATTATGAATTGTAACATATTATTATCTCTGGCTTGATGATGCGTACTCAGTGTTGTCTAATTTGCTTCACCACATACGAGGAACTTATATTTTGTAATTTCATGAAGCACAAGATCTGCCAAATGAACATTATAGAATGTCACATTTTATGAATTTATGCATATGTACGAGCTCTTTATGTATATATCAACAACCCGTGCCTATCCTCACTGTATGGAATCACTTCTTTTTGCCATCTTGACCACAGATGTGGTCCTCCCCTACAGCTATCCGATCTGAATCATCTTCCCTAGTTCCTGTATGCTATATAATATTGACTTGTTATCTTCACTGATGTTGGTATCAGAGCCAGCACTTTCCTATTCTATCTTCCTCCCCTTCTCTACCACATCTACCCAATGTCCGCATCTCCTGCCAATAGGATCACGGCTCCTCATCTTTCCACCATGACAGATTACAATCCCTCCCCCCCTCAAGTTCCTCATGCCCAACATTTGCTCCATAGCAAACATTCAGCTCCCTGCAGAGAAATTCTCCACATGGCGCTCCCAAATCTTGAAACTGTTAAAGGCAAACGGTTTCAAAGCCTTCTTTGATGGATCATTCCTTTGCCCGTCACCTCATCTTCCAAATCAAGATGGTAAATCTTCTCCTAACTCTCAAAATCAAGTCTGGCACCTGATCGATCAAAATCTCTAGGCTCCCATATCCTCCACCATCTCCCCATCCATACTACTCTACATTCTAAATCTGCATTCTACAGCTAAAATCTTGATACCCTAGCTAAGCGTTTCCAATCCACAAATCGATAAAGGGTTATCCAATTGAAAAATACACTACACCTCTCCCTGAAAAACTTCACCATGAATCGTTATCTACTCGAGATAAAGACACTAATCAACAATATAGCTACCACCGGTGTTAGTGCGGACAATGAGGTCACCATCCTCTATAGTCTCAATGGCCTCTCTCGCTCCTACCAATCCTTCAAAACCTCAATTCGAACTAGATCGACTCCATCAAATTAGACAATCTGTACTCCTTATCGTGTATTGTGCAGTGAAGAAGTACACATTAATGCCGAAATGACCAAAGAGAACAATTATGGTGCTTCACACCACAATCAGAGGTGGTCAACCCTCTTTTAGCGGTTGTGACCTATCAAACTCAAATCCCTATTTCTGGGGAGACAACACAAACACCAATGATAGGGGAAGTCGCTCCACAATTCTAACATAACGCGCCAAATCCGTAGTAAACATGGGCACACAACCCTTCAATGTTGACATAGAACAAATTTTAACCATTCCCATCAAACAAGGCAGAGACCATTCTTTTCACCACTCAAAATTAGAGATCCAATGAATGGATTCTCGACTATGGCACTGCAACTTACTTCACTGCCAATTACGACAACCTACAACAACCATCCTCTTATAGAAGCCATGAACAAGCGATCCTTGGTGATGAAGGGCTGCTGCCCACCCCTTACCGTAAGCTCCACCTCGCCGACCTACTAAATTCTCCCCATCTACCGCCCAACCTCATTCTTGCCTATAAGCTAGCCGTTGGTAACAATTGTCAAATATCCTTCACCAAATATGGATTCACTATTACTGATTAGAGGATCAATCAAATTCTACTTCAGGGTCCCAGCGGGGACAATCTTTACCATGTTCCAACTCTCACCGCCTTTCAAACCTCCACATCATCATCATCTTCATTTTGGCATCAACAACTAGGACATCCTCACGAAGAAGTACCACAACTATCTCCAATTTATCTCAGTCTCTCCGCATTACTGCTACTTTAAGTTTCTACATTGAATGTACTTCAGCTAAGAATCACAAACAACCATTTCATAAGTCAGTTTCTAAGTGCCACCCCACCTTTTTAATATTGTTAATTCAGATATTTGAGGACCTGCCCCATATATCTTCACTCCAAGGTTATAGATATTACTTAGTGTTCGTTGATGACTTCTAACGTTACTGTTGGATATTTCCATGGTTTAGCCAAATTTGAAGCTTTCTCTAAGTTTATACAATTCTATAAAATGATCAAACTCAATTTCACACAAATATTAAAATTCTAAGATCTGATGTCGGTCGTGAATGTAAATCCAGTACCTCTCCACTCATGACATACATCAACTAAGTTGTCCTTATACATCTCAACAAATTGCTAAAAGAAAACATCAACACCACATTGAAACAACAAGAACACTCCTACTAACAACTCACCTACGACCTTTCTCCCGGATCAATGCCCTACTCACCGTATCTTACCTAATCAACAGGATGCCATGAAAGCTACAAATGAAAACACCTCATGAACTTCTTTACCACACCCACCCTCTTACAATCACCTCAAATTGTTTGGATGCCTATGTTTTCATGATAAAAACCCCTTAAACCATACAAACTACATCCAAGCTTCCCGCCATGTATATTCACTTGATACTCTTCTTTCCACAAGGGATACAAATGTTACCAACCATCATCCAACAAAGCATTCCATTCCTGGCTTGTCATCTTCAATGAGCACTAATTCCCATATTCCTCCAGCCCTCCCCCTACATCAACCCCACCAACAAACTTACCACCACCCATTCTAATACCCACTGCAATAACAACTAACACCTCCATCCCACAACCTCTCCCATTCATTCCATCAACTTCATTTTCCCACTATCTTCACTAGCTACCTTCCATTCCCCCTTACACAGCTCCAGCAACAAACAACCTTCAGACCTCCCACCATAACACCCAATGCTTGCTAGATCTAAACAGGTCACTCAAAACCCAAACCAATTTTTGAGTTTAGTATTTACACCTCTCTCTCATCCGAACCGACCTGCTACTCCCAAGCCTTACGACATCAATATTGGTGCCAAGCCATGTCTTTTGAATTTCAGGCTCATTAACAACAAGGCACTTGGGTTCTTCTCCCACCTCTATTTCAACAAAACATCATTGGATGCCGCTGGACGTACAAAATTAAGCAACATTCAGGCGAGACTATCACAAGATACAAGGCAAGATTGATTGCTCAAGGCTTTAAACAAGAAAAAAAGAGTTGATCATCTGAAAATGTTCAATTCAGTTGCCAAATTACCTACATTTCACATACTTCTTATCGTTGCTCTTTCCCACAAGTGGCAGGTTCTCCAACTAAACATATCTTATGCCTTTCTACACGACTCATCTGAAGACACTATCTACATTACTCAATCCCAAAAGTTCAATGAAGCTCAACATCCTCACCATGTATGCATACTAAAGAAAGCTTTATATGGCCTCAAACATGCCCCAAGACAATAATATTCCATGTTCACCTCTCATCTCATTAGTAAAGGGTTCACACTCAGCACAACGACCCATCTCTTCTCAGCTGCAGTCGAAATCAAACTCGCTTCTGCCTTCTGTTATTTGTCGACGACATCCTATTAACAGGAAACAACTCTACAACCATATCTCACACATTAAAGGACCACAAATCCCAATTTCAGCTGAAAAAACTCAGCCCTGTTTCTACATTCCTCGACATTCAAATTACTCCCTCTGCTGATGGCTACCTTCTCACCCATAATGCTTACATAGACTCTATAATACACCAAACCGGCTTCACAAAATCCTTGCTCCCCTACCCACCAAACTTAACCAATCCCTCTTCACAACAACCATATCTCAACCCATCCTTTACTGGCAATTAGCCGACACACTTTAGTTTCTCACAATCAATAGGCCTGGCATTGCCTTTGCGGTAAACTAAATATGCCAACTAATGCATAGCCCTCTACTGTATCACTTCCAGATCCTTAACGAATTCTTTGCTACCTAAAGGGGATGTTGAACTATGGCATTCACCTCTTTCCAGGAAACCCACAACTTTAATCCTATTTCGATTCTGATTGGGCTGGTGATCAACACGACAAACACTCCACAACTAGGCACAATTCTTTTTTTGGGCAAAAATCTCATTACTTGGACTATAGAGAAAAAAAAAAGGCCACTTGATTTTCTACGAAGACAGAGTAGCTTGCCCACGCCGCCACCACCGATGCCATCTGGTTTCGATGCCTCACTCACTAGTTTGGCATCCCATCTTCCTCCCTAACTATTATATATTGCGACAACACATCAGCAGTTACCCTTGCACGAAACACCATCTTCCATTCTAGAACCAAGCACAACAAAATCGATCATCATTTCCTTCGCGATCACATCAAATTCAAGAAAATTACTCGGCACCATGTTACCTTGCATGATCAACTTGCTGACAACTTCACCAAATGCCTCCCATCAACTCAGTTCCTCATATTACTTGACAGACTCATGTTTGCTCCACGCGTTTGTTCTTCCGAGGGGAGGTAACAACTTGCGCCTCTCCTCGCTTCTTGGCAGCAGTCCTCTCTACCTCCGTAACTACCCTTGTGGTCCTCGCCTGCAGCTGTACTGCTCTGGAATGCTCTTCCCTAATTTCGGTAGGCTATATAATTTTGACTTGTAACCTTCACTGATGTTGAGAGCTTCAGCTTTTCACTTATGCTGAAATACTTTTCAGCTTTAATCCTTTTCTATCTTAACTGTTCCTCTTATATTTTTTATTGATGTATGGATGGATGCACTGTGGGTTGGTAGGATACAATAATGCATGTATGAGTGGATGCATGCTTGCTTGTATGTTGGGATGCACACATATTTGTGCATGGATGAGCTTGCATTTACATATTTTTTTATTTTTTTGATGTACGTGTTCATGCAAGGGTGTATGCATGTGTTTTTTTAGCTGTTGAACGAAATTATTTTTAGGGAAATTTTGTTAAATGCCACACAATTTTTTTAAGTATTTACATATCTGACACCAAAAGTTTGAGATTTACACTTATAACACCTTGTTATCATAAACCTCTGCATGAAAAAGTGTATTTCTCTTTTAAAAACTAGTGATGGTTGTATTCTAAATGTGATGTTAAAGATTTAAGTGGTAAGCATGTAAATATGAATGTTTAGGTGTTTAATATGTAAATACATTAGAATTGTTTGGCATGTATGTAAATGTTCCTTATTAATATTGCTCATTTTCCTATGTTTTTTATGATTTTTTGTTGTAATTGTACTGACTTCTGAACATCTTAGGTTGTTGGAAGTATGGGCAAGGATTCTCAGTCTCTTCTGCTGCTTACTATGGGGAGAAGTCTTAAGGAGCTGGGCTACGTACTTTCTGTGAGTGATCGGCATGGTCAGATTTATATATATTTTTTTTCATTTTTTTTGTCGTGTCAAAAGAGGTTTTTCCTATGCATTCCAATTTAGTTGTATTCTTAGAGACATTAATGTAATATTCAACTTCATTGAAGTGGCCATATGGATTTATTGTTCACATCTGTGACTATTTGATGCTCTTAAAATTTATTTTATCTTAAGAAAAAATTTCCATTCATGGTTTATAATGTGTTAATGCTAGTTGTATAATTTGCAGCCTTTTGAAATGGAGATGTCAAAATTGTCTCTTGATTTTGTCATTTTATTCCTAGAGTTTATAAAGTGCCAATTTAGTTCCCAAAACTCTTTTAATATGGGTTGAAATAGTGCCCACGGAGGATTATTTTCAGCCCCAATTTAAATAGTTGAGAACTAATTTGACAGTTGACACTGTCATAGACTGTGGGACTAAACTGGCCTCATGTAAATAGTCAGGGGGCTATTTTGACTCATTGCACTTTTAAAATATGCTTTTAAGTATGGTTTTCTGTATAAACCTCACTCTTCCTGCATGGTATTATAAAGCATTTTTGACCGCCTTGGCTTTGGTCTAGAACAGGTCTTTGCATTAGAGGATGGAGAGGTTCACACATTATGGGAAAATATTGACTGTTATGTGACTGTTTTGGGCTATAATCACTCAATCTTGATTGACTGGACAAGGTACTTCTTGGTGTACCTTTTTTTTTTAAATGTTTACGTTGTTTTTAAATTTTTTCTCTAGTTCTTTACATGTTTCAATATTTTTTGGTATACATTAACGCCTATTTTCTTTTTGGTTATTCGTTCATGCATACAGATTTGAAGGTGTCCTGTTTAGCTCCCTTGAAACGAAAAGAGTCATCTCAAGGTGTGCGTGCTAAATGGTAGATATTATGTCAGCAATCAGAATTATAAACTCTTAGCGTTATTTTGCAAGTTCAGAATAGAGATTCACATGCATTGACACCATAAGAAGAGAAACTTCATTTATTCACAGTGCATCTTTAACTCTTTTTATTCAGTATTATTTTTTTTTGCAATGGGAAATTAAAAAAAAAATTGAAGTTTTATTGTCTGCGATTGAACTTTCTAGTAGCTAGAAAGGTCTTGGCGGCATTATTCTATTCTCTACAAATTTGATGTAATTATGTGATTTTTTCTCTCCTGTTAAATACCGATGCAAGGCTTTGCGTGCTCAAATTAACTATAAGTTAATTTAAATAAGCCCACTTACGCTAAGATAAAGCCAATCATGCAACCTTTTGGCAAAAAGTACTTAAACTTGAACAAATTGATACATGTCTATTTATAAAATCAAAAGCACTGTCCGGAAGGGAAAGTACAAATTCAGGTTGAAAAAATCTTTGTGGCAAATCAATTGATCTTGTTGTTACTTTGGAAAGTTGTGCATTTATCTAAAGCTTTGCAAAATGTCCTTTGGACTCCTATTTTCTACAAAATTCTGAGAAAATTGCTTCTTCGAAAAACAAATTCTTTTCCAAAGGTGGGAGGATTGTTTTGACAGCTCTATGCTAACTTCTATCCCTTCTTGCTTTTATTGTTTGGGATTGAACTTTCTAGTAGCTAGAAATGTCTTGGCGGCATTAATCTCTAGAAATGGTATGATGAATTTGGAGTACTTAATTTTATATCCATGTTCCATCTGTGTTGAACATAGTGTGCCTTTGCATGTAAATTAAAACAGTAGGATGAGGGAGAAATGTTCAATATGGAATTTTGAAGAATTTTGCTTCAAGATAGTGAACGCTTGATATATAGATTGCTTTCCTGGAAATTTGATGTAATTATGTGGTTTTTTTCTCTCATGTTATATACTGATGTATGGCTTTGCGTGCTCAAATTAACTAAAAGTTAATTTAAAGAAGCCCACTTACGTGAAAATAAAGCCAAGTATGCAACCTTTTGGCAAAAAGTACTTGAACTTGAACAAACGGATACACAGCTATTTTTAAAATTAAAAGCACGCTCTGAAAGGGAAAGTACAAAGTCAAGCTGAAAACATCTTTGTGGAAAATCAGTTAATCATGTTGTTACTTTGGAAAGTTGTTCACTTATCTAAAGCTTTGCAAAAGTGCCTTTGGAATCCTATTGTTGACAACATTCAGAGAAAATTGCTTCTTCAATAAACAAATTCTTCTCCAAAGGTGGGAGGATTGTTTTGACAACCTTTTGCTAACTTCTATCCCTTTTTATTTCTCTATCTCTCTCTCACTCTCTTTCCCTTGATTCTAAAATTGGGTCCTCAATAAAATTTATCCTCTTTCTAGTTTCTTATGGAATGGAAATGATGAATGTTGATGCCGCTTGATCAACTAGAAGAACATATGCAACCTCAAAAAATGTGGTTGGCATGGTAATTTAGAATGCTTCTCTTTCCTTTTTAAATGGATTTAGAAATTTATGCATTCAGATTCTAAATCCTTTGTAGTTTGAATTTAAACAAGGTTTCTCCAAAGCAGTTGCTCTCTTTTAGAGACATTTTCTTGGTCAATTCCTTATATCCTTTCTTAATGCATGATGCTGTTATCACTCCTTATTCTTGTATCTGGAAGGCCTTGGTCCCTTTGATTTTTTTTTTCTTTAGATTAAATGTTATTCTGAGAAAATTTCTATCAAATACTTTATCATATGGGCTCTGAGGTCCCTATAGATCGCATATTGTGCAATTTCATTTCTAGGGATGATTTTAACTTATTCTTCAAAATGAAATTTTCATTTAGCATTTGGAGACATAATTTCTCTCTTTTCCAAGATTTAGGTTATTTTGTTCTTTTCAACTTTATATTCTCTCCATTGAGAGATTATTTATTTAATGACAATGCTAAACATGTTTGAGGCATTCTATTGCTCTAGGAAAATTTGGACATTTTTGAATGAAATGAACAATATATGCTATTTAAATTACTTTCAGACCAATATAATTTTGTTTAGTTATTTCATTATTATATTTTGATGGAATTTTGTAATGGTGTGATGCGGGGTGTTAACAACAACCTATTGTGGGGTGCTAACTGCGCCCTGTAGCTGGGCGTTGAACCGCGGAGGGGGCCCAACACGTGAACCTTCACGTGACAGCTGGAGAAAACTCGTGAAGGCTGGAAGAGACGCGAAGCAAAGGGGGCCGCAAACTATCGCGCAATAGTGGGGAAACCTTGCAAAGGCTGGAAGATGTGCGAAGCAGAGGCGGGATTGCAAACAATCGTGATCCAGGAAGGAGCATCGCTAGGCTACCACCCATGAAGTGTTTTTTGGATTTTATTGCCTTCTTCACGCATTTATTTTGTGTGGGAGTTTTTCTTTTTATTGTTTTCATATTTTTGTCTTGCGGGAGTCTATAAAGTGTTGTTTTCTGTGTGTAAGGGTCATTTTTGGTGTAAATTGCTTTCATATTTCTTTGTGGAGCTGTTCTCCCTATTTTAGGGCTGTATCCGAGGAGGTGGTGGTGCTCCGGCTGTATCCTACTCTGATGTGGTGTTGTATCTTCCTCTATCCTACTCCCCAGCCCTTCTCATTCCCGTCCATTAGTCATCGACCATCCTGATAGTTCACGCACTTTTTTGCCATTGTCTTGCTATCCAACCTTTCCACTCCGCCTCCCAACACTCTATTACTCTTCAACCTGTTGCTGGCCTTACCGTCCAACCCTCCCAGCTGCCCCTTGCATCCTACCGAGTTCCTCATTGTAGCTTCCCTTGCTGCCCGACACACCTCGCCATCACCCAACACCCCTGACCACCCTTCCTCGCCGCCTTACCTATCACCCCACTCTCCCTAAACCCCCAAACCCCCAAACCAACCACCCTTCCGACATATGTGATAGCCCTCAACCCTTCCTTTTTTCCCTTACCAATTGGCCGACGCCATCCCCACTCTCAGATCTTTTCATTGGTCCTATCTAGAGATTGGTTTGCTATTGTATTTCCCTTTCCGTTTGTGCTGTATTGTAACCCTATTTCAGTACTACTAAAAGTTTCTTTCGTTTCCGCTAATTTTCTAACTAAATCTGGTATCATGATGACAAAACACTTTAAATCTTAGATAAAAGTAGAGCATTAAACCTTCCATACAAGTATCTCTTTATGGCTGTTTAATATTCTTTTCTTTGTATTGGTTTTTTTTTTAAATTAACTATTTTTCCATAACTTTTTTTTTTTTTATATTTGTTCATGAGAGTAGGTTTTCCCAATTGTTTGTTCTGATAAAAAAATTGATGAGTAGATAAAGTTAATTTGATAAAGGCAGAATTAAAAAAATGTTCGAATAAGGGTAACATGGATAGAAGTTGTACTAAAGATTTGTGTAGAATAAGTTTAAGATCTCATGCAACACTCTGTAGGAAGAAGTAAACAATGAAGATTCACAGAGCCATTCCATTATTTGGGATAAGGATAGTGAAGATTAATCCATGATTATGCTGATCAATTGTGTCTTAATTTTTATGGCGTTATCTTGTATGACATTTTCACAACATCCCATACTCCCCAAAACTTCTTTCTGTTGTGTTGTTTTTCGGGAGCCTTTTCCTATTTATGCCTTGTACGAGTGAACCTACTAATGCTTCATTGGGGTCATTGAAGGGCTTAGAAATGAGTATTTTTTACTCCCTCTTGCATTTGCCAATAACATTTTCCATTTTCTCTTCACCATACTTTGTTCTGCAAAATTGAAAACTTGAGAGACATACTCTCTTCATTTCGTGCGATCTCTTTACTCTTTATTGCTAATGTAACACATATAGATTCCATGCTATAGTACCGTATTTTGAAGTACCTCCAGCCCTCTCTACTCTCTTGATCGTTCTTCCTCCAAAGTCGTCTCCTCTAATTCTTTCTCCTTGTTAGAATATACTTTTTTATGATTTATAACCAATTGTCCTGTGATTGAAACTAAACATAGTTCAACAATAACCATTTATGTAGTGATGATGGCCAAGCATCTTGATTCTTGAATCAATAAGCAATTTTAACTCACCACTCCTCTCTGCCAAACAGCGAGGACTGGCACATGTTGTTAAAAAATGACCAATTTTTAAACATTAAGCTAGTTGTAAAGGGGGATGGAGCAATGGTTAATTTGCTTTTATTGTAGTATGGAGATCCCAAGTTCAACATTTCAAGTCACTGATAGGAACTTTCTGCAGATGCATGAATAAGACTGCACAGGAAACCATTGTGAAGGCTTGCATTTGCTGAAGCTCCAAATCTTTGGCACTTCCTTTGTTGAGGAAAATTGTGAGAAGAATATGGACTAAAAGAGCTAGGAGGATATATAACGTACCAACTCGTTAATTAAGGTTACATGTAAATGTTTCCATGCAATTTTCAAAAGTCATTTTTTCTTTTCATATTTATATGGGAAATTTATATACATTGCACACAATTTTGATTGATTTTTATTTCTAACTCATAGTTTGTATTTACATTTATAACACTGTTGTGTCATAAACCTATGCATGAAAATATGCATTTCGCTTTTAAAAAGTTAGTAATAGTGGTATTTTTGTGTCATGATGCTAAAGATTTGAATGCTATGAAAGTAAATATGAAACTGTGTCAGACATGCAAGTACATAAGAATTATGTGGTTTTTGTATGTAAATGCCCCTATATATATATATAACTAAAAGAAAAATATCGTTATATAAAACTATTTGATAATTCATGTTCCCAAAAAAAAAAAAAAACTAACTAATGTTGCAGTATCTTATTATTGTGATATCATTGCCAAAATTTTCCCCTTTGGCCATCTTTTCAAATCGGCAAATAACATCTGTTGGCCTTTAGATGTGACTTGCTTTTCTTCAGAATGTCATTCCTAAATAATGAAACTTAGCATTAATTATTCTATGTTGCTTTTTTGCAGTTTAATGCAAGATCCTTTCAGTTCCGTACCACTTATATGGCTTATTCAGGAGGGCAACTTTAGTAAGCGGCTTTCCTCATATATAGCCTTGCAAAAGAAAGATCTTATCACTGACTGGAGAAGTGCTTTCAGTAGGGCAAACGCTGTGGTGTTTTCAGACTACTCTCTACCAGTAAGTAACATGCTGTTTACAGTGACTATCATTGTCGGCATAGTTAACTTTGAGGGTATGAAATCATGTTCTTGGGTTAGGTTCGAAGCTGATCCAAAATTGTTTGACTCGAACCCAACCCGATTATTAAATGGTTCAGAAAGTCCAACCTTAATTTGATCTCTCTTCAACCCGCTGGTCCAAATCTGATACGTATAACTTGATTATCATAAGCATAACAACTATTTCGGGCTGGGTCGATTTTGAGTCAATCCCAAGCCAAATTTAAGATGGTGGGTTGATTTTGAGAAATTTGGGTTAGCAGGTCTGTTTCAATTCAATTTTGGGCTGGTGGCTCTGCCTAAACCCGACCCAAAAATTTAAATTGGTTAGTATTCTTGACCTGAATTCGGCCCAATAATTATTTGGATCAACCAAAACTCGAACTTTTTGAGTCTATTTCAGGTCAAGTTGATGTGTCGGGTCATATTTTGACACTTCTGGTTCACTTTTAATGAATAAATCTTGTTTTCTAACTTGTATGCTATTTATCTGTCAGATGATATATGCTTCATTAGATACTGGAAACTTTTATGTGATTTCTGGATCTCCAGCTGATGTCTGGGCAGCAAAAAGACTCATCAAATCTCGTTCTCGGCATTCTTTACGGGAAGAGTATGGATTCCATGATGATGATCTAATAATTACTATTATTGGGAGTTATTTTTTCTATAACGATATTCCATGGAGCTATGCTGCAAGCATTTTAACTCCTCAGTTTATGAAAATTATGAGAATAAATGATCTTGGAGGAAAATTGAAGTTTGCTTTCTTGTGTGGGAACACAACTGATTCTTTTGGCTCTGATTTTGAGGTAATTGTTATTTGCAATTCTGGTGCTTGTGAATCTAATATTTCTGCTCAATGCTAAAATTATATATGATTACAACATTCACACTCCAAGAATATAAATTTCTTAAAACCGATCATTTTAAATTTGTTCTGCAAAAATTTTGAGCTTATCCATTTTATTTTACATTTCAATTGGTTTTCCCTTTTTAGTTTTTATTTTGATAATGTCTATATTAGTAATCTTTATTGAAATTGCAAGATTTCTGCTGACAGTGATTTTAGCTTATTTCTGTTGTTAGAATACATAAGTTTTTTTTGCCATTTTGTTTAACAGTGCTTATATGATAAATCTTCATTGCATTTGTGCTGAAGAGATAAAAGCTATCATTTATTTTCTTATTTTATTTTTTTCATCCCTTGAATTCCTCCTAGTCCTCAGTATAGCCTCTGAAAAGACTACCCAATTGACGATGGGAGAAGGCTTTGATTTTAACCATGTTGAACTTTAAATTGAAAATTTTCATTTAAATTTTTAGAAGATTTACACATACATACCTCTCAACCTTTATGTATTTACATATCTAAGCCTAAACTTCAATTTTCACACACACAGATATATATGTATATATAGATACATACATACATATATACATTCATATATATATATATATATATATATATATATATATATATATATATATATATATATATATATATATATATATATCACACACACACATGCCACCTTATCTATGCATGGAAATGAGTATTTCCCTTCACTTTAAAAGTTAACATAGTGGCATTTTTTTTGTGATATGAATTATTTGGGCAGTATAAATGAGAAAAGGAAAATTTAGGTGTTAGATATGTAAATGCATACGAATTGGGTGGTATTTATGTAAATGCCCCTAATTTTTTTTGTGAGAAGAAACAGACTTTGTTTGTTTTTTTCCTTCTTGATTCTCACTCCTATTTTGTTGTAACAGAAGCTTGCTTCTCGTATTGGTTTTCCTCTTAATTCTATAAAGCATTATGGTATGGATGGAGATGTGAATGGTGTTATAATGATTGCTGATATAGTCCTATATGGGTCCTTCCAAGAGGAGCAGACCTTTCCGTCGCTTTTAGTGCGGGCCATGTCTTTCCAAATTCCAATCATTGTTCCTGATTTCTCTATCATAACTAAATATGTAAGTGTAACTGTCACGTGTTTATTTGTTGGGGCATTTACATACATAGCTCACAATTCTTATGTATTTACATATCTCATGCCCAAACTTCCATATTTACACATATAGTACTCAAATCTTTTATATTACATAAAAAATAGTACTATTATTACTTTTTGAGAGTGAAATATGTCTTTTCATGCATAGTTTTAACGCGCCGGAGTGCCATGTATGTAAATATGAAAATGTAGGTGTGAGATCTGTAAATACATGAGAATTGTGTGCTAGGTAGGTAAATTTCCTTTTTTTTAGCATGCAAGAAGTGGAAAGTGGGAAGAGGGGAAAGAGGGCATTTCAACTGCTTGCTTAACCGGGAAAGTGAGAAATGCTTCCTCTTAGGAAATCGGTTAGTTCATTAATAGCTTTTTGACTCATATGCCTTGAAGTCAAAGTTTGGAAAGTCATTAATTATGATTATCTTACCTTGTTACTATTATACTGCTACTCATATGCACATGAATATAAAATTTATTTTTACATAGAAATAATATAATTTAGGAAGATTTACATGCATACCACAATTCTTATGTATTTACATGTCTAGCAACTAAATTTTGATTTTCTTGTATTTATAGCACTTTACCTACATGAAAAATTGTATTTTTCTTTTAAACGTTAGTCATAGTGATATTTTTTATGCGGTATGAAATATTTGAGTGTTATAAATATAGAAGTCAAAGATTTGGTGTTACATAAGTAAATATATAGGAATTGTATAGTATGTATGTAACTTCCTCTATAACTTATAACAAAATATACTGAAATAAATTTTACAATTTTATAGACAATAATTAATGCTAAATTATTAATTCTACTAAAATAGAGAAGATGTAATGCATAGTTTATTGGATAATAACTATTAATTTACTATGATATAACAAGTATAATATTGAATAAAAACTTTTATAATTCTTAATGGTTTTTAAATTATTTTAAAACATTTTTTTTGTGTTTGTATAAACACACAATTACATATTACTAATTATTGTAAATAGCATATCTTTAAGACAATAACACTCTATCGACACACTTTCATTCAATCTATGTAACTCATCTCTTAAAAAGCCTTACACCTTACATTTATAATTTAAGAGAAGATTGCAAACAACTTAAAAAAATAACATGATTTACCATAAAGTATCGGTGAGATGGGGAGCCCAAAATCGGGTATGCTTAGCATTTCTCTTTAAATAATCCAGTAAAGTGCAAAAATAGTCCTCTAGCTATTTACATAAGGCCTTCCTAGTCCCTAAGTCTATAAAGTTGTCAAATTAGACCTCATGCTCTTTTAATATGTGGGCTCAAGTAGTCCCCATATAGGAGTAGAGCGGTAACTAAATTGTCACTTTTTTAGACTATGTGACTAAAATAGCCCCTACAAAAACTCGGTCGACTATTTTGACACTTTTCTCTTAAATAATACATATTTTAATTCATAATATTTTAGAGCATGTAAAGTTACATAACAAGTATGTTTTTATCTATTAATTTTAGTATATTTGTTGGGGAAGTGTCTATTCTCAGCTGATAATTAAATAATCTTTTAAGAAGTGACTTCCTCTACTTTTATTTTCAGAAATGGCGAGTCTACTTACTTTTATGGATGGATAAGCAGACATATCCTAAGTGAAATTCGAATTACCTGTCTTCCCACTCTCCTCTCTCTTTTAATTGTTTTATCCTATAACTTTTAGGAAGATTTACTTACATGCCACTTAAGTGTTAAGTATTTACATATATAACATCTAAACTTCAATTCTTACATACCACCTTACCTATGCATGGAAGTGTATTTTAGTTTTTAAAAGTTAAAATGGTAGTATTTTTGATGTGATATGAATGTTTTGGGTGGTAAAATTGTAAAAAGTGAAGTTTAGGTGTTAGATATGTAAATACATAGGAATTGGGTGAAATATATGTAAATGAACCTAACTTTTCTTGAAGCCCAACACATTTCTATGTTTCGTTAACAGATTACTTTTCTGAATTTAGCTTGGCATTACAGGTTAATGATAAAATACATGGTCTAGTTTTCCGCCCTCATGATATAGACACCTTGGCCAGTGCTTTTTTACTTCTTATAGAAGATAAAAGGCTGTCAAAACTGGCCCATTCTATTGCTTATGAGGGGAGATTATTGGCTGAGAATATGTTCGTATCAGATTGTATCAGCGATTTCGCAAATCTTATGGAAAGTTTGCTTCAATTTCCATCGGATTCATTCCTTCCAGGGTCAATTTCCCAAATTAAGCAACAAACATGGTCATGGGATTTGTTTGACAATGAAAATTATCAAAGCAACCTTCCTGCAATCCAAAGAGAAAGCATCATAGATATACTCGAGGAAGAATTACCCCGCAAATCTCAAATAAGTCCACTGGTCTTTAATGAATCTGCTTCACCGGAATTTCCCACTCAATTTGATTGGGATGATATCAGTCAGATGGAAATTGCTGAAGATTTTGAGAGACTGGAAATGGAGGAGGTTAGCTGCGCAATTTCTTTATTGTGAATTTAGTTGTTAAAAAAGTTTCTTTATTTTCAACTATCGCAACAAGTGTCTATGATGTAGGGGTGTGCATTTGGTCGGTTTGGATGATAAGTTTATGAAACCAATTGGTTTCTGCTATCTAAAAATTTGGACCAAACCAAAATAAAATTTGGTTCGATTATTTTGGTTAAATTGTAGTTAGCTATATTCAGAGATTATTTGCACAATTTATATATTATGCAGGTTTTTATTACATAATTGATAAACAATAGACATTGAAAATTTGTAATTAGAAAAGCAATTGATTGCTGTTGAAATTTGGAATAGACCAGCTCAATTTTTATGATACGAGGAGGGGTATTTAAACCTAATTGCAATAGGTTTAATAATGAAAAAAAAATACAAACAAAATAAAATAACTAGGATAGAAAATAAAATAAAAAATTCATAATCAGGGGGATAAGATCACATAATTAGTAATAACGACGTAGGAATAGCCGTTATAATACAATACTCCCCAACAAGTTGAAGCATATTTGTCAGTTATGTTCAACTTGGACTTGAAGTCATCGAACAAAGGACGGGACAAATTCTTGATGAGATGTCTGCTAGTTGACCACTGGATGACACATATGAAACATAAATCTCTTCGGACTCAAATCTTTTTTTTTAATGAAGTATCTGTCGATCTTCACATGTTTGGTACGATCATGTTGGACTAGATTGTGAGCAATGCTGATTGCGCTTTATTATCACATAATAGCTGCAGCAGGATGAAAGTTGGCGTACAAAATTCACAGAGCATGATGCATAGTCAAAGAGCTTCACAAATTCCTAAGGACATGGATTGAAATTTAGCTGTAACACTGCTTCGGGAAATTACAAACAATTTCTTTCTTTTTCACGTGACAAGATTGCCCCATACAAATTAGCAATATCCCGAAGTGGAATGCCGAACATGAACTGATCCGACCAAATCAACATCTGCATAAACAACAATAAATCAAGAGATGTGATGAGAAAAAAACAAACGTGAGCTCGATGTATCTTTTAAGTGGTGGAGAATCTAGTGGACAACTTGGAAGTGGTGCTCGTAGGGATCATGCGAGAATTGACTCACTGTTCCAACTGCGTGGCATATGTTGGGGCAAGTAGAAGCCAGGTAGACCAGTTTTCCTACAAGGTGCTGGCAATAAGTTTTGTTGAAAGATACATCATTGAAAATATGATATAATTTTTCATTAAGATCCATAGGAACAACAATAGCTTTGGTTTTCTATCACGAGATCAATCACATATTTGCGTCAAGACAGACAAATTCCCCGAGAGGATCTAGCCACTTCTATGCCTAAGAAGTATCGAAGAGATCACAAATCCTTAATCTCGAAGTACGAAACAAAAATGTCTTTCAAGGACTCTAATGCTAGGAGATCATTATCTGTAAGAACAATATCATCGACATAAACAATAAGGATAGCTACCTGACCATTGGAGGATTGCCAAAAGAAGAGAGCGTGATCTGATTGAGCCTAAGTAAAAACATGGCAGACGACCATTTTTGTGAACTTGTCGAACCAAGCCTTTGGGGACTACTTTAGCCCATAGAGGGACTTTTGCAGCCTGCACATAGGGGATCATTTGTAGGAGTAGGATAAGGGACAATGTCAGTGAACTCAAGATCCCCCTCACTAAAGGCCGAGCTAGAAAAATAGGAAAGACTTTCAAAGAAGGAAACATCAACGCTTACATAGATTTTACTTGTGGTCGTATCAAGACACATATACCCTTTTGAATTGTGGATTATCTGAGGAAGTAATATTTTATGGATCTGAGATCAAGTTTGCTTCAAACAAGACCATTGTTTCGAAAAAAGCACTACATCCATAAAAACTTGGGATCTAAAATGGAGAAGACTCGATTGGCAGGTAAGCATGACATTTGGATGGCTAAGGGGGTTCAGAATTTGTGGATTTAGGAGGGGACTCAATTTGTGAGATAAGTGGCAGTTAGAATGACATCGTTCTAAAAATGTGTCGGGCATGAGATCGAAACATAATGGAACGAGCAACGTCGATGAGGTGACAGTTTTTCCTCTCGACTACCATTTTGTTGAGTGTCATGCAAGAACTATGGCGGGGAATGCCTTTACTTACCAAAAAATCACTAAAAATAGAGATGAAAAACTTTCGACCATTGTCGGCTCGAAGGATCTGAATAGGAGTTTTGAATTTAGTTAAGGCAAAGGTGTAGAAGTTTCACAACGACTTTTGATTTATCTTTTAATATGTAGGCTCACGTCATTCGAGTGTGGTCATCAATTAAGATCAAGAAGCAATGTTTATTGGTGTAGCTGAAAGTGCGAGAATGTCCCCATATGTACCTGTGAATGAGGGAGAAAGTAGCATAATTTGTGTAAGTGTGAGGTGGGTAAGGAAACTAGTGATATTTGATTAACTGACATGTCTCACAATTGAAGTTAGAAATGTTTTATTAAAAAACATCAGAAGAAATAAAATTTTTAAAATTTGAAAATTAGGATGACATAAAGTACAATGTAACTACATAATGGGACATTTGATGATTCGAGATAGACTACAACCTTTGAGTGTCGTGTCTTCACCCTCCGTGATGTTTTCTTGGAAGTAGTAGAGTTTAGCTACCCTTTTAGTAGTTTCAATCATCTTTTCCGAATGACGATCCTAAAAAATACAACAATCAGAAGAGAAATTAACAACACGATCAATATCACTTGTCAACTGATAATAAGTTACATTACAATCGGGGAACATATAAAACAAACTCTAGAGTTAGATTTATCGTCAACACAATCGATCTCTTAAGAACATGGGTAGTAAGTTGAGAAAGTTTGCGAGTAGCTAATAATGTGATTCGTGACACCTGAATCATTAATCCATTGACTAGCAGAGGAATAAGCTGTGAGAGTCATAGGAAGGGTACCTTGTTGAATATGGGAGGTCGATGGACCCACAAAGACTTGATTGGCCCCAAGAAGCTTGATAAATTACTCCGTCTAGTTTTTTAGGGATTCGGAGGACTCTGGATTGTTCCAGATAAGAGTTCGTTGAGCCGTGCTTTGTTCAGCCGTCGTCGCGAGTCCCTTGGCATTAGAGGATTTGGTTGAGGGTTTCTATGCCGGCTTACCATGAAGTTTCCAACACTTGTCTCGAGTGTGGTTAGCCTTGTGACAGTAATCACAAATGGGTTGACCTTCGAGATGCCATGGACGAGGGTTGAGCACTATTTGAGATCTAGAATGATGATTTATCTGAAGGAGTAGAGGTGTCCAGCACGACAAGTCTCTTGCTTTCTTTTCGACAAATCTCAGTGAAAGCAACGTGAGCGGAAGGAAGAGGATCCAAACGAAGAATATGGGGTCGAACATCGTCTAGGTCTTTGTTAAGACCAACAAGGAATTAGAACATACGATCATTTTCTACGATCTTTTGGAAGAGGGATAAATTGGTCAAAGAATCTCAATTGTAGTCGTAGTATATGTCGCATTCCATCCATAATGCAACGAGGTCATTATAGTTTTTGGTCACGATTTTTAACCCCTATTTTGCCTTTGAGGTCTTTTTAGATACCTCTTAGAGTTGTCCAGAATTTTCTACATCCAAATAGGTATCATAGACAACTATCCAGAGAGCACTAGCTGAAAGAAGGAATATGTATGAACGACTAATTGACATTTCCATGAAGTTGATTAGTCATGACATGACCATGGATTTCTCCACCTCCCAAGCTCCATATGTCGTGTCTGTCTTTGGAGGCTAACGAATCATACCTCTGAGGTGATCAGACTTCCCACGTTCTTTGATGAACAAAGTGACCACTCTGAACCATTGGGGGAAGTTTTTGCCGTTCAACTTATGATTTGTTATAAAAAAATCATGTTGACTTCTTGTACTCCGGTCAGCATGGGAGTGAGATTTTGAGTCGATCTTCTGGTGGAGTCAAAAACACCTTTTGAGGATGATTCATTTCATTGAAAGAATCAACTATAATTTTGACCGAGCCAAATGATATGTTGTTGTGAACCATCGATGAATTTCAGTAGAATCACGAGAAACAAATACACTAGCAGGACTTGCAAGTAGCAAGAACCCTTCCTGCAGACTAGCAACAGAGGGAGCATGAGATACCACACAGTGATTCAGTGGCAGAAGGAGCAGGTGATCCAAAAGGGGTTACCATGCCGTGCTTCAGCGGCAATACCGCAAAACACGTTGTGCTTCAGTGGCAGAAGCAGGGTATCTAGCCGGGAATATCACACCGTGCTTCAAAGGCAGAAGGAGGCTAGACATGGTGCTTCAGATAGGCTAGTTGCTTGAACCTGTATGGAACCCGACTGCTAGGGCAAGGAGGCAGCAGTTGGAATCTGCAGAGGAGGCCGGGGATTGTTGGATATCTAGGGCTAGACTTTGATACAATGCTGAAATTTGGAATAGACTAGCTCAATTTTATTGATAGGAAGGGTATTTAAACCTAATTACAATAGGCTTAATAATGTAAAGCAATGAAAATAGAATAAAATAGCTAGGAAAGAAAATAAATAGAATAAAATAAAATAGTAAATAAATAAATAGGGAATAAGATCAAATAATAAGCAATAACGGCATCGGAATGGAGAAGGCAAACAAAACAAAAAATATGAATTGCAAAATGGGTTTTAATTTATCACCATTTAATCATTTTTTTTGGTTTTATCCAAAATTGTGATTCTCAAACAGATCGAAAAACGGAAAATCAATATCTCACTAATCAAAACCAATATTTGAACCTCTAATTTAAAGCAGAGAGAAACCTTCCAAAAAAGTGTGGCTCGGTTAGGTTTTTCTGTTATAATCAAATATTTCACACCACTTCTAAGAGGTTATTTAATCTTCTTACAATCTTACATCTGTTTGACTGATCTGTAGATCTCAGAAAGAATAGAAAGAGATTTGGGATCTTGGGAGGATCTATATCACAATGCTAAAAAGTCTGAAAAGCTTGGATTTGAAGCGAATGAGCGTGATGAAGGTGAACTGGAGAGGACCGGGCAATCATTGTGTATCTATGAAATTTTTGATGGGGAAGGAGTATGGCCATTTCTTCACCATGGCTCTCTATATCGTGGTATAAGTCTTGTATGTGCACTACTCCATATATTCTGACAATTTTGTCGATCATGGCCTTGCACCTTTTTATGACCATTTTTTTTCTTACACCTTTACATTTGGCACCTTTTTTTTTAATCTATTATACCAATTGACATGAGAGAACTTCAATTTTTTATTTTGTTGTACTGCCTTTTCTTAATAACTTTGTAAGGTGCCTTTGTTTTCTATTTCCTGCATCTTTTTTTAATAAAAAATCGTCTGTGCTTAGGCGGAGGGTTAGGAGGATCCCTGCTTGTTTGTTAATGAGAAAAGGACTAATATAAAAACTAGACATGCTCCAAATAACAAAACTAATATCTTAAGATTCATAATTTGTTTGGAATTAGCATCACATAAAATTCAAGTACTTTCAGAAAATTGTATGCTATTCTAAGAGGATCTGACAAATTATATTTGCACCTCACGTCCAACCATAATTAGCAGGAAAGTGAATTAATTTATGAAGAATATTAGTGTTAATTTTTCAAAAAAGGAGAGATAAGGTCACTTTGCTTTATCTCCCTTTGGCATCTGAATTTTTACCCAATTTCTCATTTACAACAATGATTGCATTAGCTCAAATCAAAGTTTTTTAAATCCAAAGAATATTTTTTGTTGAAAATATTTTTTAGCAAGAGTGAGGAGAATAAAGTTCTAATCTTGGAAATCAATGGCCTAAATCCATTTTAAAGTTGAATTTCACATCCTTCTTAAGGGTGAATGAATAATTTTATGGGCTAAAATAATGCATTTCGTGCAATCTATACCCAAATGAAAGTGCCTACGAGGAATCCAACAAAATGGGCATGTCTTTAGAAGTATTATTAGCGAGCACTTTTGTGAATATTTTGTTATGTGATATTATACAGTTTTGTGAATATTTTGTTATGTGACATTAAGCAGGTTAATAGGTCTGAAATCCTTAACCAGATCACAACTGTGATTTTTAGGAAGAGGAAATTTTCGTTGAACAGTTTTTAAAAGTCTTGCCATTATGATGATCATTGAATATAAACAAAAAGTCATTTTAATTGTCTCCCCACATATCTTTAAAAAAACGGAATATTTACATACTTGCCACTTAAGCTTCAATTTTTACATGCATTTCACCTTTCCTGTACATTGAAAGGTGTATTTCAATTTTTAGAAGTTACGATGGTGGTATTTCTTATGAGACAAGAAGGTTTTGGTTGTTTTAATTGTAAAAAGTTAAGTTTTGGTGATAGATATATAAATACGTTGGAATTGGGTGATATTTTTGTATGTAAGTTTACCCTCCCATTGGACATCTTCTGAAAATACAAGATGTGTTTTTAGCTCCCTCTGAATACCAATTCTATTCTAAATATTGATTCAAGTTAGCCATTCTGTGCAAGCAGTTTTCCCCTTTTTCATTTCGTGGCATTTACATACATAAGACACAATTCTTATATATTTGCTTATCTAGCACCTAAACGTTCATATTTACCTCAATACTACTCAAATACTTAACATACATAAAAAATATTACCATTGCTATCTTTTTAAAAGTGAAATACACATTTGCATGCAAGAATTTATGATACCAAGATTTTCTAAGTGTAAATATGAAACTTTTGAGTGTTAGATATGCATATACATAAGAATTGTGTGGTATGTTTGTCGGTTGCCGAAATGGATATCCCGACGCCCGATTTTAAAAAAAGTTTATTTTAATATATATATATATATAATTTGGAAAAAGTAGTATTTTAATTATTTTTGAAATACGAGACCGAACTGATCTCATATCTGCGATAGTTTAAATGATCGAGCAAAACAACGTGCTTGATACATCTATCTAGAGGAACAAACATATTACTTACTAATGTGGCTCGATTAAATAAACTAAATATTTTATGACATCTGTTTTAGTCTGAGAACTTTTATATTGACCGACAAGTTCCCTTATTTAATACGGGAGATTAGATAGAGTTTATTTTAAACTGGGTTCTTAAGTTCCCTGTAGAGTCAAATCCCTATAGTTGATTACATTTTAAATGACTGAAATCTCTTAAGAAGAATCTCGATTAAAATCAGTGGTTCTGTCTTCAAGATTGCAAAGTTTAAGTTTCCAAAGTTAAATATAAGGAAATTAAAAGTGAATGGCTCAAAAGAGGAACAATTATTTTCATGTCAATGAAGTGAAATGTAGGGGATGCCACATATCCAGTGAGAACCCCGGTGACTTCTTAACTATTGTATGATTAGACTTTAACTCTAAGGAGACATCTTACGCCTCGTCGTCGTGTCTCGATCGCCGCCCTCCGTCCACTTGCTTCCACGCTCTGCTTTTGGAAAGGCTACTCTAAGCTCTCTAACAGATTGATCATAAGTTCAGGGTTGTGGTGTGCTTAAATGTACAGTTATTGGGTCAGTGAATCGCTACGGGGTACCTCCTAAACCGGGTGTCCTACTGGCCTCTAACCTAAAAAGTCACTTGCATGTCTTTAGAAGCAGCATTAATTATAAAAGGGAACATATTATGGAACGCAGTAAACAATAAACAGTAATATTACAAGCATGAATTATGTGTATACGCAGGAAAGCGTGCAATAACAAAAGTGAACGATGTAAATGTAAAACAAGGGCCGGAGACTCTTGAAAAGACTTGAGAAAAGTGACAGAAGATCCACAGTAAATCGAAGAGAACCGTCAAAAACACGAAGAAGATCCGAAGAAAAGAAATCACAAGTGCTTTACAAAGATTTCGAGGAAGTTGTAGGAGAACACATAAAAATCTGATTTAGATGAAACCGTAGGAAATCACATAAAAAAAATCCGAAGAAAGAAAGCCGTAAGTATTCGGGTCGGGCTAGACTTAGAATTAGGTATTCTCTAGGGACTCCGAAGGCAACTATTGGTCATCTGTATATATAGACCCCCCGACATTTAACTAGAAATGTGTCCTACTATACCAACTTCGGTGGGTACTCCTTAGCCCAATACCAACGATTGATAAGTGGACAATCAAATTTTGCTATTTAAAATTTATATTTTGACACGCATATATAGGTTTCATGCATAGAAGAAAAGTAATATCAATTTTTGGTAGTCAAAATATTTTGAGAGTAGCATATCTGTTCTTATCGTATCTGCTCTTATTATTTTCTTTTTATTGAAAAAATGATTATCCACAAGTTAATCGCACCGCTGGGGCTAGGACCATCAACAATTTAAGAAGGCAAGGGTGCCCTGCTAGTCTAGTGTTGGTGAATAATATCGTCATCTTATGTTTCACCGGTTCCCGATGTTGTAGGATGAAACATTATTCTGCTCTACCACCAAATGTCTTTATCATCAAGGCTTAATACCCCAAAAAGATCGTCCAACTTACGACCTTGCTTGATGGTTTTACATGTAATCATAGCTATACGAATGCACTTATGTTTCAGACATAAGCACGTAAAATCCAAACCAAGAAGGAAAAAAAGAACCAAAAAGCAAGAAATGCAAAAAGAAAGAAGGCTAACCCGTCTCCAAAGACAATTTAGAAAGCCAAGCCAAAGTGGTAGGAGGATTAGCCTAAAACATCTAACTGGTGTTACTTTTCGATTGAGCAATGAGATGGGCACATCCCTAAGCCTAGCTAGGAACAATCCTGAAATGCACAATTTAGAGACCTCCAAGCTACCCAAATCTTTCTCAAATATATCAAGATTTTCTTTTCGTTTTTTTTTCTTCTTTTCTTCTTTCTTTATTGCAATCAATTCAACTCGTAGAGTTGGGCCCTAAAATATCTCCAAATATTTAGCAAATCATTCCTCGAAAAGAGGCATTTGAATTCTTCCAAATAACAAGAATCAAAGTATTCCATTTTACCAACATTAAAGCATTCAATTCCACCTCGAGCCAAAAGCTCTCAATGTCATATGAACCAAACATCATTCAAAGAATCCCATATAAGTGCTCACGACCAAGGCAGCAAGGGGCCCTCAAACAGGTGCACAAGGGAACCAACATACACAAACAAGGTGGCTCTCGAGTATGAGCAGCAGGAGGAGCCACCAAACCCAAACCAACAACCACATGCTCATGGGTAGGAGCAGCAGTAAAGGGGACAACAGAGCCCAAACCAAGCAGAAGAAACACAACAGGAAGCCTCACGACCAGGGGCAACTAGGAAGGAATGCCGACCCACACCCACACTCAGGTGATAGTAGGAAGGTCCATGGCTAGGGGAAGTAGCAAAGGGGACAACAAAGCCCAAACCAAGCAGAAGAAACACCAGGAAGTAAAACCAAGCCCAAAACAAGCTCCCAAGCTTTAAAAGAAAATCAAATTTTCATCCAACATATATTTCAAATAGGGAAGCCTCAACAAGAAATGAAACTAAACCCCAAAACCATAGCTCAAAACATCAAACAGATTCCAATATGCATTCGAATAGGAGCAACAACAGGGAGCAAAACCAAACCACTAAAAGAGTTGCTCAAAGCAAGAAATAATCCCAACATGTATTCGAACAAGAGCAGTAGCTGAAGGAGCAAAACCGAGCCACCAAACAACTGCTTAAAGCACTAAAAATATATTCTAACATATATTCGAATAGAGGGAACAACAAGAAGCAAAATCCAACCACCAAACCAAACCTCAAAGAGCCCCAAAATCAAATAAAAGCCATTTGAATATGTTTCCAGTAGGAGGGCAACAGGGAAGCACAAAACAAAGCGCCCAAATTAAAATCTTCAAAAGCTTCAGTGTCAAATCAGTACAACAAAGGAAACCGCAGCTCATAGGGCTAGAACAACCCAGGAATCCTCTATGTTAAACCCATGCAACAAGGAAAACTGCAGCCCCGGAGGCTAAAACAGTCCTCAAAACTTCAGCATACCAGCATAGATGTGATAAGAACATAAGGAGGAAGCTTACACATGCATAAGAATTAAACCATGTCTTTCATTAGCCTACATTCTTAGCTAAGTACCATGGAATATTTAAAACGGGCCTATTAGCTTGTATTTGAATTGAAGTAAGCTAAAATCTAACAGCTAGCCATGATTCCAACATTAACTGTCATCAGGAACAAAATAAATTCCCCCTATGCATGCATTCCCCTATTTCAACGCCTCCAGCATGTGTCGAACAGGGAAGAGGAGCAGGAGAGAGGAAACATACCTTGCTCGGGCTTTTGTAATCAACAAAAAAAAGTCACGACACTCCTAAACCTCAAGCTCACAAGCAAAGCCACAACACTCCCGGACTCTAAGCTCACAAGCTAAGCAACAACACTTCCGGACTCCAAGCTCACAAGCACCTAGTCGAGAAGAAATTTCCGCAGAATCTCCCAGGCCTCCAGCTTCGTAGCCTCACAGAGTACTCTCCCCAACGAGTTTTATGAACACCAGAAAAAAGGAAAGAGTAGCTCGCAGGACTTCTCTTGACGAAGCTCGACACCCAGCCGAAAGAAAAAGAACGCCGTAGTCGAAGCCACAACAAAGAAAAATAGGGAAGGGGGAGAAGTTTCCCCATTCGTGACCCAGGGAAACACACGCACCCAGTCAACCTACCCGAATGAGCTTCTGTGTAGTGAGACGAAGCAGAAAGCTTTGAAAAGAGAAGATGTCGAGGGGGGAAGATTCAACTCCTCGTTACGCGAAGGGAGTGGACCAACATGAAGGAAGGCACGATTAGGGCTAAATCCCGTAAACGAAACCAAGAGGGGCCGCGAGCGAGAGGAGCTTGGGCTCCGATTGGGGACGGAATCAAGCAAGGACCGCGGCAAATTAAGAATTTTCCTCGTAATAAAAGGTCTCATCGGTCTTATATTGTCAAACATACTCCCCCCAAGGTATAAATCAAGCGAATTGCGCACCTCTCGCTCGTGCACAAAACCATATCGAAGTGGGAGTCCTTTCTAACTAAAGTTGGCGTTTTAGACGCACCGGCGCGGTCCGTTTTGTCATCCGGGATCGTCCAGACGACCTCGTCGTTGATCAGGTCGAAATCACATCAAATTCAAATTCCTTTAAAATAATCGCTTGTGATCGATTGTAAAGCCTCCGACGGGTACAGGAAACGTGAACCTTGATAATTATGTGCGTCGCTGCGTGCACTGTCGTATTCATGCATCCTGCAAGCGCGTGGAGATCACAATGGGTTTTCCTAGTTTTTCATATCCTAAGGGTACTCGACTCGAGTTTCATCGCCCTGGTTTTAATCGACTCAACTAAGTGTTGAGGATTTTAGAACCAGTCACATGAAACTGCAAGGAGTCAAGCAGTGGCTCGAATTTCTAATTGGTGTGGGCCCTAGGCTAGTTCTCTAAGAGAGTCGGTAGGAAACCCTAAAGATCCTAGGCTCTAAGAAGAGGAAGAGACCTCGCCAAAAATGAGGTCAACAATGTATATATGTAAATTTCCCTCTCATTTTTTTTTAGAAGCCAGAGTTTACGCTTTTCACTTTAGACGTTAGAAGATGCGTTCGATGTACCTGTTGAAATCTTCTTTACTTGTTCTTTTTCCAAAGGTTCTAACATGATTCTATTGTGTTCTTCCTGTTCGAAGAGTTACTAAGATTTGAAAAATCTCTCAATATTTCACTGCTTGTTGCACAATAAAATTGTAGAATAGCAACAGAAACAAATAAAAAGAGCACGTCTGGATAGAGCGCAAGTGGAAAAGAAAGAGAATAGATGGTTGTTGATAAAATATGAAAATTGCCAGCTTTTACAGCTCTGTTCTATGTCAACAACATTATTGTTTTTATGATGTAGTTTTATTAGTGCAAAATTCTCAGATTTTCATTCCAGTTTTTTTTACCCCCCATTTTTGAGCAGTTAATCCAGCATAAAATGTTATAAATTTCCTTTCTTTTTTTGAGCAGTTTATCCAGCTATTTTCCCTAAGTTATTGTGCTCTACGAATTTTTTTCTGTTAGTAATCCTGCCGATCATTTGAGTGTACATATAGTTCTTTAAAGGAAGATTTACATATATACCACTCAATTCCTATGTATTTACTTATCTAACTCATATACTTGAATTTTTACATAAATGTCACTTCACCTATGCATGAAAAGGTGTATACATTTTAAAAATTAAAATGGTGGTATTTTTTATTTTATATGAAAGATTTGGGTGGTTTAAATTTAAAAAGTGAAGTATAGGTGTTAATTATGTGAATACATAGGAAATTGGTTTTATGTAAATGCTGCTTGTTTAAATCACAAAAGGAGCACTTTAACAGCTTTTGCCTATAAGGAAATACCCGTTGTTTATTTGATATGAAAGATTTGGGTGTGTTAAATGTAAAAAAAGTAAAGTTTAGGTGTTAGATATGTAAATATAGAGGAAATTGGTCGGTATGTATGTAAACACCCCTTGTTTAAATCACAAAAGGAGTACTTTAACAGCATTTACCTATTAGGAAATGGTAATGATGATTACTTTGGTTGGGCAATGAAATCACTGTTTTTTATGCACTTGTTCTAAGCCTTTATTATGTTCTATTTGTAAAATAAAATCTCGTATACGAGCTTTTTAATATTTTTTATTTAAGTTGCTTTGTTTATTTTGATATATTAAGGCAAATCTCTTATTCTACAAATTTAACACCATTATTAAGCATTCAATCTCTGTATACTTAATAAACTACTTTCAGTTCACGAGTGAAATGGTTGACATTTTGAGAACTTTTAGTGTATTCTTTTATCAAAGAATGACCTCATTCTTAGGTTTCCCTTAGAAGGATCATGGGCAAGATCTGTATGAGTTGTTTTTTCCTAAGGCGGTGTGGCTGCACGTTAGATTTACGTTAAATAGAATTTATCAAATCTGATAAATCCAGATTTATCAAATCGAGTTTGTGACGTGAATAATTCATGAGTAATGGCATTAAATCTGAATTTACTTCCCAACAATGATGAAACACGAGAAGAGTTAGATGGAATGTGAACGGAGCATTGGATTTTTTTTTTTGGGTGTTTGGCTGGATTTAAGCTGAATCCATGATTAAATTCTATAAATAGTATGTTACCAAATACTGCCTAAAACTCTTTGCTGCGTATTTTTTATATGGAAGATTTATATACAAAACATTTACATATCTAACATCCAAACTTTAATTTTTACATACTTGCCACCTTAATTTGGCATGAAAATGTGTATTTCACTTTTTAAAAGTTAAAATGGTGATATTTTTGTTTTGATATGAGAGATTTAGGTGGTATAAATGTAAAAAATAAAATTTAGATATTAGATACGTAAATAGGGAAGAATTGGGTGATATGTATGTAATGCCCCTTTTTATATATATGACAACCTTTACATTTCTGTGAAGATTTTTCCCCTTCTCCTCAATATTTGTAAGTTTAACGTTGGATAAATAAAATTTTGTAATACAAAAATTATGCTCTTGAACTTTTTTCTCTTAAAATTGAATCTACCTCAGTCTAGAAGTGCTCGAAGGCCAAGATCAGACGATTTGGATGCAATTAGTCGGCTTCCAATTTTAAATAATTCGTACTATAAAGACATCTTCTGTGAATTTGGTGCCATGCTTTCCATTGCGAATAAGGTGGACGGCATTCACAAAATACCTTGGATTGGTTTTCAGTCATGGCATGCCTCAGGAAGGAAGGTGAGCACTTCTGTTAATTTTTGAGCCTGTGTGTCTTTTTCTTTGCTGAAGTACTTAATCATAGAGCATCATTTAATTTGCATCTTGTTTTTCCATTCACAGTATATCTTTTAATGTTAGAATATTTTCTTGTTCAATTTTTTCTTTGGAAGACTCACATACATACCACTCAATTCCTATGTTTTTTCATAAGAAACACTTAAACTTCAATTTTTACATACATGCCACTTTATCTATGTATGAAAAGGTGTATTTTATTTTTTAATAAGCTAAAAAGGTGGTATTTTTTGAGGACAGATGAAAGATTTGGGTGCTATGAATGTTTAAAAGTAAAGCTTTGGTTTTAGATATGTAAATACGTAGGAATTGGGTGGTATGTATGTAAATTCCCCTTTCTCTTTTTTCCCCATTCATTGTAAGACTGGATTTAAATTTTGTTGCATTCAATTCGAATTTTAGTTGCATTTTAATAACTGAAAATTTGGTATTTCACTTTACACGGAATTTGTTCTTGATTCAAGTTTTTATTTGGTTACTCAGAGTAAGAAATTGTATTTTTAAATTTGGTGAAATTTATCAGATCCATCATTGTGTTGGATTTTGTAAGAAATCTGTAGTATATTTGAACTACAAAATTCTCTCAAATGTAACGAATTCATGCAAAATAAGTGAAAAATAAATCATCCCATTTTGCTACTACCAGAACTCTAATGAGCTTTTGTACTATTCTGTCATGCAGAATTCAGATTTATTCACAAAACTCTTTTTAACTTTGCATGAACGGATTCATTCAATGGAATCTATTTTGTCATAATAGGATTTTCCATGCGTGGCGTATTAGCAATAATCCTTATAGGGAATTACCTTTGTAATGTTGAAACTTAGTAGAATAAAAAAGAAAAAAATACACGGACAGAAGGTTCTGTGGTCTACGGAGAGCTTAATAATGCTGATGAAATAATTAACTCTAAGGGCATTTACATGCATTGCACACAATTCTTATGTATTTTTATTTCTCACACCTATACTTTTATATTTACGCACATAGCATTCAAATCTTTGATATCACATAAAAAATAGTACTATTACGTATTACCACTTTTTTAAAAGTTAAATGCATGTTTTCATGCATAGGTTTAAAGCACCAAAGTACCATATATTTAAATATGAAAGTTTAGGTGTGAGATATATAAATACATAAGAATTGCATGTTATGTTTGTAAATTTCCCTTAACTGATTTGATAGAAAAAGAGCTTTGTAAGAGGAATGCTTGGTGACAATAACAAATCATGGAGACTTCAAAATAGGTTTTATCAAATTCCATGGCAACAATTATAAAATAAGTGGAATTACTCTATAATAAATAAGTGTTTGTTTTGCATAAATAGGTTTTGTGCGCTTTACGAAGTGTTATAGAAGATGAATGAATGTGTTTTGTCAAAATTGCAATGATGTGATGTGAAGAACATTAGAGTGAAGCAAAAATATGTGATGCATTAATTTTAAGCAATAAATTCATTAATTATTGTAGGTTTTGGGAGGGGAAAAATAATTATTTCTCTTCAATTCTATAGGAAGCAATTACGCGATAAATAGAAGGAGATAGTTCCAACATTAGGAAAATCATAAAATTAGCCATAACTTCCTATGATAAAAGAAGAAAAAAATGAATTATAACATATAAATAATTCTAAATTATAAAAATAGAAAATACTTAATTAGAAGATACTAAAATTAACATTTTCATAAAATTCCAATGCCCCCTCAGGTTGGAGCATAAATATTTATCATGCCTAAGTTGCTTATAAGGAACTCAAAACCAGGCTTGAATAGTCTTTTGGTGAAGGTATCTGTTGTTTTTTTAGCAATGAGGACAAATGACATGTAAATTACTCCACACTCAATCCCATTTGTTATGAAACACGTATTAATCTTCACATGCTTTGTGTGATCATGTTGCACTGGATTTTCTGCAATGCCTACAACTACTTTTTTGTCACATTATAACTTTATTGGCATGCTTATTTGGTTTTGCATCTCTTCAAGAATTTTTTTCGCCCATAACATCTCACTTACTCTATTAGTCATAAGCCCTACATTTTGTCTCAACAGTACTCCTTGCAACCACATTTTGTTTCTTACATGTAACCAGGTTTATGCTTTGTGTGATCATGCTGCACTGGATTTTCTGCAATGCCTACAACTACTTTTTATTGGCTTGCTTATTTGGATTTGCATCTCTTCAATAATTTTTTTTACCCATAACATCTCACATACTCTATTAGTCAGAAGCCCTATTTTTTGTCTCAACAGTACTCCTCGTAACCACATTTTGTTTCGTACATGTAACCAGTTTTCCCCACGCATAGGTGTAGAATTTAGATGTTGATCTCCTGTCAATAACTGAGGCTACTCATTTTGCATCAGTGTACGCTTCTATGCTCTTTTGTGAGGCCTTCTGAAAGAGTAAGTCTTGGTGTAACTTTAAAATATCTGAGAATTACGTTGATTGCTTCAAAGTGTTTCTTATAAGGTAAATGCATAAATTGACGTATCAATCTCACAACAAATGCAATAAATGGCCGTGTATGTGATAATTATATCAATTTTTCTACCAATTTTTTATATTCAACTGTATTTACTAGATCACCTTCCTTCCCATCTCCAAATTTCTCATTGAGATCAATTGGAGTGTCTACAGGTCTACATTCACTCATTCTTGCTTCCTTGAGGATATCAAGAACATACTTCTATTGGGATACAATAATTCATTTCTTCGATCGAGCATGCCAAAGAAATACCTTAGAGATCCTAAGTCACTGGTTTCAAAAATAGATAGAGAAGTCTTCAAACAGTTCATCTCATATGCAACATTTCTGGTGAGAATAATATTATCCACATATATAATTAGTCTGACTATCTTCCCATCGTTTGAATGTTTGAAGAAGATTGTATGGTCTTCCTGTCGTTGAGTATACCATTGCCATTTCATAAATAAGATAAAATTTTCAAATCAAGCTCTCATTGACTGTTTCAACCCGTTTAAGAATTTTTTTATTTATTTTACACACATTTGTGCCAAACTTCTCCCTAAATACCGGAGATGCATCCATATTCACTTCTTCCTCCAAGTCCTCATTGAAGAAGACATTTTTATATCCAACTATTGTAGGGGATAGTCAAGATTAGCTACAAATGATAGAAGAACCCTGATAGAGTTTAGTTTTGCGATTGAGGCGAATGTTCCTAAATGCTCAATGATAGAGGTTTCAGTGAATTGTTTAGCAACCAGTCGAGCCTTATACTATTCTAGAAAGCATAAGAATTATACTTGATGATAAACACTCATTTGCACTAGACAGTTGTCTTTCTTCTAGATAGATCAACTTATTCTCACGTGTTATTTTGATCAAGAGCTTTCATCTTGTCAAAGACAGCCTCCTTCCACTTGGGGATTTTCAGAGCATCCTACACAGTACTTGGAATCTCCTTACACAATAGTTATGAGGTAAAAACACAGAAAGTGGGTGAGATATTTTTATACGGTACATAATGGGACAATGGATGTTGGATGCAAGAACTTTCTCCAATGGCAAGATTAGACTAATTAGGTCTAGGATTCAAACTGAGTTTAGATTTAAGATTAGAAGACTCACAACTCGAAGAAGTGGAGTGAGCATGGTGTAAAAGATCAATAAATACATTGCCTGGTGATTTCGTGGATTCTATGCAATGTAAATGATTCATGAACTCTTTCTTTTTGAGTCGTCCCCTGCCGCGAGTAGAATATCAAATGGTACCAATAACATAGTTTTTTTGTTTCTTCTTTGTTATGAACATGAGATGACATTGTAGGAACTTCATTATCTAAAAGACTCGACGCACTCTCTACGGATATATATCACTTGGGTTTTTTGGTTGATCAATTAAGATTGAGGAGATACTATTTTCGATTTTTTAGTTTGAAGAAAATATTGAGACTCAGTAGATAAAAGATAAATCTTTGTTCTGTTCCCTTCTTTGAAGATAAGGTGAAAAAAATGGTTGTAATTCAAATAATGTGGCATCCATGGTAACAAATTTCTTTTAGAATTGGAATTAAAACATTTATATCCCATTTGGGTAGGAGCATAACCAACAAACACACATTTTTTTGGCTCGGAGTTCATGTTTCCCTAGACTATGAATGTGAATGAATGCAATACGCTTAAACACAAATTAGATTTTTATTTTTCAAAATATTAAATACTTTTTTATAAATTTTACCCCTAAATTATAGTCTGATTAAACCCTAAACCTTATTTACGCCTCCATCCGCACCCCTTCTCCCTGTTCGACCCATTCACGGGCTCGAATAGGGCTTGCGCTCATCCCGCTCCCTCTCGCCCGTGCCCTAGGTTCCATGGTGGATCCACGCGGCTCCCGTCTTCTTCCCCGTTTCTTCCTCTTCTTTACGTGGCACGGCAGCCGTTTGGCTCTCCAATCGCAAGGAATGGGCTGGCCGACCCTTCTCCTTCTCTAGGCTTTTACTTCTCCTTCTTTATTGTGACGTTTCAATCCCTGTTGTTCTATTCGACAGTGAGGCGGTGGTAGATGGCTGTTTTCCCCTCTCTTCTCTATCTATAAAAGAGCTTCATAAAACACTATTTTAGGTTGTTGAAAAATTTTGGAGAGAAAGGAGAGGCTGTTTTTCTGTTGTGGGAGGCTTTTAGGGAAGAAAAACTCTTCTAAAATCTTCTCAAAATCTGATTCTCGTGCGCTTGGGGTGTGGAGTGTTCGTGGAGTGCTGTTTATTTTGCCGAAAGTCCTTTCTAAGCTATATCTTTGGGTGCTTGTGGCGTGGAACATTCGTGGTTGTTGTTTCTTGAAGTCTTTAGGAGAAATATTTCTCTTGGAAGTGGTTTTCCTGAAATTATCTTTCATTTTTATTTTAAATCTGCTTAAAAGAGGTATTATTCTCCTTTTCCCTATTCTATTTTATCTTGGTTGGCATCTTGAGGCATCTTTATCCTTTTGCAAAGGTTAATGGACGGATGGCTTAATTTATTTTGAAGTTTAGGCCTTGATACATGTTGGACTCAGTGAAAGGAAAGCATGTGAAAGCAAGATTTAGGCTTGTTTTTAGATTTAAGCAGGAGTAGTTTTCAGAAATATTTAAATTGAGCATAATGTGGTTGACTTCTTTCCCCTTGCTCGAATATATGCTGGAAATTATTTTTATGATTTGAAAAACATGTTTGGGGCTCAGTTCTTGCTTTTCTTGCTGTCCCTTGCTTGAATATATGCTGGAAATTATTTTTATGATTTGAAAAACATGTTTGGGGCTCAATTTCTTGCTTTTCTTGCTGCCCCTTGCTCGAATATATGTTGGAAATTATTTTTTTTATGATTTGGAAGATATGTTTGAGGCTGATTTTTGTTCTCCTTGCTGTCCTTTATTCAAGTACATGCTGGAAAATTTTCCCCTATTTTTCCCGTATGTATAGCCTCGGCCTTGGCTTCATAATAGTTGAAAATGGCATGTCATTTAGCTCACTTGGTACGGCTTTAACTCTTTTTGAGATGAATTTTTGCTTGAGATATTTGCATTTGTTTTGCCCATTTGCTGGGCTTGGTTTAACCTCTATGCTACTCGGTTTTGCCCTTTCTGCTGGGTTCGGTTTGCCTTGTGTTGGGTTTGGCTTGCCCATGTGTCGAGCTCGGTTTGGGCCTCTTTTGGACCAAATGATAAATGAATTTTTTTCTCTGTTTGGGCTTATTTGATTGGCTCGGTTTTGGTTCTTTGGAATTGGATCTTGGCTCGAAATATTTTCATTTGTTTTATTTATTTGGAGGGCTTGATTTTGGCTCTATTAGACTGGAATTATGGTTGAAAGGTATATTTTGTTTTGACCCATTTGGTGGGTTCAGTTTTGATGCTTTTGGGATGAATGAATGTTGGAAATTGTTCTCTATTTTCCTACTTTTAATGGGACTCGGTTTTTTATCTCTTTTCGGAATGAATCCATGCTGAAAATTTTTTCTCTGTTCTCCCATTCGGTGGGACTCGGTTTTGACTCGACTTATCCCGTGCTGGGTTCGATTTGTGCCTTGTGTTGGGTTAGGTGTTGTTTGTAACCCAATATGTGGTTTGTTTTGGGTCCCTGTATTATTTTTCGAGGCCTCGAGCCTTTCGATTGTGAGCTTCCCTGTGGGTTGATGACTTCCCCTTGCTGCCTTGGCTCTGAACTTCCATGCCTTGGTTCTTTGATTCTCTGTTGCTTGCCCTTATCCAAGAAAACCTGTTTATTTTATTTGTCCCTTTGTGTTGGGTTCGATTGAATTGGAAACTTTGAATATAATGCCTCCTCCTCTTAAGATTTTTATTGCCAATCAAGTTTGTCATCCAAAAATTCTCGGTTTTGAAATATATTTATATGAAGTGATGTTTGGTACAAGTAAATTAATTTATTATCATGTCTTGTGTGATGAAAGTGGGTTCGATCTCAATGATGTATGATATCTGCCCCATTCACTCTCTTGAGTGTGTCAAATACAATGCAATTGTAGTATTTATGGTGATTTTTTTTTCCTGCTTTTGCCTTGAACATTACTTGGTGTTGCTTCCTTTGGGGCCTTCTTTTTGGCCCTTACCCGTGGGTTTATGCTGCCTTTGGGGTCTTCCTCTTGGCCCTTACTCGTGGGTCTATGCTGCCTCTTGGCTTTTCTTCTTGGCTCTTACCCGTGGGTCTGTGTTGCCTTTGGGGTATTCCTCTTGGCCCTTGCCCGTGGGTCTATGCCGCCTTTTAGGGTCTTCTTCTTTACCCTTACCTGTTGGTCTATGCTGCCTTTGGGACCTTTTTTGCCCTTACCCGTCAGCTTGTTGAAGATTGTTTGGTTTAATTTTCGTCCCGGTCATGAGCATTGCTGCATTTTCTAAATTAATGTTATATTTACACAATTCTGGAAAGATTTCAATGGAGAATGAAGTTAAATGATTTTGACATCGGTATGATTTTCTGGAAGGCTAGGGAGTTGTTTTTTTTTTCCATTAATTAGTGTCCCTTCTTTTGTGAAATGTAAAGGGCTTGTACAGTTTCATTAGGAGAAAATATAGGGTTGATGCAAATTGAATTCATGAAGGGTTTGGAAATTCATAAGATTGTCATTTGGAAATGATACCCTTCTTGGGTTGACCCATTTATGAAATGTGAGAAAAATGATATCCTTCTTGGATTGATTCAAGGATTTTGGGTCCTCTTTACTAGGTCTTTTGCCACAGTTTTGAGGGTTGATTCATCATCTGTTTCTTCGATGTTTTAGATGAATCAGTGTCTCCTCTCTCTCTTCCCTTTTTTTATCCTTTTTTTCCTTGCTTCTTAGTTCAGTTTTTTGTGCTTATGTCTGATACATATGTGCTCATGTATAACCTTTTGCTATATGTGGAACCATCAAGCAAAGTCACAAGTATGTCGGTTTTGTTTTGGGGCTTAGGGCGATGATGACAAAGGCACGCCGGTGGCAGAACAAAATGATATCTCATCCTACAACACCAGGATTAAATTCTGGGACCTGATGAACTGTATGATGAAAGTTTTATTTACCGACATAAGACTAAAGGGGGACTCGTACCTTTCTTAGGTTATTGGTGGTTCTAGGCCCCGATGATGTGATCGACTTGTAGACAGCTATACCTTTTTAAAATTGATAAAATAAATTGATAAGAACAAATACAATATTTATAAACAAAAAATATTTTTTTTTCATTACAAAATAAAAAGAAGAAAAATTTTCTTTCGCTTGAAATATATATGCATGTCAAAACTTAAATTTTAAAAATATGTTACATTTGGGTTGTCCACTTGTTGATCACCGATCCTGGGCTAAGGAGTACCCTCCTAAGTTAGGTTCAGTAGGATATCCTTCTAGTGGAGTGGCGGACTTTATACATCCGGGTGACCGAGTAGCATTCGACGACCCTCGAGTACAAATATATATTTGAGCTTAACCCCGACCCGAGTGCTTGCGGTCCCCTCTTTTCGGATTTTTTGTTTTATTGAAATTTTTGGACAAAGCACTTGTGGTCCTTTCGTCGGGATTTTCCCAAAGTTTCGATATTATTTGAATTATTTTTCGTCAATTTTCCCGAAGTTTTCTGTCGTGAATTATTCGTCGATTTTCTTGAGTTTTCCAGACAATGTTTCTTTTGCTTATACAGTGAATACTAGTTAGCTTAAAGGAGCAGCAAACCTCTCAAATATACAAGTTTAATTTCCGTTACAACATTTTATTTCATGACACGTTATATGGTCTTTCTAGCATGCTATGCTGTTCTTTCTCTTTACTGTACATTCTACTGTTCTTTTCTTTTATATTGCATGCTTTGTTACTTTGATACACACTATACCTTAGTATAGGAAAATCTAGTGGTTACATAGGATTAATAACAAACCTGGAGGTGTTACAACAAGGAACTTGTAGCGAACATCGTGGGCAGCACGACGAGGAACAACCTCAAGATGGATCTACAACATCAAAGCACATTCACATCCCTAAACACTTTTTTTAGTTTAAATAACACACATAGGATTTCGAGATGGTTTGCCTAGCGCAGCATAAACCCTCACATATTATCTTTTAGGCTTTTGCACAACCCTGTTGTGTTATTATAAGTCATAACACTTTAGGATTCCGAGGTTACCGTACGGTACAATGTAAATCCTCTTATCTTTTTAGGCTATTTGTACGATCAGATATCGTGCGAACATAAGTCCTAAATTCTAAATAAATTGTAGGATTAAATATTAAACAACATCATTTCAAAGACATAAAGCCAAACGGTAGGATAGTTGGGAGGTCACCGAGATTTTCCTTGGATCTGTGATATCCCCTGCTCTTCACTCCTTTGGATTTCTTAAAATAATTGTTCTTATTTTGAGCTACTCCCATTTGATTTTTCCATGTCCAATTGTGGAAACCTAAACTTTAAAATCTTGAATGCAAAACCACTGATCTTAATCGGGAGTTTTCTTAAGTAACCCCAATCATTTAAAATGTAATTAATTATAGGGGTTTGACTTCATAGGAAACTTGGAACCCAGGTAAAATAAATCATATCTAATTCTTATATTAAGCAGGGGAACTTGTTAGCCTTATATAAAAATATTTTGAAGATCAAATGGATGTAACAAATTCTTTAGTTTAGGTGATTAAATTCCTAATGCAAATAATATTTTTATTTTTCGGGATAAATTTATTGCTTGTGGTATTGTATTAAATTATCTAAACTATTTAAAATGTGAGACCCGTTTGGTCTCACCTATTTTAAAAATTAAAATGTTACTTTTAAGAATAAAAAAGGTTATATTCATATTTAAATTATTTTCAAAATCACAAAATCATCCCTTTTCATAAAATGAAATTAAAACGGTCAACATCTATAAATAAAAAAAATAGAAGATACTAGGATTAAAATATTTCTAAAAATCCAACATTTATAGTAAAGAGTTTTCCTTGCTATACTAGTTGCACAATTTGTTGTTGAAGTTCATTTCTTTTATATTTTTCAAAATTGGCAATGAACGATGGTGTTTTTTTGGTTATATAGCACACAATGTGCATAGAAAGCTCGTGCTTTTGTTAACTAAATCTAACAAATCACAATTAATATCACATCTATGAAGCACAAACATGGACACAGGGGTATGAACATGGACACGACACGATACGGAGACACAATATATATAAAAAAAATAGGACACGACATGCCATGGGTACGTTTTTATTTTTAATTAATTATTAATATGAAATATATATTTTTTTCATTATTTTTTATAAAAAATATTACAATACAAATTATACAAGAATAAAATTTAACTTCATAAATTTGATTTATATTATAAAATCTCGCGCTTATGAAAATTAATTTTTAAAATTAGATATAAATATGTTTCAAAAGAATTCATCTAACTTGCATATTAAAAGTTTAAAAATTTTATGATTACAAAGAGAAAATTACTAATGCTCGGCTTCAACAAATATTGGATGTACTTTTGATGGTTAATTTTAACGAATGTTAGAGGGAGCTTTAACATGACGATGTTGAAGAGTCAGTTTTGACTATGAGGTTTAGTTAACGCTATACGCATATTTATAATTTCTAATTTTTGTGTCCCATTTTCTCGAAATCGTGTAAAGTTCACGTCCGATGCGGTGTTGTGGTGTGTCCAATATTTGTGTTGGAGAAGTGTCGGAGAAGTATCGGGGCTTGTCGTATTAGTGTTTGTGTCTGGCACGGGTACGTCACATTTTTAGATGTTTCGGTGTGCTACATAGTATCACATCATATTATACTATTTAACAAAAATCATACATATCAAAATTATGAGAAGATGTATGAAATTTTAAGGCAAATATTGATAAAAGGGGCTTTTATGTAGCACAAAATTCTTATGTATTTACACATCTCACACCTAGAGTTTCATATTTACACACATAGCACTTAATTCTTTAATATCACATCAAAAATAGCACTTTTATCACTTTTTAGAAGTAAAATACATCTTTTCATGATTATGTTCAAAACACCAAACTGCTTTGTAGGTATGAAATCTCAGGCGTGAAATGTAAATACATAAGAATTTCCAAATTTCCTTGATAAAAAATTATTGCTATCAACAAAGCAATAGGACAGCATAGGATTTTAACCCGCTACTAAATCAAATTACATGAAGTCAGTGTTTCGCCACTTTCTCTGCAATTTACAATTTAAGCCCTTTTTTTTTGGCAGATTGATGCACAGCTTTAGTGCTCTCCCCGCACAATGCCTAAAACACTACTTTCTTTGCATTTTAAACAACATTGATCTTGTTACACTTTTGTTCTTCCAATTACATTTTTGAGGTTGGCTTTTGAGCTAAAGAGTACTTCTAGGCATTTATGCTTTCAAATTTTTGTCTAAGCTATTATTAGCATTAATATCAGCAAAAACATTGTTTGCATGCATGTTTTAATATTGCATACTTATTGAATTAAACGTTTTGTAGCCATTCTATTTTAATTCATGCAACTTTTTTTTTTTATATAAATTAAATCCATTTTCTTTTAGACTTGAAAATTGACAAAAAAATTGTCCATTCAACAGGTTTCTTTATCTGCTAAGGCTGAAGAAGTACTGGAGAATGCAATACGAGATTCGAGCAAAAATGGTGCTATTTATTATTGGGTCCTGTTAGATATGGAATGGAAGAATGTAAAAGGAAATAGAAATGGTGATTTTTGGTCGTTGTGTGATGTAATGAACGCTGGAAAATGCAGGTATTTTTCTTAGGAACTCTTCTTTTAAATAATCCAGTTAATTTTATTTTGTTTGGATTTTCAATTGCGTTTTCAAAATTAATGTGTATGCATTTTAGATCCAGACTATGTTCTTTTAAAATCATGCATATCTGTAGCATATACGTTTGGAAGATTTATATACATACCACTCAATTCCTATGCATTTACATATCTAACACCTAAATTCCAATTATTACATATATACCGCCTTATCCATGCATTAAAAGCTGTATTTCAATTTTTAAAATTTAGATTGGTGGTTTTTTTTTTTGTGATGTGAAAGATTTAGGTGTTATAAGTTTTAAAAAAAAATTGTAGGTGTTAGATATGTAAATACATAAGAATTGGTTGGTATGTATGTATGTGCCCCTATATGTGTCTACAGGCAGAGACATCAGTAAGCTCCTTGTAACTTGGCATCTAAGATGTTCTTTTATTCCTACGTCCACCTAATTGTGAAGCATCTCATTTGAGCATGGTCACTTAAAATATTATGGAATATTTGAATATTATGAAAATTTAACGGGGACTTCAAAAAATGTGTTTTGACTAACCATATTGTAAGAATTCATATCTGGTGTGTTGAAGAAGTACCAAGAACAGGTTATTAAATGAAAATATTAACATGGATGCATGAAATATCTTGAAAGTATGAATTCGAAAAAAAAAAAAACTATATAATGGAGTAGCAGTTATTGAAAATGAAGTAATGAAAAATTTAATTTTTTAGGGAGCAGCACTTATTAAAGATCTAGTGAAAATAGCTAGGTAGTTTGAGCATGGATGTACCTATGAATAAAATAAATTTTAAAGGATTGAAAAGAGAATATTGATAGGCAAAAGTAACATGAATAGTTGTTATACAAAATGATTTGTATAAAGTACGTTTTAAGTCTCAAATAACACTTTAAGCTGGAATGAATGGAGAATGATGATTCATTAAGTTATTAGGTACAGTATTGTTATGAACTATAGTGCCTAAAGAAAAAGAAAGCAATGTGCACAGGGTGATTATATTTGAATTGACAAGAAACTATGGTTCTTTATTTCATATTTAATTGTCATCATAAACATATTGGTTAGATTATGAATAAGTGTTGAATCATTAGCATTTAACGTAATGTCAAAAGCAAGCACTGGAAAAGAAGTGCATTATATCTTAACCTATTCTCTAGAATATTTAATATATTTATCACAAGAGTGCCATCAAATTCTATCAAAATTCATCAATATATAAAACTTCGTACTTTATCACATTATTGAGGTGAACTGAGGAAAATTTCTCCAAGTTTGGGAATAATTATTCCTAATTAGTACCATGAGAGGATCTTTACATCTCCAACCTACGTATGTAAGCATTTGTATTCATATCATATCTTTTGTATCTCAGCATATTTTAAAGTTTATATATGAAGAGAATTGCAATTGTGCATGAAAAGGTTTACATAGGCAATTACAATAACAGACGAAACCATATATTATATTTAAAATAATATGAAAAATCAATTGCTTTAAGATGAGATCTATCATTGAAAGATCATTTACAATAACATCATCTCCTGCATATCAAGTTTGGGAGAAAGAAAACTATAAAAGTTTCACCAATACAACGTTATTAGAAATTATTCTGAAAGATTGTGGAAGAAAAAGCATCTGTCGAAGACAACTTGAGTAGTTGTGCGAAGGACTAGTGCGAATTAAGTAATGATTGAGATAAGGCTAATCATGTTGTTGTTGATCCGGGTGATGATGATGAAGATTCTTTTTCCATTTTAGAACAGCAATTCTAGGTTGTTGGTATTTATTTGGTTATCATGTTAGCTTTTATGATCACTACCTTTCTGCTTATTTTTTAGGAAAATTTACATATATACCTCAGAATTTTTTTGCATTTACATTTCTAACACCAAAAGCCTGAAATTTACATTTAAAACACTTCGGTATTAAAAAACCATGCATGCAAGGGTGTATTTCTCTTTTAAAAAGTTAGTGATGACTAAATTTTTTGATGTGATGTCAAAGATTTGAGTGTTATGTATGTAAATAGAATTGTGTTGGTGTTAAATATGTAAATATATAAGAATTGTCTGGTATTTATGTGATTGCCCCAATATGAATGTCCAATCCTCCTTTTAATTATTTATTGGGGCATTTACATACATACCACACAATTCTTATGTATTTACTTATCTAACACCTAAACTTTCACATTTACTTGCATGCCACTTGAATCTTTAATATCACATCAAACATACATTTTTAAAAGTGAAATACACCTTTTCATGCATAGGATTATGACACAAATATGTTAGAAGTGTAAATAGTAAGTATCAAACTTCAGATGATACAGATGTAAATACATAAGAACTGTGTGGTCTATATGTAAATTTCAATTCCTTTTTTTCTCTCTCTGTGTCAGTTTGGAATTCACAAATATTCAAAATATTTTGCAGAAGCGCTTTTGAGAGTGCCTTCAGGTCCATGTATGGGATACCCCTCCAAATCTCTAGCTTGCCTCCAATGCCTTCTGATGGTGGCCATTGGTCTGCTCTTCACAGCTGGGTGATGCCAACGTCCTCATTTCTGGAATTCATCATGTTCTCAAGGTACATATTTTTTACTTCTAAACGCCTTCCATTTCTGTTTATTTTCCTTTTATTTTCTTTTTGGGGAATATACATGTATACCACCCAATTCCTATGTATTTCCGTATCTGAAACCTAAATTTGGCTTTTTTACATTTATACCATCGTTTAACTTTTAGCAAGTGAAATTCACCTTTTTATGCACAGGTAAGGTGGTATGTATGTAAAAGTTTTAGACTCCTAAAAGCCTCCTAGTGCTATTTACACACATACCATCCAATTCCTATGCAATTCCTTATCTAACACCTACATTTGCAATTTATCTATTTATGCCGCTCAAATTATTCATATCACATGAAAAATACCATCATTTAACTTTTAAAGAGTAAAATATGCTTTTTCATGCATGGTAAGGTATTATGTGTGTAAAAACGGAAGTATATGTGTTAGATATGTAAATGCATAAGAATTGAGTAGTAAATCCTTCTTTTTTGATGGCAGATTGGTAGTCATGTATAACCTCAATATCATGTATCGTCTTCATTATCTAATTATGACTTTTTTCCTTAAAAAATATAAAAATAAATGAATAAACTTCTGTTACATGACCATTTTTTTTTTTAATTTCTATTCAGAATCTTTGTTGATTCGCTTGATGGCTTGTTCCGAGACGGGAACTACAGCTCCATTTCTTGTTTTCTCGGATCCTCCGAGCTTGAGGTAAATAGAATAAAGTTTTTGGAAGATTTACATACCTCCCACTCAATTTTTTTATATTTACATATCTAACACCTAAAATTCTTTTTTACAAACATACCAGCTAACCTTACATATACATGAAATGAAAGGGTGCATTTTACTTTCTAGTTAAAAAGAGCGGTTATTTTTTATTTGATATGAAAGATTTGGGTGGTATGAATGTAAAATATCAAATTTTGGTGTTATATATGTAAATACATGAGAATTGGGTGGTATGTATGTAGTCTCCCCATAATTATTTTAGCACAATATTTTGACCAAACCTTGATAATGATGAATTCCAATGCTCTTAAATCTGCGTTGGGAAGAGTGTAAGATTGATTACTTATATTTTGCACCCATCTTAAAGCAGATCCAAATACCGGGATTCACCAAAATTTTAACTACATTGTCCCAACCCATTTTTTTTCCTAGGCATAATAACTTAACACTTAAAATTTACCTTTTTACATCAATACCATCCAAATCTTTCATATCGCATCCAAAATACCTACCATTTCAACCTTAAAAAAGTGAAATAAACGCCTTCATGCATAGGTATGAAGGCATATGTGTAAAAATTAAACTTTAGATGCATAAGAATTGAGTGCTATGTATTTAAATTTTCCTATTTAGTATCCATGCAACGCACTCATCTCTTGCTTAAATTGTAATTTCTTTCATCATATCATTATAACTCGCAGGGAAGGCATTGCTATTGCCGCATGCTCGAAGTTCTCGTGAACGTCTGGGCTTATCATAGCGCACGAAGAATGTTTTACGTCAACCCAAACTCTGGGGACCTCAAAGAACATCATCCGATCATGAAACGGAGAATGTGGGCAAAATATTTTAGCCCTGAATTGATTAAAAAGATGGACGAGGATTTGGCGGAGGAAGCGGACGACGCAATGAACCCTAATGTGGGGTGGCTATGGCCTTTAACCGGAGAAGTGCATTGGCAGGGGGTGTTGGATAGAGAGAGGGAGGATAGGTATAGGAAGAAGATGGACAAGAAAAGAAAGATTAAGGAGAAGTTGTTAGATAGACATAAATATGGATACAAACAAAGAGCTCTTGGAAATTCCTAAGGATGAAACAAGAGAGGATAATTACATGCATAGCATTCGAAATATTGTTATTTATAGAACTAGCACCCCGGGGGTTGATTTTTTGAACTGCCGAATAGAAGCAGTTTACACTTGCCACCAGGACGACACAATAATACCATGGGAATTTGGTAAAAATGTAAAATATGGGTTGGGGGTGTTACTGTGAATTTTGATGTTTGAGAGAGAATTTGAAGAAATGGTGCTAGTTTTGTAAATAGTGATGTTTTGCTACTATATATATAACCATCAAAAAAAAAAAAAAAATCTGAGGATTACTCAAAACTATCAGATTTGCTTTGAGATGAGTGCAATATAACTTTTTTATATATAGCACTAATCTTGAGGTAAATTTAATGATTACAAGGCTCTTTTTGAATGAAATTGTATCAGAATAATCTGATATAAGATCTCTACCATGGTATGAATATTCTTTCCCACGCTTAGGTCTCTAAAAAGACCGAAGATATATGCTTTTTTTGGTTGTATTGTATGCTGTAATTTCCCATTTATTTATTTATTTTTTAAACATTTAATGCTAGATTTTTGTTCTTGGCTAAACAGCACAAATTCATCATTTTTGTAACTTTTAAGTGTACCTGCTTCCACTCTGTACTGTACATTATGTTCTATATATTTTCAATTTGAGTAGAGATGTTATTCTTGAAATGGGAGGGGTTTTCTGCATATTTGTCTTCTTTGTTTTCTTTTTCTATCACTAGCTTTATGTAAAATACTGTATATTATTTTTTACACTGNCTTTCCCACGCTTAGGTCTCTAAACAGACTGAAGATATATGCTTTTTTGGTTGTATTGTATGCTGTAATTTCCCATTTATTAATTTATTTTTTAAACATTTAATGCTAGATTTTTGTTCTTGGCTAAACAGCAAAAATTCATCATTTTTGTAACTTTTAAGTGTACCTGCTTCCACTCTGTACTGTACATTATGTTCTATATATTTTCAATTTGAGTAGAAATGTTATTCTTGAAATGGGAGGGGGTTTTCTGCATATTTGTCTTCTTTGTTTTCTTTTTCTATCACTAGCTTTATGTAAAATACTGTATATTATTTTTTACACTGCATTCCTAATGTATTTATAGTATGAGATTCTTTTTTTTTTTAAATTATGAGTAGTATATTTTATTTTCTTTTAGATAAATTTTATAAAGTTAGTATATATTTTGACCGCATAACTCTTTTGCAAAAGCTATGAAAAGTTAACTCAAATGAACCCTTAACATCGAAAAATTATTCCATGTGGACACCTCATGAAGAGATGCATGCAGTGTCCGATTTCTACCGTCCATCACCGTTTTGGTGGGACCAACTTTCAAATTTTTTTCTTAAAAAAAAAATCACATCACCGAAGTCGTGATGGACGGTGAAGATCGGACACTGCATGCATCTCTTCATGCACAAAATAATTTTTCCTTGACATCACATATAGCCCCAGGCATCACCAATTTTACAAAAGGTGAAACAAATAATTTTCAATTTCTACAACTGGAAGTGTCATAATTGAGATGTAGTTCTTTCATGGCTTTGAATTTTTATGTATACCTTGCTCCCTGCATTAATGAGAGTTTGTGTTAAATATATTTGATGGATTAACATGAGGATGACAGCTTGTAATTGAGCCGAGTCAAGTGGAGTTTGTCATGGTTGGATTGGGATTGGTCAAATTTTAAGTTCTTCATGTTTAGTTCGAATTTGAGATATGCTTTCATATATATGTTTATAATTTATAATTTTAATATTTATATTTGATTTGTACTTTGACTTTTTTTTGATTTATTTATCTTATTTATAAAAATTGAAAATTTGAACACGAGTCACAATCCTCTTAAAAATACTTTAAGGATACCGCCATTTTACTTTTTTAAAAGTAAAATACATATTGTAATGCATAAATAAGGGTTGTTGAGAAATTAGAGCGAAAAAAAAACATGAATCGACACAAATTTAGAAGAACACAGAGATTTACGAGGTTCGACAAGGATGTATACCTTCTTGGGAGCAGAGCGACAACTTTCTTTTCGATATTCAGAAAAGAGTATATCATACAAGATTCAGAATCTCATCTAGAGTTACAAACATGACATATATATAACCTTATAGTACAATATGTGATTACTTAAATTATCCATGTACCAAACCGCGGGTGTTGCCCCCACACCCCCAAATCACATAATGAAACTCTCCCGATTGGACAAATCCTTCCCCTCCACTTCGCTAGTAGGCTCCGCTCCACTCCAACATATGTTCCATTTATGGTATGAGTCATAACTAACAAATCTCCACCTTGGTGAATATTCAACCCCTTAGAAGAAATATATTATGAAGTTTCTTATGCACCAATGTGGGTTGGGCCACCATGTCGTTCAACAATTACAAACATTCAACGAGTTCAAGCAATGCAAGAACTTGTTGATAGTACCTGGCTTGGTCAACATATCTATTACATTTTCATGGTATGATCCAACAGAGTGAACTTCAACTACAACTGTACTCTCC
>NEWO01000150.1:1001957-1062785 GCA_003013225.1 Phalaenopsis aphrodite | reverse complement strand
ATGAAAATATGACACTAAATAGGACGCAATGGAGAAAAAGGATTCATGTGGCCGACCCCACGTAGTGGGATTAAGGCTTTGTTGTTGTTGTTGTGGCAAATTGCTTACGTTCATGGAGTTTCAGAGGATTTTACTACTTGAGGAATTTACACCAGTAGATCACCTCAACTTACAAGAGGAATCTTTCACTCTTACTTCGTTGCTCTCTTCTTCTCTCTCTGCACGGAGATACACCGAATAAACTCTACACGGAGATACACCGAAAAAGATAAACTTACAAGAGAAATAAATTCAATTTCTCTTCTGTCACAAGCCACCAAGAAGAAACCATGGGAGAAAATTCTTCTTCTTCTTTCTTCTTCCTTCACCGCAGGGAACTACTTCTTGTACTTTCTTTCCTTTTATCCCGAGAAAACCTTCCTCTATCCCGAGGAAAACCGAAGAACACTGTGACTTCTCTTGCTGAAGGAGAGCCGTGCGATACCTTTTATCACGAACAAGAGGGAGCGAAGGGATGCTTCGCTTCACAGGCGGGAGCTTTTGGCGTAACCGTAAGGTCGCGGTCGTGCGATCTGAAGAGCGGGAGCGGGAAGCGCCGATTCACGATCAGGAGAGTGGGAGCGGGAGTTGGTGCCGATTTGCGACGCGGTCTCCAGCGCTAACAATCTCCCACTTGGAGACCGATACACCAGCTACAACATCTCCTTCCTCAAACTGACATCCTCTACTGGCGGTGTCACTCTTTTTTTCAAACATGAATTCTCCCCCATGAATCCTCCAACTTGAATCCTTTACCTTGAATCTTTCGCCTCTGCAACTCAAAACACTGTCTTCACTCCAGAAGACCAACTGAAGCGGTACACAACTTCAGTTTCTCAAGAGTAACACCCTCAATCGATATATCAGCAGAGTCCTAATAGCCTTGCACCTCCAAGCTATTTTTTGATTTACTCTTGTCTTTGCTTACAACTCCCACTGCATGGACAATATCATGCCTCTGTTGAAAGCCTTTTTCAACAAGTCTAGCCTTGTATCTCTTTGTATATCTTACTGACATCATGCTCAGCTTTCACCTGGTACAACCACTTGTTGTGTAATGTCTTCTTCCATGGTGGAAGTTTTGCCAGCTCCAACTTGCTCGAACTTTTATCTTGCAGGATTTCTTCATAACTATGTGGTTCTCCACCATCTGTTTGTGGAACAATAGGAATGGGTGCCCCAAACTTATTATTATCTTCACTTCCATCATCAACAGAACTATGAACTGCCAGCAACAGTACATCCTGTACTTCTTCAGATACCACATTTGTGCTATCATTCTCCATCTTCTTGGGATTCCTGCAGGTCCTCCTTATGGTCAACCTTGTCACAATTTCAGCAAGTTGTCTGCTGACCAAACTTTGATTTTGATCTCCCTCTATTTGATTCTTTGTCATGTCATCTCCCTATGAAATCAACATTTAGTGTCGAACTCAAACCTGAGATCTCGCTAGAATTTTTTCTGCGAACCTCCTCAGTCAAAATCAAATTACGAATATCATCGCATTTCAGTTTAGATTTCCCTGCAGAACTTTTAACTGTCATTCTCATGACTTACCAACTATTTGACAACGATACCAACAATATCAGCGCACGTATCTCATCATCAAAATCAATTTCAACAGACGACAATTGATTTGTGATAGTATTGAAATTTTTCAGGTGTTGAGCAACAGAAACATCTTCCATCATCTTTAAGTTGAATAACTTCTTTATCAAGTACACATTGTTATTTGCCGATGACTTTTCATACATACCTGATAAGACTCCCATGAGATCTGCAGTCGTCCTCTCTTTGAAGACGTGTGCAACGGACCACGATAGGGTCAATCAAATAACCCTAGAACTTGTCGTTCCAATAAATTCCATTCAGCTTCATCAATTCTTTCAGGATTTTTCCCCAATAACGGAAGATGAAGTTTCTTCCCATAGAGGTAGTCATCTATCTGCATTCTCCAATAATCAAAATTTGTGCCATCAAATTTCTCGATTCCTGAAACATTCACTTAATCTGTAGCCATCATTCATCTTCAGATTCGAACAAGGCTCTGATACCAGTTGATTGTTGAGATATAAGTAAGATACACCAGTTGATGTGGTATATATATAAACCAAACATGAGAACGATCTTTGAAGCGAAAAATAGAACGAGAAAATTTACACCAGAAAAGAACAACACAACGGAACACACATACTTGGTTCGGCAAATTGCCTACGTCCACGAAGTTGCAGAAGATTTTACTATTTGAGGAATTTACACAAGTCAATCACTTTGATTTACAAGAGGAATCTCTCACTCTCACTTCGTTGCTTTCTCTTCTTCTCTCTTTACACCTAGATACACCGAAGAAACTCTACACCGAGATACACCGAAGAAGATAAACTTACAAGAGAAATGAACTCAATTTCTCTCCTGCCACAAGCCACCAAGAAGAAGCCAAGGGAGAAAAATCTTATTCTTCTTCTTTCTTCTTCCTTCACCGCAATGAACTACTTCTTGCACTTTCTCTCAGTCATTTCGGAAGAGCGGGAGGGGGAGCGGGAAGCGCCGATTCATGATCGGAAGAGCGGGAGCGGGAGTTGGCACCGATTTGCGACGCGGTCTCCAGCGCTAACAGTTTGTTGAGCTTATGGGAGATTTATCTGGTGCATAGGGGAGCGAGAGGCGCCTTGCTGCAGAAATGACTGAGAGGTTATGAAGGAGGAGTTGGAATTGTGAGTTCTTTCCAAAAAAGGAAAAGAAAAAAGAACATAAAAGATTAGTTAAGATTGCTGCTTTAACGAGCACTTATGTGGAAAGAAAAGAAGAAGCGAGGGAGACGGGCTTTGGTGGTTGAATAAACCTATAATCTTTATTCATATCCTGAGAACATGCTCTATGATTTAATTTATAGAAAAAATTACACACATGGATAGTTATTTAAAAACATTCGGATATGATTAAAACAAGCCCTAAAGAGATAACCTCAAAACAAAGTTAAAGTCAAAAGGTTTCCTCCTTCAGCAACTAATATAAGAAGGGAAATTTACATACATAGCACACAATTCTTACAGCATTTTGGGGCTTTAAATCTATGCATGAGAATGTGTTTTTCACTTTAAAAAGTGACAATGATGCTATTTTTGATGTGATATTAAAGATTTGAGTGCTAGATGTGTAAATATGAAAGTTTGGGCGTGAGATATGTAACTACATAAGAATTTTGTGCTATGTACAAGCCCCATAAAAAAATAATCAATTTAACTATCAACTTGGAACATATGTTCTATTTAGCTGGTTGACATTAAGTCCTTTCACATATTAAGGACTCTCTCATAAAGTGTTACGTTTACAGTATTTTTCATGCATATATAAAGAGTGGTTCCGAGGTTCATCGTGTCACCTGCCAGTAATTATGGTTTCTTAAAACATTAGTAGATAGAATATGCTAACATATGATATGGATAGAGCTATTGGAAGAATTGGAGTTGGTGCTGCTGGTGGGGATATAAATACTCCCTCCGCCGTAGATACTTTTAAGAAAAAAATGGAAACTCAAAAGTGCTTCTATGTGGCAATAAGTCCTCAATATAGGAACATGTTTATTATCATATTGAAAGGCAAATCTAGTACAAGCACGATTTATAGTTGCTTTCTAAAATTATTATAAGGATTTGTGTTGCTTTTATGCAACTTATTGTTGGTGTAATGTAGTATATACGAAAATATAGTTTTGTAACTATACCTCAAACATTAGAATGGACATAGAACATCCCATATTCTTAATTGTGCTTTGTTTCAATAACGTCTTAAATTGTTTGTCCTATGGTGTGTATATATCTAAAGATATATATCAGATTTTCTTATCATGATTGCTTAGTTTTTAAAATTTAAATGTCTAAATGACTTGTCCACTTGGAGATAGGTATGATTCATATCAAGTGTTATTACTTTAGAAGCTAAGCATTTGTTGCTATTCATAAATAAGATCCGCTCAAGCTAATTAAAATCTGTTGTGAATCGTAGTGAAATTAAGAACCCTTACAGGTTAAGTAACAATGATGAATGTAATGCATGGGTGATGTTTGTTTTTATGAGAAATTCATATACAACAACAACAACAAGCCTTTATCCCACTAAGTGGGGTCGGCTACATGAATTCTTTTTTTCCATTGCGTTCTATCAAGTGTCATATTTTGATTTAATTCTAATAGATTAAGATCATTTTTTATATAATATTCCCAAGTTTTTTTTGGTCTACCACTGCTTTTCTTAACATCAGTCGAAGCTAAAACATCTACTTTCCTGATCGGATTATCAGATGGTCGACGTTTAATGTGACCAAACCATCTAAGACAACTCTTTCTAATCTTGTCCACCACCGTAGCTACACAAACCCTATCACATATATATTTATTTTGCATTTTGTCTTAAATGTGAAGCCACTCATCCACCTAAGCATCTCATCTCAACAATACATAACTTTGTTTTATGCTTCTCTTTTAAGGGCCAACATTCTGTGCCATAGAGCATTGCATGTCTCTCCACCATCTTATAAAAAATTTCCTTTCAGGTTAAGCTGTATTTGTCTATCACACAATAGTCCCGAAGCATTCCTCCACTTCAACCAACCAACTTAAATTCTACTGATAACATTCCCATCTATATCACCATCACTTTGAACGATAGACCCGAGAATCGAAAATGTTCACACTTTTTAATGATTTGATCACCCATAGTTACAACTCTGCCTCTAGAGCTACTCCTACTAAAATCACATTTCATGTATTCAGTTTTAGTTCTACTTAAACGAAGGCCTTTAGACTCAAATGAAAGCATACTCATATTGTTGAAGTATTATTCTAAGACCTATTAGTGTGATCATCATTATCAAAAGCCCAAATAGATGGGAGGTGAATACCTCTGGTTTATACAGAGCACCAATAAATACATTACCCATGAGATTTGAATTTATTTTCAAGTCAAAAACTAGTTAGCACACAACTACTTCAAACACATTAGGTGGAGTGATTGGCTGACACAAAACACCTTAATGAATTGGACAGACTTGCCAGCGCAGAGAAAACTTAATCATTCTCCCCTTTATTGGCGACAACCTCGAATTGCTCGTGATTATTTCTTTGATGGCACTTGTGATAAGGCAACCCTCTTAAGGTATGTTAGACTTTATTGCAAGTCTTAACCTCTTCCTTATCTCCAAGTGGTCTTTCATCAAGTGTTATCAAGCATGGGTTAAGCTTGATTTCTTGCTATGGCTGGTTGGGATAGAATTATAAAAAATTATCTTATTTGTTGGCCTCTTGAGGCTGTATTCTAATTGGTCCGCATGTTAGGGTCACATTTGAATCTCGTGGCCAGTGCATTTGGGCATTGTTTTTAAAGTGCATATCATGATATGATTCACAAGGGTTTTTTTAATTTTTTTATTGCGAAGAATTACCTTTGTTTGTTAAAGTGACTTAAACCAAGGGTTCATTTTTTTTCTATGCACCATGAAAATGTTGGATATTAGATGCTCCTTTAATGGCACAAAAATATCAAACGTCTTATAATAAAGCGTAACGTCCTTTTTATGATCATCGAATGTTTTGTAGCATACTAATCAAGTTGTAGCTATAACTATTGGAGTTTAGAAGCAATGTTTCTTAAAGCTAGAAGCCAATTTTGCTGCAGTTTTTCCCAAAAAGTGGCTTACATTATGTTTTCCTCACTTCTTTAGCTTTTGGCCCTTGTTTTTGCTCGTCTCATCTTCCATTCTAATTTCTTGCCTGGTGGATATACCAAACTTGATGAGTGAAATAGGAGAATGAATGAAATAAGAAGATTAATCTCTAAAATTTTTTAAAAATGAATAAAGATGGGAAAATAGCACTTAATCTTTGGAATGGATTAGTAAATCTGGAAGGCATCGCCACATGAATTTGTATTTAAAGAAGAATAAAAAACCGAATAAAATGGAGAATTGATCATTTGCTAGTGCTCACACTCTCGGTCCACTCGATGAAGTTACCAATAGCAATGCTTGGTGGATTTTGTGGATTTCTTTTATTCTCTTTTCTTGATTTAAATAACCACTTGCATAGGATATTTTGATCATATATGTTGCGAATCAAAATAATGTTATGAATATTTTGCTTATACTATTGAAACTTTATTTAAGCTATAAAAAGTTAGAAAATAAAGAAAGAAAAGGCAACTGAAAAATCTTAAGTGATTGTTATGTAGGGACCCTAGATGTTGAACTATAGTCTTGTGCTGTGATGTGAAAACGACAAATATTGTAAAATGGAAAATTTTGAAAATATGGTTTGTGACACAGTATATTTGAGATTGTCTTTTATCCTCACAAGAGAAGAATAATAATTTTCCTCTTAATTTTTGTGTCTACTACTTTTCTTAGCACCATTAGTTATTGTTGATAACATGAACTTTATGTGTGAATCTAGTTTAATTAGCTTTCATAATAATTTTCCTTTTCAACAAGCATGTGAAAAAATAATTAGGATAGAAGTTGTTCCAAATGATATGTGAAGAGTAGGCTTGAGACCCCAACAACATTCAGCATGCCGGAATGAAAAATGAAGTTTACATAAAGCTGACCCCAAAGTGATAGGATAAGACACTTGGTGATGGTGTATGTACGGATAATTTGATGATGTATATATGTTTTTTGAAAGCTCAGGCTTACCTTTTTCTTCACTGGTCAAAATTGTCTAATATTTATTAAATATCATTAATAGTCAAGACACTTAATTTCAAGTCATTTTATAATACCTTCAATTGAAAATTACAGTTATATTTTTATGTATTTGGAGCTATCTTCTAAGAATGTTTTAATAGGTTTGATTTATGATTGAACTAGATTTACATTTAGAAAATTTTTTAGAAAGTTAAATTTACCGTGGCTTTAGCTTGCCCTTTGCTCTAGATGCTGGTCAGAAAACTCGGATTCAAGAATTTTTCATGTGGCATTGGCTACTTTTCGTCAACACTGTGCATGTTTAATTTTATTTTATAAAAAAAACATTCAAACTTTTCATTTTTCCAGTCCCTTTTGGGAATGTACGTTGGCTTCTAACAGGATAAAATAAAAAAGAGGAATTTCCATTCACAGCATGCAGTTCTTGTGTATTTGCATTTCTCACACCTATACTTTCATATATGTATACATAACACTTTGATGCTTTAAACCTATATATGAAAATGTGTAGTTCACTTTTAAAAAGTGTTAATAATGGTATTTATTAATGTGATCTTAATGATTTGACGCTATGTGTGTAAATATGCAAGTTTAGGTGTGAGATGTGTAAATATATAAAAATTGTGTGCCATGTATATAAATGCCCCAAATAAAAATCCCCGTTTGTTTTTCATTTTTTGCATTGCATGGATACCACCTTCTTCTACATTATCAAATGCTAGTGTTTTCATGTTTAGGATCTAAAGGAAGGGTTCATGGTATGTTAGCATATTAGGTTTGAGTGTTGATATTGACAAACGTATTTATGAGCTCCCTCTGGCTTATTAATCGGTAAGGCGGCTACTAGTTGTTGAATTCCGTGTATCACTTAAGCCATTCTGCGATCACCAAATTGATTAAGTTGGACGAGTTGATGAATTGTGCTTAATATTTCTACGTGTCTTTGATCAGTGAAAGGGATGCAACTAGTAATGGAGTTGCAGGAGGACTTGAAGGTTGCAAATGTTATTTGCATGGTAAGGTTAGTTAGGGTCTTATTTGTTACTACTTTTTCTTTTTTTTCAGATGTATTTATTGGTCAGTGAGTGCAAACAAAGAACTAAATCCAATCAATTCTTTTGTTTCTTTTATTGGTTAACCATGATTGTTTTAATTTTCTTTTCTTGACATTTCCTTATTACCAAATTTCAGAATGGGAGAAGACACATTGCCTCTTCCATGCATGAATTTTCAAGGGAACTTGTGGTCCATTCACATTCAAAAAAGAAACAAGCTTTGTTGGTAGGTTTTTTTGTTTTTGTTTTCTGATACTCCTAATTTTGTGTTATTTGCAAGTGGTGGTTATGCTTGATTGGTGTGATGATGCATGATGTATTAGGGTGTAGGGTTCCTTAATGTAAATATTGGCATAAAATTACACGCACAAGGTCAAATTTGTGGTCACAAATTTCAAATTTAGGAAATCATTTGGTTCTTAAGATGAATAATGGAAATACACATAATCAGCACAAATAATAATTGGTGTGGTCCATTCACATTCAAAAAAGAAACAAGATTTGTTGGTAGGTTCTTTTGTTTTTGTTTTCTGATACTCCTAATTTTGTGTTATCGGCAAGTGGTGGTTATGCTTGATTGGTGTAATGATGCATGATGTATTAGGGTGTTCCTTAATGTAAATATTGGCATAAAATTACACGCATAAGGTCAAATTTGTGGTCTCAAATTTCAAATTTAGGAAGTCATTTGGTTCTTAAGATGAATAATGGAAATACACATAATCAGCACAAATAATAATTGAGCATTTGTCTAGTAAAAATGCCACTTATAAACCAGTACATAGATCTAAAAAAAAATTACGTGTTCAACTAGATACTCCTATAATTGGGGAAATAAAAAGATTTTAGCATTTTTGCAATATTCAATCATGTAAGTTTGACATATTCAATCATGTAGGTAGAGCAATAACTAAAATTAGAATTTTGAAACAAAGCAAAGTTAAGTAATCAACAAATAACAATCCAAGTCTGATCGTAGGAGTTAAATTGCCTCAGAAATTTGTAGTCTATAATTACACTAGGGTTAGAAGAATCAAATTTATCAATCTTCTAAAGTAAAAGTATGTAATCTTTTATGTTCAAAAAACAAAGAAAAATGTAATCTATTATTGAAATTATTTTCTACTTACCTTGAAAGTCTCAATTTATAATTATAAACCTCTTTCAATTATAATTAGAAGTTAGATGTAAGAATCAGCTGAAGGCAACGACATAAGCCAAGATATTGAGTTATTTTAAAATCTTAAACTTGAATGAAAACAATCTAATTCTATTGCAATAAAAATTAGTAGTCATGTGAAACACTGAAAATAAAAGTAGATAATGCAAATTAATTGATAGTGGTTCAAATAGTTTGTCTTACTGTCACTCTTCGAGTGCTCTTATGATCTTCATTATATCTCTTTCACAATTCTAGATGAAGAAATTTCTTAACAAACTCTCTTTGATAGCTTTCTCTCCATTTGAAAATCTTGCTACTCCTAGCACAATTTGCTAGTTCACAAATTCTTCAACTTCTAGGTATGGAATTGGCCGCTCCTAGCACAAATCGTTAAATAATGTCGTTTTGGAGCAAAACAAATAATAATTTGATATATGTAATCTATTTTACTAAAATATTTACAAAGCACTCTTAACTAACAAATTGTCATGACCTAGCTTGGAGGCTTAGAATTTCAAGGCGAGAGTAGGCAGTGGAACAATAAAATTAAAAATTATTATTTTCATTTTCTATCATAATTAATTTATAATTCAAATATAAATTGAAAGTGTCACTAAATAAAATAATTTAATTAATAAATAATAAGTTTACATTTCCGCTTGTTGACCCTGACTTCTATACACATTCTCTTCTATAGTAATTCAAAATGAAACAATAAAATATTAAAATAAGATAATAAGTTATCTAAGATAACCTAATAGAACAATTACACTTATAGTAACCCAAGAAAAATGAAACAATATGTATGCTGGACTTTCCCAATATATTTTAAAACATCATATAATAATTTAAATATGATATTAGCTCATGGAAGAATTCTAGAATTTTTGTGTTATCTTTTATTTTACTTTTAAAAGTTTAATCTTTCAACTTTAATACACATCTTACTCTTAACTTTTATATCCGTTTCAGTAGCAACATTTAAACATTACCTACACGTCCATAAGTGATGCATATCTAGTCGGCACAACGGGGTGCAGATTAGGTGACAAATGTCATTACTATGGCACGCAACTTGAAATTGTACGAGGGAAGGAACGTGGAAATTGTCTTGATGGTGAGATCCTTCACGTGGCATTGTTTCTGTAATCAAGTTTGAGGGATTCTCCCGTTAATCTGCCATTAGCAGACCACTTTGGGCCAACATCTTATGTTATTTTAATTAGAATTAAGGTTATTTTGAGAGTAGGTTTTTTACATCCTATTATTTCATAATTTTTGTTTATACTGTTGTGGTTATTAGGGGATATTTTCTTTTGGTTATGTTTTTATTGGCGTGTTGTGTCCTTGGATCTCTTTCAGATGGTGTGCCTGTAACCTTAGGGTCTATACAGTGATCTCTCTTGTACTTTTGAAGGCCTCTTTTACCGTCAAACTTGCCGTTTGATGCTGGTTGAAAGAAAATGGTGGTTGTTGGGCAATCAAAATGGCAGTTTTTGACATTTGGTTCGTTTTACCGCCATCGTTCATACCAATTTATAGCCATCATCCATACTCCCACTTATGTTATTCATCCTATAAGCTTCCTAACATTTTTTGGTGTTCAATCACTTATTCTTGAAGCCCTAGAATGTTATTATTTGGTATTAGAGCCCGACAAACCCTAAATTTATTAGTGGTTTGTTAATTCTTCGTCCATCCAAAAATTAATATAATCCAAGTCATCAAAACTTAATACTTTAGCCATTCCTATGATAATTTCTAGTCCTAAACCTAAAATTTTGAAAATTTCACCAAAAATTCACCATGATAATTACCATCAAAACTCTAATCATTCGGCCAACCTTTGAATGATATTATATTTTTCCTACGTCACTTATTTAGCTCTAACCCTAGCCTCGTGGTCCATGCAAGTTGAAAATTCAATTAGAGGAATGAGATGGCATGCCTCCAAGGAAAAAGCCTCAATGTGATGTTCATGAGATCACTATGGAGAATATGTAGTGAGAAATACTTCAATTGCAATAAAAGTTTATCGTCTTTGAGAGGATTCAATATTGTGAGTTCACCCATAACTACAACATTGACTCGTTAGATCGATTTAAGGAAGTGAATCCCTGCTATCGAAAAGTTTCTATCGACGAAGAACCAATAACTAAACGATTTGGCTTAAGTATCAGAGGAGAAGCTAATATCTTGGAGTAAAGGTGGATATATTGGATTTTGACAGTTACATGGATTCAAACGAGTCCTTTGAGTAATTCGAAATAGTGAAACGAATTTTTTAGTAAAAGACATTCCCTAGGACATAAAACTCAATAACCTATGTTGGAGAGATTCTTATGCGGAGGAGCATGTAATTTGATCAACTCATGCTGAAATGTGAGTTGGTGGAACTAGAGGAGCATAAATTAGCGAAGGTATCTTGGAGGATTTGAGATTATTTATTAGTAATGTGATATAGTTGTAGCCGTATTGATTCTTCTCAATGTGCATATACTAGCTTTGAAAGTGGAGAAACATCATCACCAAGTGACCGTCACATCTCAGATTAAGCTCAAATCCAAGATTAAGTAGTAAGAGTTATACTTAGGTATTGGGCGAGTCAGACTTATTGGGGCTTTGACCAGTCAAAATGGGCTCGGGCCGAACTTGAGCCCGATTTCACTTTAAAATTTCACTGGGGCCTTAAAGAACTGATTTTTATTTTTTCCATTACATGATAAATGCATATTTTTTGGTGGAATTAAAATGAGTTTTTATTTAAGAATTTGTTTTAAAATGTCTTTTTTTTTCTAACTGTAGACTAAATTAATGAAATTAGTTGATATTATGATTCATAGAAAGATAATTATCTTATGTATTCAAGAAACTAAATGAGTTGGAGAAAATGCTAAAAAAATTGATAACAAAGGTTTTAAAATTTGATATTCTTGTAAGAGTCGCACTAGGATTGGTGTATGTGTAATTATAGATAAAAGTTTGAAAGATAATGTTGTAAAAATTAATATATTTAAATGTAAAACTATAACCCTTAAGTTTGTTGATATTAAGATTTTTAATATTACAAGTGCATATGCTCCGCAAGTAGATTTAGATATAGGTTTTAAAGATAAATTATGGAATGACTTCGAAGACTTAATACAAATGTTACCTCTTGAAGAAAAAATTATTATTGGAGGTCATTTAAATGGACATGTCAGTAGAGTGGTAGAAGATTTTAGAAATATTCATGACGGCTACAGTTTTAGAATGATTAATGAAGGGTGGAGCAATATTAAATATTGCTTTAGTGTATGATTTTGTTATTGTTAATACTCTATTGAAGAAAATAGATGAACATATTATTGCTTATTGGAATGAATCTAATAAAACTCAAATTGTTTATTTTTTTACGAGAAGAAGAGATCGTCGAGAATGTGAAGATTGTAAGGTCATTCCAAGTGAGAAATTAAGTACTCAACATTGATTGTTAGTTCTAGATTTTAAGATTAAGAGTTGTAATATAAAGAATACTAGAACTCGTTGTTGTAGAATTAGATTAAATTATTTTTATGAGTAAACTTTAAGATTTCAAGATTTGGGTTGTTCATGAATAAACAAATTCTATGTAGTATAAGTTAACAAACACTATGAAAAATGTGACAAAAGATATACTCAGATAATCAAAAGAAAAAGTTTCTATAAATAAAAAAAAGTTGGTGATGGAATAATAATGTGTAAGAAACGATAAAATATAAGAAGTTATGTTATAAAGATTGATTTAAATGTAAAATCTTAGAGAACCTGGAAAAATATAAAATGACCCGCAGAAAGTTTAAGAGAATAATTTGTGACGCAAAAAAATTCTGCTTTTAGTGATCTTTATAATAGATTATATACTAAAGAATGTTAAAAATATATGCATAAAGTAGCCAACAAATAAAGAAGAAATTAAAGATTTAACTTAAGTGTATTAAAGATGAAGATAAAAAAAAAACTTTTCTTAGAAAAAGATATTCAACATAGGTGAGTGAGTTGTTTGGATAAATTTCGAAATGAAATTTTTGAAAATACAATTGACCTTAGTGATCTTAATTTCGTTAATAATAATAAAGTATTTCATTTTTACCATCACATTAGTAAAAAAAATGTTGAGGCTTTAAAGAAAATCAATTGTGGAAAGTCTGTAGGACCTGATGATATCCCAATTGCAGTGTATATATAAGAGATTTGAGAGTCTCTTGGCTTACTAAAATTTTTAATATTATTTTAAAAACTAAAAATATGTCTAATAAGTGAAGGAAGAGTATTTTGGTCCCCATTTTTAAGAATAAAGGGGATGCACAAGAGTGTGCAAATTATAGAGGCATTAATTTGATGTGCCATACTTTAAAATTATGGGAGAGGACAATTGAACATAGGTTAAGAAGTATTACAATGATTTCTCATAATCAAATTGGATTTATGTCGGGCAGGTCTACTATGAAAGCTTTACATTTATTTAGAGGTTTGATGGAGAACTTCAGAGAGAGTAAGGAGGATCTACATATGATTTTTATTGATTTAGAAAAAGCTTATGATAAGGTTTCAAGAGATATCCTTTGGAGAGTTTTAGAGAAGGGGAAGGTGTTGATATGAATTATATTCAAATCATTAAAGAGATGTATACTAGAGTTGTTACCTGTGTTCGAACAGAAAGAGGATTGACCAAAATATTTTCCTGTTTCAGTTAAATTACATTAGGGATCACCTTTGAGCCCATATCTTTTTGCTTTAGTTGTGGATGCTCTTCTTGGACATTTACATGAGAATGTACCTTGGTGTTCGCTTTTTGATGATGATATCTTTCTCGTGGATAAGATTAGAGAGAGCTCAGAATAAACTTGAATTATGGAGACATTGGAGTTTAAAGACCTTCGTTTGAGTAGAACTAAAACTGAATACATGGAATGTAATTTTAGTAGTAGTAGCTCTAGTGACAGAGTTGTAACTTTGAGTGATCAAATTATTAAAAGATGTTAACGCTTTCGATATCTCGGGTCTATTGTTCAAAGGGTTGGTGATATAGATAGGGATGTATTAAATAGAATTCAAGTTGGTTGGTTGAGGTGGAGGAATGTTTCAGGCCTGTTGTGTGATAGAAAAGTAATGCTTAGACTGAAAGGAAAATTTTATAAGATGGTTGTGAGACCTGCATTGCTCTATGGCGCTGAATGTTGGCCTTTAAAAGAGAAGCATAAAATTGAGATAAGTGTTGCCGAGATGAGAATGCTTAGGTGGACGAGTGGTTTTACACTTAAAGACAAAATGCTAAATAAATATATCCCCAATATGGTTGGTGTAGCTCTAGTAGCGGATAAAATGAGAGAGAGCCATCTTAGACGGTTTGTTCACAGTAAAAGTCGACCATCTGATGATCCTATTAGGAGAGTAGATGTTTTAGATTTGACTTATGTTAAGAAAGACAGAGGTATGCTTAGAAAGACTTGGGCATATTGTATAAAAACTGATCTTAATTTATTAGAATTAAATGAAAATATGATACTCAATAGGATGCAATGGAGAAAACAGATTCATGTAGCCGACCCCACTTAGTGGGATAAAAGTTTGTTGTTGTTGTATAAACTAAATTTTGTGTATCAAATTTGCTTGTTTTGAACATGATAATTCATCACTATAATGAAAACATATTATTTGGGAGAAAAAATGGGAATATTTTTGTCCTTTAATTTTTTTTGAAAGTCTTTTTTGACATCAAGATAATGTTTGTGAAACATAAAATGATTTTTTGAAATTTTTTTGCAAAATAGAGAAGCCTAAGTACAAGCTGAAAAAATATTGCGTTGATGATGTTTGTGTGCAAATTTGCGTATATTAAGGCATTGGGGGCTTTGTGTGGAATGAACTTATTTGGGGTTTATGCAGCCAAAATGGGCTTAGGTTGGGCTGAAGCTCGGTTTTTAGTTAAACTTTCATACCAATACCATTCATTCTTTGCGGGCTTATGACGAGTCTGCCAAGCTATTCGTCCAATACTCAGGTCTAGTAAGAGTACTCCCAATGAGCATCCAAACCAACCCCGCCTTAGCAAAAAAAATCATAGTGGTGAGCATGTGGAGCAGCCAAAAAGTGCTTCAACTGTCATGGCTTTGGGCATATTGCCCGATTATCCAAATAGGAGAATGATATTTTTTACTGAGTAGGTAGTAGTTGAAGAAATGGGTAGTGACATAAGAGAATGAAGACGCCATGGGAGTGCTTATGTTATTCCAACTTTTGATTTTGCTTATGTTATTTAAGGATGTTTTATCTTTGTTATATCTATGGGAGTGCTATATCATTGAATTTCTTTTAGTTGGTGTGTTTATAAATTAATAGGGCCTAGGTGGTGATTCCACCGGGATGTTTGAAGGCCTCCTTTGCCAATGAACTTCTTGTTTGCTGTTATTTGACAACAGAAGAATGTTGTTGGTCTAGTTTGAAGCACCTTTGTCATTCATGCTCATTTTCAGCCGCCATCCATCCTCTTACTTCCATTACCCATTCTACAATTTCCTTAATATATTTTGGTGCTTGGTATCACCAAGGCTACTATTGTCGGAGGTGTAAATACACTTACTCACCCCTGATCGATATTCTTTTGTCGGCATAACAGTTCATGACTAAAATTATATGATTATCTGAGGTGGTAGGAAAATAACTATGCGCGAGTGCATTGGCTTTCTTGGCCAGTACCATAAGTGGTGAGTTCATTCCCTTAGTTTGCGCATAAAATCATTCATATATATATTATTTTCATTCTTCTTATAATGCTTTAATTTCTTATGCAACATTTATTATTAATATACCAACAAATAAATATCATCTTAACATAATTGAGAAGTTTTGGAATAAACTAATATCTTTTTTAGAAAAATAAAATTATTTTGCCACTATTTAAGCAGAAATGCTTATATGCATAACTCATTTCTATCAATATGAAGAGTCAATTATAATTTAATTTTATTAATATAGACCATAAAACTGAAAAACTAAAATTAAGAATAGCTTCAATGTAAGAAATATTATTATAACTTAGAAATCTAATTGTTCACTCTGATATTAGTTAATCTTTAAATTATAAAATCTAAATCTAAAATTCATGTAGTTATAAATTAATCAAATTCTTTAATTATCTTGACATACATTTAATTTATTTTTGTTATACTTAAATTTTTTTTAGTCTAAATCCTATTTAATATGTACATATAATGATCTTATTCCTAATTTATAACTAATATTTAATAATTATATCTTTAACTTCTAATAATTCATTTTAATTATAAATTTTATTTTATTTGAGCTTTATTAAGTTTTTATGTTCAAAATGTTAATCACTTTAATTCTACTAAGAGTAATATTAGTCATGAGGCATTAATTTAAATTTCTTTAAAATTTATAGTTATATATTATATGCAAATTTCTTATTTCTCTTAAATTTTCAATAGCAATAAATTAAAAACCTCACTAGTTCCTTCCTCTTGCATTACTCGCGGCACATGCTCGAGAAATCTCCCCTTTCCTACAAATCATCTTTGGCTTCCCTATTTCTCTCGCTCTACTAAAGATTTAACAAGATGTGGTTTTGTTTGTCAAGATTAGCACAAAGCTTCCAAACTATGGTGTCTTCCTTCTCTTTCACATGAGACGCCTAAACTGCTTGATTCTTCTTTCTGATGCCGACACTCGCAATCATATATTTACCCTTCACTTATGTTGAATCTTCCACATTCTATCTCGCTCAACCTTGATGCTCTTGCGTCATCACTCCCAAACGCTGGTCTTTCACTGCACTCATGCTCAGTCCCACAATCAAATATTTGCGCAGACTTAGGTTCGCTTCCTTTCGATCTCTTCGTTGACAATTCCTCATAGAGTAGTCCCCTATGCATGCTCTCTACCACAACTTCAACACTTACACATGATGTTGCTTGCATCCTCCTCCCACGAGCTGCTCGTAGATTCCCTATGTTCGCTCTTCCATTTGAAATAGGGGCACTCGCTAGCTTCCCATCGCTCTCTCCCTCGCCGTCTCTTAAGAAAATTGAAAATTGCTTGCTTGGCTCCTGCAAAAATGTAACATTAGTGTTACAAGACAATTTTTAACTGATCGTTATAATATTTCCCATTTATAAAAATATCGTCTTCGAATTTATAAACTTTTCATATGCCACTTCTCAATAGACATAATGAAGCATGAACTATTAAAAAATTATCATGAAAGTCTAATTGCTATAAAAAAACAAATACAATAAATTAAACTTTTGAGACTAGATTACCCAACTAACATCCATAAAAGAATTGAAACATGATAGCTAACCACATCAATAACAATCATAATTCGAACGACACTCAACTTATGAAATCAAAATATATAATGATACTCAACACAATACAAATTAACATAACACTCTTGACAAAACACATATTAAATTCAATTAGCATTTACATTAGTAGCAATAAGTTCTTCGGGTTCTTGAGTTAAAGGATAGACTCTTGGTCGGATGTTCTACCTTGATTGCTTTTTTTGATTCACTGTAATAGACTCCGTCATCTTTTTCGACTCTAATGGTAGATTCCTTCTGAAAATTTCTCTGAGCTTAATCTCTTTTTTAGTTAACAATTATTGTTGTTCTTTGAATAGAATTGGGGTAGTTTCTCATATTAGCCCAGACTAACGGCATAAACAACATACTCCACTAGTATGGCGAGCTTGGCCATCAACTCCACTAGTATAAAATAAGCATTAACCATGGCGTAGCTTCTCACTCTTAGCACAGGGCTCTGTAGTACTATGGCGAGCTTGGCCATCAACTCCACTAGCATAAGATTTTACTTTCCATTAGTTCTTTCAGAATGAACTGTTGGTGCAACATTGCAAATGATATCCACCTTGGTCGCATGGCATGATGCCCTAGATTCTTCACCCGCATCATATGTGAGAGATGCATGAGGTTGCTGCGTTGTCTTCCTCCCTCGAGTTGCTTAACGATGCCCCTGCCTTTGGTTTTGCTCTCTTTCAAAACTAAAATACTCCCTTCCCGCTTTCTCCCCGTTCGCCTCCTCTTGAAGCTTGATTCAACTCTTTTGCATTGTAACAGTAGCATTATAGGGAATTAAACAGGGCACTACACAAATTGCAAGTGAAAGAACAAGGAACTTTGAGGAAGGGGTGAAAGATCCGTGAAGATTGGCTTTAGGCTTAGTATTGCATTAACATTTTTCCCATGGGATAACAACTAAGATTCTATTAATCACATTGTTTTCAATCAAGTAGTTGTTGCCAAATACCAAAAGTATCACCTAATAGCTATTTGAAAGGATTAAAATCAAAAGATACAATCTTTGGATAGTTGGAATTTTCTTGGAAATTAGTTATAGATAGATCAGGAAAATTGTTTGTTATGATATGTATCGTATGATACAATCAATAGATGGATTAACTTAATAGCTTGATATACATATTTTTATTTCACGACTTAAATTTCAAGTTATGCTGTACGATTGCATGGATTAACTTAAGGCTTTGTAACTTAATTGTTATATGATAGTGCATGTTCTAGTGATTCTTTACTTAATCAAAAGCTCTTTATTGCACTTTGACAAAACTTAAACATAAGAATAAATTTTTGAATAACTTTTGTTGAAGCTTTGAATTTTGTCATGAAGAATTTGATGCACTTGAATGCCTTGAACGTTGACTTTAATTTTGTTAATTATGCTTGTAGTTTTATTCATTTTATTTTCATGGAACTTCTTAAAAACTAACACACTTTTATCAACTTAAAGTGAACATTAATCTTGGCCAATATATGTTTCTTGAAGCTTATACGGTTTGTCAATCTTCCTTTCGATGATTGTAAATATACTCATTTCTATTTTACCTCTGGGGTGAAAAATGTTTTGTCTTAATTTATGCATATTTAAAAAAAAAAAAACTGATTGCATTTTTGAAGGTAAGTTCAGAGATAGTAAGTCGCAAGTGAAATACTAGTAATAAAAGTCCAAATTTAATTTGTAAATTAAAAACTAGAAAGACTTGATTAACATAATCATACATGACAGCTAAAACTCCCGTTTCTGACATCTCAAAGTGGGTTTCATTCATAAGCCACGGACAATGGAAGCTCCTGGTATTCTTTGATCTGGTGGATTTGAGTGAGACCAAAAATCTCTAAATTAGTCAAATTCGTCCCGGAGCCATGCAGGGTTTTCATCACATTAATTTTGTCACCCATCTTATTTTTTAGTTATATGCTGATTAATTTCAACCCAATTTTGATAAAATTTTCAGTTTAGGCATTTTGAGGATAATTATGCTCATATTGGATTGGTGATGTTGGTTGTATAGTTATTCAAGTTAGTGATTGTTTTGCTTCTTCTTACTTTCAACATACTCAACTCTATAACAATTACTATATATTACATAGCATGAGTGGTAAGAGAAACGAGAAAGAATATGATTTGGTGGCTCTAAATAATCTAAAACGTATACAGCGACATGATCAATAACCAAATTAGGTTGATGTTGGACCATAGGTTGGTAGATAGATGCCAAGTTTTCAATGAACTATATCATACTAACTACTACATTAAATTCTTATTGATCTTTACAAAAATACATAACAAGAGAAATGAACGGTGTGTTATTTATTCTATCCCTTTCTTTGGAATGAGATATTATGTTGCAATACATGCATTTGTCACAAGTTCACTCTAGGCACATGATAGAGTAAAAGGGACTACAAATAACAAAATTTGCATTCGTCCATTTGCAAAGGTGTTAGAAATATTTGATAAGGTATGAGATCATCAATTATGATTTCCACTTGGCGGCTGCATGCATAAGATGAGTGTATCTTATTGCACATAGACTAAAAAACTGGCAAAAAATACAAAAAAAAAAAAAAAAAAAACTTAGAATGATATGGATGAGAGAAAAATGAAGACTTTGGTGTGGTGGAAAAGATCATAAATTCTATAAGAAAAGTTTTTTTAGTAGTACTCGTTTAGATTTCATGATAGTTGATCTATGATATAAATCATTGCCTCCTCATCTTTAGCTATATGGAAACATATATCTCGCCTTGCTATGAATGAACTTTCTCCATGACATCTCTTGCTTGCGATGGAAGAAAGTTAAGAGAAAGTCTTTGAAGAAGGGAGTTTGAGAACACAATGCAATGTTTAATTCAGTAGAGAGAAGGGTTTAAATGATGAGTTGAACTCAGTTGTTCCTAGAAAAATGGCTAAAAAGGTAAACGCCTATCAATCAATCAACGAATGACTCTATAAACATTGTAAGAAAAGTCAAACAGTTGTACTATGCAATTCTCCGGATGATGTATTTTCAAGGTGCAACACGTGCATTAGCTGATGTAAAACTTGTAATTTGGATATATATTAGATGCAATTATCATAATGAACTTTGCGAAATAATTATGCTAATAAATTAAATTTATTTAAACTTGAGCACTTATATTAACTATGTTTAAATGAGTACAAGATCTCTTAAAACTTATAAAGTTTGCTAGTTATTTTTTTTATGAATATAAACTATGGAAGTAATTGTGAATATTTATGTGTATTGTTTGAGAGTTTTAAGTTGGGTTTTTAGTTGGACATATGACAGCAATGCTATCACCCCTGACATGCATATTCTAGTAGTTGTTACTTGAGGCATAAAGCCTGAACAACACAACTTGCAGCTGCAATGTACTGCACTTCAATAGTGGATAGAGTAATTGATATATGTTTCCTATTAGACTATGAAAAGAGTGAGAGACCAATGACTTGGTCAGCTCCTGATATGTTTTTCTTATCTACCATGCAGCTATCAAAGTTAGAGTCGAAGAATCCAATGAGATCAAGAGAAATACCATGCCTAGGGTACCAAATATGAACTGTAGGTGTATCAAATGTAACTCTATAGGATCTGCTTAAAATCTTGAACACATAAAACACTGAATATGTTGTATGGTCTACTCCAAGTAAGATACAGTAAGGAACCCATCATTATCTTTGTACAAATTAATATTTGCATTCTTGCTATTAGGGTCCTTGTCAAGTTGGGTATAGCTTATATAAATTCTTATATTTTTGAGTTGGTCCACATCAAATTTCTTAATGAGTTCTTGAAGATATTTGGTTTGATAAAGAAAAATGCTCTCTTCCTCATTTCTCACTCGAAGAGCTAAATAAAGTTGAATACTCCCATCATCTTACCTCAAATTATTTGCCTATAGCTCGGAAAATCTCATGATAATGGTTCACGATAAAGCTTCTTCAAAATCCTTATTTTCAATCATTGAAACAAATATGGCATGATCAAACTTATTTCTAATTACATTATTTGGTCTGAATACACTTGGAAGAATCTCCCAAAATTTAATTTTTAGGGTGACTCTGAAAATATTTTCATTTTTTGGGTAACATATTTTTTTTCATTTCTAACTTATTAAAATTTTAAAAAGTATTATCATCTATTGATCTAAATCTTTCTTTTGATTTTGGGTTTCAAAACCAGATTCATCAAAATGACAGATGCATTGATGCTTCAACAAGTAGTGTTCTATTATTGATTGACTGTAAGTTTTGCTTGAAGATGAATGTCACAACATTATTATCTCATTTGACTCGGGATCAAGTTTTTATATATTAGTCTTCCTTTGTTTAAAACAAATAATGCACAATTAAAAATGATAAAAGTATCAAAATAGTCTCCTGATTCTTTGAGGGGGTCATTTTAGTAAAAGGTTGTGAAATCAAACTGGACATCAAATTGGAAGAAGAAAATGTTCAAGGTTCAATGGCTCAACAAGTCTTGAACCGAATAACATAATAAATGTATTAATTATCTTAATATAATTTAAATAATAAAATAATAATATTTTAATATCACTTTTATCAATTTAACAAATATTATTTTAATATAAATACAACATTTTTGAATATTTTGAACAATTTTCTAATTAAAAAATTAAAATATGACATTTTCTCTAATTTTAATTTAAATATCTTTTTTTTGTGTCATTCAATCAAAATCAAAAGGCTAAAATTGGACAAATCAACTTGTTTTTTAGAAACATGACCGATATCAGAACTAGTAGGAAAATGGTGGAAACACAAAAATAAACTTTTATTTATATATATAGATCGAGTTATAACACGACACAAATGAAAAATAATGACACTAGAACATAAAACAACACAATCAGACACCTCTCAAGTGTATTCCAAGGGAGGTGGAAGTCAGTCAAGTGAGTCGGGATAACTAGTTGGGGTGATGACAACAAAAAAAAATGCTGATGGTAGCGAGGGGAAGGTGCAAAATTGCTGGGATGCAAGTATATAGGGTCGTAGCAAACTGGCGGAAGGCGGAGGGGTGGCTGGAAGGTGTTGGACTGTAAGGCAGCAGTATTGGGGTGAGGAACAATTAGTTGGGAGTGTTGGGAAAGAGGGAGGAAAGTTGGGCAATAGTAAAACTTGCAGGAAGGGAGTCGACCTGGTGTTGGGGTGGCGGAGGGGGAGATCAGTTGCCGGAGAGTGGGGAAGAGAAGGCTTGGGGAAGGTAACTCTGGAGAGGATACAGTTGGAGCACCCTACCTCGTCGGATATAGCCCACGAAGGGGAAAAGGACTTCACACAAGAATTTGAAAATAAACACAACCAAAGACTGAACTCTTAAACTGGAGAAAGCTATTTTATAGACTACTGCATAAAATGAGGGTTGAAGAATCTAGAAAAGTCTACATAAGTGCAATAGTTTGCGAAGCCTCCTACCCCTTTGCGAGAGTTCGCCTGCTCGCCCGCGAGACCCCTGCTCATTGTGATCTTACTCCCGCCTTTTCTCGTTTCACGAAAGTTCTTAGAGCACTGTGATTCGACTCCTTTCCCACATCACAACTGTTTGAGGGGCCTCTGACTGCTAGGTCGAAGCTCTCCGCTTCAGGGCAAATTTATCCGAGCGTTGTTTTTAGCTCTCGCGCCAGTCTCCTGGGGTTGCGGGAGCTTCGACTTCATAGGTCTAGGCTTCCGTTTCATTGTCACCCCTGAATCCCACTGGCGACTGCATTGTCTCCCGATGTATCTGAGGTTTTCTCTAATTTTGTGCACCGCACCTTTGCTGTTTAATCTTTCAAAAATAACCCACGATTGGTTTAATCGAACGAGCAATGAGAGTAATCCCATTCATCTCGCACAACAGTGGCGCCTGTATTTGTCTTTATCTAGGGCAAGTGTCTCGGTCTTCTTGTCCGATGTCATTACTAAAACTGGTCCTACTAACGTCGTTCTATTGGTAAGGGCTTCTGTGATCTCGGGCTCTGTCTAGCGGAGTAGGATGACGTGCTTCCCATCCTTGGTGAAGGAATGTGTTCCTGAATCCATCGTGCTTATTCTTCCGGACAAATTACTACAATTGTCCTAACAAAAGTTGGCAGACATCCATGGGACTCACATCACACCACATTTGGTCCTGTAGTTGGCCTCCGATCAAAAGCTCTACCAAGCATCTTTGGTTGATGTTGACCTGATTCTTCTTTATCAGCCACATCAGTGAATATGAATGGAAATGCTTCTGAGTCACAAGTCTCAATTTCTCTATCATTTGTGTTGATGTCACTTTCTTACCGCTTTTATTGTCAATGATTAGATTGTATACATGTTTGTTTACTGTGCAACAGGTGTAGAATACGTTGTGGCGAAGCCATTGAGTATCTCTAGTGTCCCCAGTTTGTTGGATCCATCGTAGCTCGAGCGTTTCTCCTTCATGTTATGGAAGCTGATACACCTCACCTTGTTCCTCTGCTTTCTTTTCATCACCAGTCTCTTCCATGGAGCCTTGCTCAGTAACTGAGACTACTCGTGGGACAAGTATAAGATATGTGGCAGTAACCGTGACATTTGAAGCATTTCCTGATCGATATAGTGTTGGGAGCGCCACCCTTCTTCTGCTTCTTCTCGCTTTGATTTGGATTGTCATTCCAGTGTCCGGGCTTGCTAGTCTTTCCCGGGGTGCCTTTGACGGTGGTAACTGTAGGTGGTTGTTTGTCTGAAGGTTGTTGCCGAAAGGATGACTACTGTCTACTCTGTTTTTGTTGTTTCCCTACCTTCAAGGTCAGTATTTGGACATCTCCCAGTGTCCAATACCGTTGCAGCTGCACCACATTGCTAATGGTAGACTTTAGTTCCCCAAGATATCAGGCTACTATATGCTCTTCCAGCTCTATTAGTTCGCACCTTAGTTTTAAGTTATCGAATTTGGCTGTGAACTTTTCCATTGAAAGATCTCTCAGCTGCAAGTTGTGGAGTTTTAGAAAAATAGCTTGACAAAAATGGGTTAAAAGATACTTTTGCTGCGTTGCTTTTTTCATGTTCTCCAACTTAGTGATCTTCTCACTGCCTTCCTTTTTCCTCTTCCTTTGCACATTTTCCCACCATAGGGAAGCGTTCTTTTTCTGCTTAATGGAGGCTAGCTTTACCCGCCGATCCTCTGACACCTTCTTATACTCGAAAATCTGCTCAACAGTTTGCAGCCACTCAAAGACATCCATACCTCCTTTGAACTCGAGTTAATCTACCTTGACTCTGTATTCTCTGTCTTCTCACTGGTATCTCCTCTCGAGGGTTCTCCCTCAGGGAGTGATTCAAATATCCCTCTCTAGGCCTCGTCTAGTACTAGATCCTGAAAAGCTGTGGTTTGTTTTCTTCACCGTTGAAAGTCTACCCATATAAGAGATGCAAATCATCATTTCCTTCTCCCATTTGACTCTCAAGATTCAGGTCAAAGGTAATCTGCTCCAGTGTTAAGTCTTCAATCTTCGCAAGTCTCTATTGGAGACGACGAAGCTGTCGCCTTATCTCTTCCCAAGCATATATATTCGAGTGGACATCGCTAAGGTTTAGGCATATGAAAGAAAATTTTAGTGGAGATAGGGTTTGGGGAAATCGAAAGAGGTGGTTGAGGGTAGGAATGAAAAATTTTGGTGGAGAGGTAAGGTTGATGCTAGGAAACCCTATGATAGAACTAGGGTTGAGCTAGCTCTGATACCAAATGATACCGGAACTAGTAGGGAAACAATGGAAACGCAAAAATAAACTTTTATTAATATATAAATCAGCCCACAAACGACAAACGAAAAATAACGACACTATAATGTAAAACGACACAAGTAGAGACCTCTCAAGTGTATTCCAAGGGATGTGGAGGCCGGCCAGGTGAGTCGGAATGGCTAGCAGGGGTGGCAACAACAAAAGAATGCTGATGGCAGCAAGGGGAAAGGGCAAAATCACAGGGACAACAAGCATGGAGGGTCGTAGGTGACTGGTAGAAGGCGAAGGGTTCGCTGGAAGGTGTTGGACTGCAAGGGCAGCGGTAGTGGGGTGAGGAACTGTCAGTTGGGAGTGCTGGGAAGGAGGGAGGATGGATGGACAATAGTAAATTATGCAGGAAGGGATTCGACTGGATGTTGCGATTACAGAGGGAGAGGTCGGTGTCTGGAGAGTGGGGAGGAGAAGTATTGTGGAAGGTAAGAGGAGAAGTATTGTGGGAGGTAAAAGGAAAGGATACAGTCACCACCTTAAAGAGGATATAATCGGAGCAACTCTACCTCCTCGAATATAGCCACAAAGGGGAAAATGACTGCACACTAGAATATGAAAATTAACACAACAAAAAATTGAACTCTTACACACAGGAAACAACTATTTATAGACTTCTACACAAAAAGAGGGCATGAGAATCCATAAAAGTAGACATAAGTGCGGCAGCTTGCGAAGCCTCCTACGCTTTCTCGAAAGTTCGTGTGCGAGACCCCACTACGCATCGCTATTCGACTCTGGCCTTTTCCCGCTTCGCGACAGTTCACAGGACATCGTGATCGGGCTTCGCCTTTCCTGCATCGCGACAGTTTGCAGGGCCTCTAGTCCCCGCAGTTAAAGCGCCCCACTTCCTGGTGCTTTTAGCGCCCGTATCCGGGCTCTCTTTCTACTGCCCGCATCAATCACTGGTTCTCTGGTTTAACCCTGGTTCTGACCAGTTTAATCTCGGTTTTATTTTAAAACGGTTCTGTTTGGTTGAATGGTCGGTTCATGGTTGAACCGGTCTAACTGGCCGGCCTGGTAGTCACGGAGTCTATCAAGTGTCAATTTAATCCCTAAACAATTTTAATATGAGCTAAACTAGTTTCCATGGATGACTATTTCAGCCCCAATGTAAAGTCTTGGTTTTAGCTTGACACTTTTATAAATTCTTAGACTAAAATGGACTGATATAAATAGTCGGGACTCATGCTTTTTACTCAATAATAAGTATTTAAATGTGATATTTAAATGTGATAAAGTCGACTTCCTACCCTCAAAATAGTTCATTGGACGGCTTTTGTAAATGCAAGTTGGATACTAATATGATTCATTATATAGCAAATATTATTTTTGGCCTTAGCCTGAAAATATTTAGGTAGAATTGGAGTTTCTTTTCCCGTCAGGAAGGCCGTAAGCTGTTTTTTTTTTATGTTTTGATTTTATGCTGTCAATGATCTATAACCCAAAACTTCATCAACAACTTTCAAGGCCCTTACCAACTGGATTGGTTGATACCCACATTTAGAATTGGAGTTACTCGTTACTAATTAACTCTGATTTTAGGGTAAACAGTATTCACACGAATTCTGTTATTTTCAGCATTCCTTAGTAAAATTGCAGATCCCACTTCTTTTGTTGCTGTACTTAGCTTACTTCAAAAATAATGCGAGTATATTTGATGCTTGGCTGGAGTTCAAGTTTAATTATGAATAAATCTTGTTTTAGCTTATGAATTTCTTCATTGTTTTATTCTTTTAGAATGAAGAGTGAGATTTTACTATTTCCTAGATACATGGCTATTTGGGAAAATTATCTTCCAGTAATACATATTGCAGGACATGCTTCCACTTCTTGCTGAACTTCGTCGTGCGTTGGATATGCAACAGGAGTTGGAAGCTCTTGTTGAGTCGGGAAACTATTTCAGGGTTTGTTCTATGCCATTTTTTTCCTTATTTTTGTTTCTTAAAATTCTGCTTTATGTTTATTTCCTGCTATTAGGTTAACTCATCCACAGTGCCTGAGGTTTTAATTGTTTGTAACATTTGCAAATCTACTATTTTTACTTCCAGGCTTTTGCTTTGTTGCCTGAATACTTACAACTTCTGGATGGATATTTAGAGCTTTCTGCTGTTAAAGAAATGAGTAGTGGGATAGAGGTGAGTGCGTTTATGTAACTTTTTTTAGAGGAAAATTTTTTTTCTATTGAATTAGTGTTGGATTTAAGATTTCCTCACTCTTTTTTTCTAATGTCTATTATATCTTTTCTCTTCTCATCTTTCTGAAATTGGCAGACCTAAACAAAATTTGTGAATCATTTTTTTTGCTGTTTTTATACTGAATTTTCAAATCGTTTTATTTCTTCTTTGCTTTGCTTACTAGGCTTGGTTAGAAAGGACACTTCAGAAGCTTGATGCACTTCTATTAGGAGTTTGCCGAATCTTCAGAGAAGACAGCTATGTCATTGTCAGTTTTCCTACTTGTTGGAAGTGAAATTCATCTAATTTTTTTAATCATTAGTCTTTTTAATACATGTACTCCTAAATTTGAGATGCGGGTGATCTGAAATCTGAATCATGTTTCTTTTACATATTGACGATTGATTTTAGAATCTAGCTATTAAGCTATTCAAGTTTTCTCTTGGAGAATCTACTATATGAAGGGATTCCCTAATGCAAATGCTTAATTGTATCACATTTTAACAGTTCTGTGGAATCTTTTCACCTCGTTTTGAGTTATTTATTCACTTCTATAGATTTATTATTTTAACCATCTATTTTTGTACTCTCTTAAATTCAATTTTAAGCAAACTGCTTTTTGTGAAGGTTGCTACTGCTTGGCTTTTAAGGCGGCCAGTGGCTAGGGTTTTGTTCAAATTGGATGATTCGTCCCATCTTTTCTTTCTCTTTCGAGAAAAAAAATCTGGATTTGCTCAATTTCTATCTAATGGATATGGACGAAATGTTGAGTTTTGCATTCTTTCTTATTGCTCTTCTCAAAATGATTGGTCTACAACTTTCTCAATTGTTTTTGACTTTTGATGTAGGATACGGCACATCATTTTTTCCCTTTGCATTTGGTGTGAAATTTCTATGACCTGGAACTTGAAAATTCGCTCTTTAGAAAACTATTTTTAATTCAATTGTATTAATCACTCTAGTTGTTTAATCGATAAACTTTTTTTTAAAATTAGATTGATAAGGTCCATAGCGTCCTATGCGCTTATTTCTTACAAGTGTGTTGTCTGTACATACTAACAATTTTTTTTTATTATTTTAATCATCTACCATATGACATTGTTAACTATCGCTAAAATTGTAATTCATTTTGATTCTCTTTCCAACTACTGTAACTCATCTTTGTTTTATTTCCCTGATATAGCAAGGATAACCGATGTGTGGTTGTCAGACTATGTTAGGGGTGCCATGCATTTACAGCAGCCAATTCTCAGGCTTCATGGAAGAACTGAAAAGAAGCTTCATGTTATCCATAAAATTACTTGGTGTTGTCAGCAAGTATCATTTTGCTTGATTTTTTTCTTGAGGAAATCTCATCTTGATTGTTTTTTTTAAAGGAAATCTACGTGCATGCCACAAAATTCTTATATATTACATATTCGACTTGCGGGGCTGAAACTGCTTCAACCATGTTCAGCAATGGGTAGGGGTCGAACTGACCCCCTCCTCCCTCTTTTCATTGGGTGTGAATTCCCACCCCACCCCCCTGCCTATACGTGTCTTGTAAATAAATAGATGTGTTTGCTAAATTAAGGTTAGATTATTGTGAGTTATTTCAGGTTTCTATTTGGACAGCCACGGGCGTCCCCTTTTTCCCTTCAAGGGCTATATCTGACGGATTGGGTGATGCTCCAACTGTATCCCTCTCTAAAGGTGGTGATTATCTTCCCCATGCCTTCCTCTCCTGCTGGCTGCCGTAATCTCAGTTCCCAATAGACCCCCAATTTCTCTGCCCGTCACCTGTTCATCCAAAACAGGCGCAGTTTTTGCCTCCCAGCAGATCCTCTGCTGGGGTCTCCTCCCTTCTGCCACCCTTGTCCCACTCCCGTGACTCAACTACAAGGTCTCGTCTCTACTTCCTCTCTAGCTTCTTCCCGTAAAGCCTTCCCCCTCTCAGCCACACTGCTATCTGTGATCTTCGCCCATCAACAACCTCCTCCCTTCTTCCACCTCTCACGTACAGCCTGCACATCCTACAACAACTGGCCATCCCCTCACCCTCCTTCCAAGCCTGCTGCCATATCATCCTCCCAACCCTTTTAGCTATCGCCCCAACCATCCAAGTTCCCCCCTCCCATCAGCTGCTGTCAGCTTTCTCGCAGCTCTCCCGATTGCTGCTGCCTGACCAGGACAGCTGGCAGGCTGCTGTCAAACTGACATTCAGCCATTCTGTTCTAACAGCCACCTCCCAAAATCACCCACTACCTGCTGTCCCACTCTCACCCATTCTCGCCGTAGGGTGTCATTTATGTTTGTGTTTGTTACTTTTTCAATTGTCAAGAGTATTTGTTTGTCACCCTATTAAAGTTCAGCAATAATATTATTATTTCTTTTGTGATTTGGGTTTCCTCTGGTATCAATATCTAACACTTAAAATTTGATATTTACGTTTATAACATCTTGCTGTCATAAACCTATGCATGAAAAGATGAATTTCACTATTAAAAAGGTAGTGTTGGTGGTGTTTTTTATATGATTTTAAATGTTTGAGTGTTTAGTATGTAAATATGAATGTTTAGGTGTTAGATATGTAAATACATAAGAATTGTGTGGTATGCATGTAAATGTTTTTTTTTTGTTTCCTTTTTCATTGATTATATGCTTTGTTTTCTTAAGCAAAGACTTTGGCTTCCTAGCTGATGCATGAGGGTTAATTTCCGTCAACTATTGCTCCTCATCCTGTATAAAGATGTTATATATGTATTAATACAGTTGAACCTCATTTATGATCTTTTTTATTTGTTTTTGTCAAATTTACATTTCTTCTTACCAATGTTATTTGTTTCCTTGCAGGCAGTTGATGCTTATGCATTGGTTGGAGATGTTGCTGGTTTTGCTGAGAAAATACAGAGTTTTTTTATGCAGGAGGTTCTTTCAGAAACTCACTCACTTTTGAAGGATATTGTGCTGGAGGTAATTCCCAAAAAGTTGTCTGGCTTAGTCTCAAAGTTCCTAGAAATATTTCAACTTTATGAAGTATATGCTTATAATGTTGACCTGAGGAGTACAGTTGCATTTCATTTTGATCTGCGAAGTGGACAGCTCACCTCTAATGCCTTCATGCCACAGAGAGCCATCAGGATTACCATGTTTCTTTTCATTAATGCTCCTCTTCTTTTGAGATATAAGACTGAATAATTTGAGAGAGCTACATGTATGATTGTTTATATTTAGTATACATGTAGAAGCCTAACCATATAATTTTCTGTAGCTGTACTGTTGTGAAATTAGGCGGGGTGTGAACCTCCAGACTGACTGAAGGGGGTTTGCTAGGCTGTGCAACTCTTAGGGCTCTACTTACCTTGTTTAAGAGTTGATTAGGGTTATTTTTATTTGTGGCCTTTTGGGATTTGATACCGGAACCAGTTGGATGTGGCGTAACGCAAAAAAGCAAATTTTTATTAATATAAAAATACGATTACATCATGACTCAAGCAGAAATGAAATAAAATAATAGTTGAATCTCTGGTTAGGGTGTAGGAAGAGATCCGAAGGCGGTGGCGGCATTGGTGAGATGGTAGGGAAAGGTGGGGAAGGTCGGGTGGTTGCTTGGGTAAGTTGGGTAGTGTTTGGTTGATTGTAGGTAGACAGAACAACAAGGATGTGAGGGAAGTAGAAGTGGCGGCAATGTGATGGAGGGATTTGGGGTGGTAGGCTGCTAAGGGGAGTGGGAGGAAAAGGGTGGGGAGAAGGGGAGAAGCAAAGGAGATTGAAAGTTTACAACACCATCTCGAAATAGGATACAGCTGAAGCGTCACCTGACGTCGGATATAACCCTAACAAAATGGAAGTGACTCCACACAGGAGATAAAAAGACAACTCCACTAGAACCGATTCCTACACGCAAGGGACAACAATTAATAGTCTTCTACTTCAAAACAAAAGGAAGGGTTGGGAAGCTAAGAAGAGTCCAAAAAACTCTTCCTAGAAAAAGACTGGTGTGGCAGATACACGAAGCAACCCTGTGGATCGCCAGAGTTTGCGATCCGCCACCCTCATTTGCGTGGGATCGTGATCCCATCCCGCTTTATTGTTTCTGCTATGCTTCGCGGGTTTTTTTGTCCTAAGGATTGAAGCCCCCCCCCCGTTTCGGGGCTCATTTAGCACTCGCACTCTGGCGCTAATTCAACATCTACGTTAGTTTTTTGGGATTGGGGAAGCTTCGACCTCTTTTATCGAAGTTCCAGGCTTTTCAAAGTATGAAGCCAAGTCGGCGATATTGAATATAACTGAAATGTTGTACTCTCCAGATAAGTCGATCTTGTAAGCGTTGTCGTTCAGTTTCTGAAGTACTCCGAAAGGTTCTTTTGCTCTCGTCTTAAACTACTTGAATAATCCTACGAGAAATCTTTCTTTTTTTTAATTGAACCCATATGAGGCCGCCTTCCTGAAATGTTATTTTTTTCTAGGATTTTTTTGCTTATGCCTGATATTCGCGGTTCTGCTTAGCAATCTCCTTGCTAACTTGAAGGAGCGACACCAATTCTAGTGGCGTGAGCGGATTGTGTCCGTACAAAATTTCGAAGGGAGTTGTCTAATAGTTGGCTGATGGATCGATTATAGGTAAACTCAGCTTGGGCAAGCATAATTTCCCACAAACTTTTGTTTTTTCCCATGAAACATCTCAGGAGATTGTCGAGGCTCTGGTTAACCATCTGTATCTGTCCGTTTGTCTGTGGATGAGCTGCCAAGTTGAATTGGAGTTTGGTACCAAGCTTTTCCTATAGTGTTCTCCACAAGTGGCTCAAAATTTGTCGTCTTTGTCTGAGGTGATGGCCTTAGGGATTCCGTGCAAGCTTACAATCTCTCTGAAGTATAGATCGACAATGTGAGAAGCGTCTAGTGTCCAATGAAAAGGTACAAAGTGGGTCATCTTGGAAAATCTGTCTACTACAACCAATACAATCCTTGTTCTTTGGGTCTTTGGAAGTCCTATAACGAAATCCGTGTTGACGTCCACCTACGGTGTCTCTGGTCGTTGTATGTATAATCCGGCATTCTGAGCTCCTATTTTTGCCAGATGACAAATCATGCATTGCTTAACGTGTCGTTCTACATCTCTTGTTAGTGGCGAGGGTCTGTCGAAATGACTTGCCAGTCCTCCGCTATAGCCTTCTTGGACAATTGCCTCCCTTAGTGAACACCGGTGAATGCACAATTGACTATGGTGGAATAGATATCCATCTGTGCGGTAATATTGCTCTGCTGGCTTCTCCTGACATTGCTCCCATATGTTTTTGAAATCTTCGTCTGTTTCATATAGATCCCTTATAACCTCGAAGCCCACAACTTGAGCCCATATGGATGTGATCAATAGGTGTCAATGACTCAATGCATATGCTATGCGGTTCATGCTTCCCGCCTTGTCTTTTGGCACAAACTTAAATGAGGCTAGAAATTCCACCCGAGTGGCATGTCGTTCCTTTAGTTTGCTCTTGTTGTTGAGGAATTTTAGGTCATTGTGATCTGTAAATTATGTAAACTCGTTTGTCAATAGGTAATGACTCCATCTTTCCAGAGTTCTTATGATGGCGTAGAATTTTTCTTCGTAAGTTGACTATTTCCTCTTGGACTTGTCCAACTTACCACTTAAGAAAGTGATGACGTGGCTTAATATTGCTTCGATCCCCACGTCGGGGGCATCACATTTTGCCTCAAAAAGTTGGGTAGTGCTTTCATGGGTGTCTGCGTCACCTTTTCTTTCAGTGTTTCAAAACTAGTCTGGGCTGCTGCTGTCCAAGTAAACTTCTTCCCTTTCAGAAGTTTAGTCAGAGGGGAAGTGATAGTGCTGAAGTTTCTGTTGAATCTTCAATAGAAGGATGTCAACCCCAAAAATTACCTCAGCTCGGCGAATGATTGTGGTACGACTCAACTGATACTGGTTTTTATCTTTACGAGATCCATCTGAATACCCGCACTAGACACGATGAGACCCAAAAAACATTCATGGATTGTCATGAAGTGACATTTCTTCGGATGGACATTGCTCGACTCGTTGTATCTCGAATACTGCCTTCACTGGTTGTATACTAGAGTGTCATCAGAGTAGACAACGACAAACAATCCGATGTGAAGTCGGAATACCCGGTTGATTAATCTCATGAAAGTGCTAGGTGTGTTCGCTAGACCGAAAGGCATAACGTTCCTCTCATAAAGTCCACCCCACGTCTTGAAGGCTAATTCCACCTATCTCTTGGCCTCTTCAAGTAGTGTGTCTGCAGTTTGATCGAGAAAAAGTGATGAATCCTCGACATCAGTAGACTTCTAACATCATCGCCCGCTGCCTTCCTCGTGCTGTTTTCTTTGAGGACAGCTTCTGTAGCCCCAGGTTCGCTGCCGAATCCTATTTTGCTTTCAATTTTCCCCTCTTTATCATCTTACAAACACCCTCACCTCATATATTGATCCTTAAACACCATCTAATAATCGTAGGTTGGTGTCCATGAATTGTAAAACTTCATGGAAAAGAGGTTGGAAAACCTGATAAACAAGTGTAGACTTCCATAAGAGTTATTAAGAAAGAGAACCATGTTGATGCACGGCAACTTATGATTATAGTTTTGTAATATTATAAGAGGGATGCAATATATCTAATCAAATTTGGAAACTTAAATTTTATAGTACACAACCACTAAACTAGCCAACGACTCAATTTTTTTAAAATGTAGGCAATAAATTGAAGAATTATAACCTAAAAAGTTTTATAATGATTGCATACATCTAGAGAAATTAGCAAGAAGTTTGAACAAAGTCGACTAGCAATTTTTATTGAATCACCTCAAATAGAATTTCAATTGCATTAATTTTGAATAGAATCATGGGCACTGGCAAGCCAATGACAAGTTATGTGGATAAATGTTGATCAAGGAAATAATTTATCAAAATAAGAAATATATGCCTCATATCAGTACAAGGAGATATCGTTTTTGTAGGTAATTACACTTGTGTTTCACATGAATGAATCGCACATATAACTTGCACACATAGGATTGGAAATGACAAGTAAAAAAATAATTCAATCAAAGTAGTTAAATCACATGTCTCAGCATACTTATTTGTTTACTCGTTATTTATCATAAATAAGATTGGCGCAAGATTATTTTGATTCAAGCTTAAATTTAATTCCAAAAGATAAGAATTAATTCAGCTTTAGTTTTTTTTCCCATATCCTTTCATCCTAGTTGTGGAAACACCATAATAAACTGTCCCTTAAAGCATATATAAATATGATCTAAGAATAATGCACGAGAGATCACATGCTACCACTAGTAATAGATGCAAAATTACCGCTAGCATTACAAGCACATTTTTTAAAGCAAAAATAAATTATGTTATTAGTCAATGGAAAGAGTACAACTCGAAGCAATTGTTTAACATTGCTTTATAAAACGAACTAAAGATAAAATATATTGACAATGCTAAGATGTGGCAAATAATTTAATTACTAGAAAGAGAAGAGCCTCATGTGCGCTCATTAAAGCGTCTAAATTGAATCCTGGTATAATCAGAAAGTGATGATATATTTTCTGTCCTTCCTTTCTTATCCGGCATGTAGAATTTGAACTCTTTATCAACGGGCTCTTATATGCCAGAAATGTTAATTTCAGAGCTAACAAATATAGGTCTAGATCACCAATATCCCTTTCAGCAGGATGATTATTAGAAACAAACATCTCAAGGTGGGTTTGGATCACTAATCTTTGTGAGCACGTGTAAGGTTATTTAATTTTCAACCTCAGGCTAGCAATTTGATAAGGCATTATTTTTGAAGACAACATTTAATGTTGATTCAAACTTTTGCACACAAATCAAATTAGAAGAAGTCAAAACTATCACCATTGCATTAGAAGAAAAGTAATATCATTTATGAATGCTCTCCTATTGGTACTATTGCTAGGAGAATTTCGTAGCTTTGGTTGTATTCTAAAATAACCCAAGTAGTGAAAAAAAATTTACAATAACAGTGAGGAATGTCTGACTGTGTGGCCAATTTAAATTTCTTTGTCCAAATGTGTACTAACATCCATTTTAACCAATAACCAAGCTGTTGATGGCTTGTCAGTAGTTGCATTATCTGAAACATTTTACCAAAATTGAGTATGGGAGAACAAAATGGATTGGTTGAAGTAGTGGATTCTAAGCTAGAAAACAACAATCTTGGGTAACAGGATATTCTTTGGAAAGCATACGCATAAGAAACCCATCCACATAATATGATATTGCAGAGAGGATTTTTGAGTAACCAGATTCTTGGAATAACATAATAAGAACGAAAATCCACAAGTCCAATGGTATAATTCCAATCCAAAGTCAGGTCGGCCATTAATCTATTATCTTCATATTGGGACATCTTAGAAAAATTTGCCAACTGAGAAATCTTCTCTTCAAATAAAATGAAAGCTACTTTACCTTGAAGAAGGATGATATGATGTGATGAAATGTTAAGGCACTTGCTGTATAAAATGTGAGGAATGCTGAGGAGTCAGCTGGAGGTCCAAGGCCTCTAATAGCCTCAACAAATGCTCGAGGAGTAAAAGGAGAATTCACAGTTTGAGAAGCCATAGGAGCAGGGGCGCCTATTGGGAAGCATCATGATGTGATGATACTTGAGGAGCAGCTGGTGGAATGGAAGGATGGGGACTGTGGAAAGACTTAGATCCAGAGAAAACTCAGAGGCACTACAACATATATGAGGAAAAGATCAAAAAATTGAGTGGCAAGCTAGACTGAAAACACTTGCATTGTTTATACGAATGTATATTATCTTCAACAGGGAATGAAAAATGTGGATCCCTTGAGGAGAAAATTTTCTAAATGTTGGTGTCCATAACGTGTTCATCATTGGTAAGATTTTGAACTTCAATCAAATGAAAAGGAGGCAAATCTTATGCTGTAGTGATTGACAGGGGGGATAAAAATGAGGATGTCCTTCACATAGAAGACTTAGGAAACAGCCCATAGGGACCTATCCACATGCCTTAATTAGCTAATAGACGTGTTTTATATAACATTACAATGCGATATGTAACTGGTCTTCAAGGATCAAGGATTGTGGGTGGTGTTTGGAGGTTAAAACTCATAAAAACTCGGACCAATTTATTGGCAACACATGCTCTGTGTAAGCTGTTTGCAGAATCGGCTTGTTTTGGTTGAAGCACTTCTCAAATCAAGGTTGCCTTCTTCAGCGGAGCTTGTCAAGCCATTTTTTCGATTGCCAGTGATGTGTAGTATTTTTTTTTTTCTTTTTGGTGCTTGCTTAGTTTTACAGCCTGTAATCCTCCATCTCACGCTCATTGTTTCTACATTTAGGCATTTTTCTTAAGATTTTAGGATAAAATTCTCATAAGATATTTATAGATTTGAAAGCAGAAATCTGTCTAAAATCTTTGGCTGATTTATTGAGCTAACATTAGCCAACATGAATTTCCATTGTTGTTCTAACAGAATGGTCGATGAAATATTATGTCCCTGAATACAAAGTTCTTAAGTTTGGTTAACTGTTAGTAGTGATTGAAACTCTATGCTTGCTCCTCTCCTAAAACCCAAAGTGGCTTTGCTGTTGTTGTTAATGCCAACACCAAATTTAGTGCAGTCAAAAGGCCTGCAATGTCTGGAGCAATTATTTCGCGGTGCATTTACATACATAGCACACAATTCTTGTGCTTTTACATATCACACATCTAAACTTTCATATTTACACACATAACAGTCAAATCTTTAATATCACATCAAAAATACACTATTATCACTTTTTAAAGGTGGAATTAACATTTTCATGCATAGGTTTAAAACACCAAAGTGCAATGTGTAAATATGAAAGTTTAGGGGTGAGATATGTAAATGCAAAAGAATTGTGTGCTATGTATGTAAATTCCCTTATTTCAACTGAAAACATACGTGTTTGAAGTTTCCTAATTGTTTATGCTCGATGTTATTGTAGTCCAATACCTAAGCGAAGAGCTTTGCTTTCTTACTGTTTGATACATACTGTCTTAACATTCTCACTGTCTTGATGTTTCTTTTCTCACGCTTCTTTTTATTTTCACCTCTATATTATTTCTGTTTTTGTATGTCATATTTATTTTGTTTTTGTTTATGTTTTTTTGCTTCAACATTTAATTCTTCCACATCAAAGAATTAAAAAATTTGGTTCTGTGCAGGATGTTCGAAATGAACCACAGAATAATAGGTGCGTTTTTAAATATGAATATATCTCCATGTACATGCTATCATACATTTCATAGTTTCAGCATATGGATTAGTTGATTCTTTTTTCTATTTTCTTGCATATGTTTCACAATTTTTTCATGCATCTTTTTTGCCTGAATTGCTTGCCGTGGATTTTATCATATTTAGATGTAATTTTAATTGCAACAAGTTATGTTAATCTACGATACATCGAAATAGGCAGCCTTTTTCTGGCAGATAACACATCAAATCTAAATGGATGTTATGCAATGAATCGATTTGTTTTTGTATATATTAGCAACTACACATTTTTTTTAGAGGCATTTACATACATACCACTTGATTCCTATGTATTTACATATGTAACACCTGAACTTTAATTTTTACATTCATACCACCCTAATCTTTCGTATCACATAAAAAATACCGCCCATGGGTAAAGTGCATGTATGTAAAAATTGAAGTTTAGGTATTAGATATGTAAATACATAGGAATTAAGTGGTATGCATGCAAATTTTCCTTATTTTTAGTTCCACTTGATGTCTTATGGTTAAAATATTCCTTAACTGTTCCAAAACTTGAAGAATGCTGGTCCAACTTTAAAACTTGAAAATGTCATTTAAATTAGTCATGGTTAAAAGCTATTTCATATTTTCATCTATTATAGCACAATAAGAAGAGAGATATTAAGTGGATTAGTTACCAGTAACATATAAATGGCGGATAGTTCAAAGTTTCTTATTCCACTAGTCTTGTGGGGAAGCATTTTTTTTTCTTTGTTGTAGCGGAATGGTTTGTTGGTATTGATGGCTTTTAGTTTGACATCTGTAAAATTCTAGAGTTGATATTTTTGCATCATGATTTTATAGTTTTGTCCAGCAACATATCCAATATACTCAATCTTGTAATTTTTTCTTTGCATGCTCCAAGAATATCGTAGTGGTAGCTTTCTGATACTGAAGAAAGCCCAAACTACCATGAAAAAGCTCAATTATTATTACTGATTTCTAAAGGTTATAAACAAGGCTCTTCCGAATATGAAATAAACGACAACAAACGTAAAATGTACTCTAGGACGATGGCATTGTGGGGTGTGTGGTGGCTGGCATGCAGGTAGAAGACTGGTTTGGTGAAGGCGACAACAATATGATGGGTGGTAAGAGAATTATCATTGACGGGATCCAATGGAGTGGGCTGCGACAGCTGTTGGAGGGATGGGGACGGGCTATTGCAGCAACTGGAAGGGTTGGAAACAGGTGACGGCGGCACTGATTGAAGTGGGAGATGCTTGGTGGTATGTCTGGTAGGTGGAGGAGGTCGACAGCTTTATGGAGTAGATCTAGAGAGATGGCGGGCTGCTAGATGGTGACAGGAAGGGGTGGCCAGCAGTTGGAAGAGGGTCGAAAGGGGCCTTTATGGCTGCTGGGAGGCTGTCAGAGGTTTTAATGGCAGTCGGGAAGAGTTTGGAGGCCTATGTTGTCACATCTCGGTACAGTGCTTATAATTAACTAAGACGGGTATAGTAGTTGGATGATATTAACATCTAACTATCCACAATTTTCTTAAACTTTCGATACATATAAAAGAGTCACACAAATTGCAATAAAAATCTAAAGCATACAAGAATAATAACATCCAAAGAAAACTTCTCAAGCCAGCACTAAACAATAAATCAATATGTGAAAGAAACATTAAAGAGAAATTATCATCATAAAATATCTAGCAGTAGTGGTTCTCTGGTAAACCAAGTCTCTCTTATCAGACATATACTCTAAAATTTTTCTTTTTTATGAAAGAAAACATTAATTTCAATTGCAGGTTTGACTTTGTGAGTAATTATAATCTAATATGTATTAAATTATTATGCTATGCTATGCATGAATGAAAAAAAAAATACAGTTCATTTCATTAAAACTTTAAATTGATCTCTTCCTGCTTTACTTTAATTATTTATCATTTTTTATTTTAAAAATTATAACAGGATTGTCATCATACTCGAATGTATTCTAAAAATTGTACCCGACAGTACCCTAAAAAATGTGTCCGAAGACACCCTCAAAATTGTACCTGATGGTACTCATTTACCATTTACTTTAACGTGCACGAGCACATTGCAAAATTAAAGAAAATAAAAAATAAATAAATAAATAGAAGACCCACCCTAATAATGGTGTCAGTGTGCTCCATAAATTAGCCTCTAAAATGTTGTCTTGCATGTCTTATGTTTTCAAGACTTTCTAGTCCAAATTTCATTGCTATATAATCTCCTATTACTATAAGGGTTTATTTCCCTAACTAATCTATATTGTAGTTCCATCATTGTATGACTGGAAGACATGACTAGAAATGCTTTAAAGCCAAAACTTTATATATTAGATAAATTTTATAAGGTTTGTGGCACTCGTACTTTTCTTATCCTAAAGCATGAAGTTTTCCTTTTTATGTTATGATAAGGGAAAATTTTCAGCAGCGTTGGACAACTTCTTAATTGTTTGCTAGGGATCACAATCTGTGCTTAATGGATGACCCAAATAATACTGAAAGTCTTTTCAAGGGGCATTTACATACATAGCACACAATTCTTATGTATTTACATTTCTCATACCTAAACTCTTATATTTACACTCATAATACTCAAATCTTTGGTATCACATAAAAAATAGCACTATTACAACTTTTAAAAGTGAAATTCACATTTTCACGAATAGGTCTAAAACATCATACTGCTATGTATGTAAATATGAAAGTTTACATCTGTTGCATGCTACCTATGTATTTTCCCTTTTTTTTATCTTTGTATGTTTTCATGTTAGGGGATGCTAGTGCAACTTTGCTTAATTTATTATGCACTAATGCTTTGGCAATTTTTAACCTCTTGAATTTTTCGTCAGTTTGTATATGTGGGTTTATCATTCTCTATAATTTCTACAGGCTCACCTACAGTGATCTCTGTGAACAAATCCCTGAGTCAAAATTTCGACATTGTTTGTTGAAGACACTGGACAGCTTGTTTAGTTTGATGTCTTCATATTACGCAATCATGAGCTTTAAGCCAAAAAGACAGGTAAAGAGGTAATTTGATTTTATTTGATCTATTGGTTTCATCAAGTACTTATTTATTTCTCTTTGCTCTTTTTCCCAACCTGCAATTCTCGTACAAGCTTGTATAGTATCTATGATATTGCTATAGAAAAGAAATAATAGTTAGAGCTTGCAATTTCAAACTTGTAATTTGACAGAAGCATTTTTTGAAACAGTTTGATAATGGTTAGTTTTTGTTTGTAATGAAGTGATTCATTTTATGAATTTGGATGAGCATATGTTTTCAATTAACTAGTTTATAAGTTGCACGGTGGATTGACGTATGTGTGGTTTCTCTGTTTCTTGAAATAATTTTTCACCACTTGTCTGTGTTACTTGGTTATACTAGTTTAAGGCCTTGAAAGATGTTTGATTAAAACTTTGAAATATTTCTTTTTTTTCTTTTGCATTTATCTGTTTTTTTGCTGCTCCAAATATTATTAGAACAATTTGTTAACGAATAAACTGTCAAAATAGCCATCTGACTATTTTAATGGGATAATTTTAGTAACACAGTATAAAAGTGTCAAATTAGTCTCCAAACTCTTTTAATGGGGTTAAAATCATCTTCCTTGTGGACTATTTCAACCCATATTAAAAGAGTTTGGGGACTAAATTGACATATTTATAGACTCTTCGATTGAAAGAATCGGGAATCATCTTGACACTTTTGTCATTTGTAACATTCTCATCATGTATTATTGGCAGATACTCGTATTATACACTTCAAATTGTTCAAGGTCATCAAAGTTTTTAATAGTTAAGCCATTTTGCTTATTTACCAATTTTCTTCCAGAATTAAGCTTGATTACTTTTGCAGGATTTTGATTATGCAACTTCAAACACTGTGTTGAAGAACGTCGATACTTCTCAGAGCACAAATGATGTTCAAATTAATGTAGATCCAGGTGGTTCAAGTGATTTTTCTGGATCAGTACCAAGCGATATTACAGAAAATCATGGATCTACAGCTCCAAATTCCTCTGTGTCATCTATAGATGCATCTGATATTAGTACTTCCTCATCAAGTTTTAATTCTTCTTTCTATCATTTGAGGAAAGAAGCCGCTTCATTTGTTTCACAAACTCTAGACCGAAGGCGCGATAGCTTGTGGCAGCTTGCAACTAGTCGTACATCCGTGTTACTCTCATCTCCCGCTGTTTACTCAACCAGTACATTCCAATTTCTGAGGAACTATGAAGATTTAAATGTTTTTATTTTGGCTGGCGAAGCATTCTGTGGATCACGAGCTACCGAGTTTAGAAACAGATTAAAAAGTATTTCTGAAAATTATGTTGCAGCGTTTCACCGGCAAAATGTTTATGTATGTTAATCATCCAATATCAGATCTGTTTTGTACTTTAGGATGGAATTTTTTTTCAATTTTCTTCTTTTGCTTGCAAATTTCTCATTTTCGTTTTATTGCTGGAGTTTTAAGGCATTTATAAAGCGTATTTGATTTGCAATGACATTGTAATAGCTGAATATCAATTTTCCTTTAATTAAATTGCTTAACCATCATAAGCCTTATTAAAGCTACATGGTGCTGTCATTATTATTGCATTCTTATAAAAGCAATAATTTTGTGTTAGTTTTGAAAAGTTGCTGCACTTTCTGCTTCTCTTGGTGTTAAACTAGAAAACTCTTTTAATGGATACAATTAACTATTAAAAACATTATTTGGAATAAAAATACATAATACCGGAGGACAATTCCCAAACCACAAAAGCAACTTTAATCAATGGGGAATAGAATTATAACACACACAAACTGAAAACAACACTAAAACATGAAAAGACACAAACAAATACCTCAAAAGTGTGGTCCAAGGGCAGTGTAGGTCGGCTAGTTAGATTGGGATGGCTAGCGGGGGTAGCAGCAGCGAAGGTAGTGTTGGGCAGTAGATTTGGCTGCAGAACAGCGGGCTGTGGGGCTGGACATTCGATTTGGAGGGGCTGGACTGCATGTTTGGGGCTGGGAGGTGGGCTGGAGGCAGTTAGGGAAGGGTCGGAGTGTTGGAGCTGTTGTGGAAGTAGGACAACATGGAAACTGAAGTATGGTAAGATAAATGTCTCGGTGGGGTAGAGATACAGCCGGAGCACCACTTGGACCTTGGAGGCGATCACCACCTCAGACGAGGGACAGCCAGAGCACTACCTCGGTGTCAGATACAACCCTCGAAGGGAAAATACCAAAGTTAAAACCTAGATACAGATATCAAAACAAAACTCCTAACTCTTAGCACATAATCCTATTTATAAATATGTTAGACTTATTCTATGAAACACTTCATTTAAGAAGAGGGAATAAAATATAATCAATTTTTCAGATTTTAGGAAAGGATTTAAGGTAGGAAATGATTTAAAATAAGGAAAGATTTAAAATAAGAAGGGAGAATAAAGTATAATCTTGATTTCATATTTTAGGAAGGATTTAAAATAGGAAAGTGCTTAGGAAGGAAAGTTTGAGGGGGAGAGAAATGAAAGGTGAAGAAGGAATAAGGAGGAAGAAGAGGAAAGGGGAAAGGAAGTAAAAAAGGAAGGAGGGAAACGAAGAAGGGAAAGGAGGTGGCAGCAACGCCCCCGTGTAAGTCTCCCAGGGTTGAAGGAGCTTCGACTTCAACTATCGAAGCTTCTGGTTCAGTGTGGTTGTTCTTGGATCCCACTGACAACTGCCCTGGCGCCTAAACCGACTGAGGAGCTTTTCCCACCTGCGAGCATACCTTTCTATCAATGTGTTCTCGTTTGGCATAATCTAAGTCGAAGGTATTCAGCGATGTAGGTTCTTTCGAGCCAAATTCCAAACAAATAACTCATATTCTTCTCATTTATGACAAGTTGGGCCTCAACGAGGTTGAGGGGCTTGCAAAAGTTTGGTTGATAGGTGATTCTTACTATCTTCAAGGTCTTACCCTCTGACTTTTGAAGTTTTGGTGAATTGACATTTCTTATTACTTTCCATTAACAAGAGCTTCACACTCGCCTTTCGTATCTTCATGCGGAGCACTGGGGATGGGTTTTGGATGTGTTGTTGTCTGTGATGTTATCAGTTGGTTGTCACTAAGATTATCCTCTTAAATTTTAAATTCTAACAACTTCTGATTTGTGTGATCATTATTTGTCTCACCAAAGAGTTCTCCATTTTCTAGAGTGGAGGAACCACAATCTCATCAAAAGTTGCGTTCTTTTTTATCTCATGGAGGAAAGATATTGGATATATCCACGAACAAGGGAGGTCCACGTAGGAAGATTTTATCGTATCAAAAGTTCTCCTTCCAACCGCTCTTCAGCGTATGTAGTGTCCTTTCCCCAAGTTTCAATGCCTTGCTCCATGAAATAGATCACTCCCCTAGTTGTGCATTCTGCTTCCACATGTCGAAATCTGTGGCACTTGCAATATTTTATGGTTGTGACAGACTTGTGAATTGCTTTTGCTGGATAGTAGTAAGGGAAGGTCACTTGGTGATGCGATCTCTTCGCTTTGGAAGCTAGTGTCTGCCATTTTTGGCAGTCGTGAGTTGGCAGGAACTGACATTTTATTTCATGCTTCATCTTCATGTCTTCTCGTTCTCCCCTTCGGCTCTCATCTTCAATGTTCATAATTCACTTATGAAGTAGGCAGATCTCTCTTCGTATTTCTTCTCAGGAAGGCTCAAGCATGTATCTCATTAGTAGCATGGCTAAGGTTTAGAGTTAGAAGGTGAGAAAGGTTTAAAAAATTAACTTAGGGTTGTTGATTTTGAAAATCAACAAGAGGAATTGAGGGTTAAGTCAATGTTTTTTGCTATGGTTGGGGATAGGAAAGAACAAATTTTTTTTGTGGAGGTGGTTTGGGTGGGGGCGGATGCTAGGAAACCCTAGGATGTGATTAGGGTTGGGTCAGCTCTAATACCAAATGATACCAGAGGAAAAATCCCAAACCACAAAGGCGACGTTTATTTATGTGGAAATAGGATTTCAACAAACAAACTGAAAATAACATTACTAAAACATGAAAAAAAACACAAATGAACACCTCGAAAGTGTAGCCCAAGGGCGGTGGAGGTTGGCTAGGTGGATTGGGATGGCTAGCGAGGGTGGCGGCAGCAAAGATGGAATGTTGGTGGCAGATTTAGCTGTAGAACAACGGTCTTCGGGGCTGGGATATGGGCTAAAGGTGGCTGGGGGGTCGGAGTGCTGGAGCCACATTGGAAGAAGTAGGACAACAGGGAAACGATAGTGTGGTAAGATAAATGCCTTGACAGGGTTGAGATACAGTTGGAGCACCACTCGGACCCTTAGAGACGATCACCACCTCGGACTAGGGACAACCGAAACACTACCTCAATGTTAGATACAACCCTCAAAGGGAAAATATCAAGGTTAAAACCTGAATTCAGATATCAAAACAAGACCCCTAACTCTAGGTACATCATCCTATTTATAAAGATGCTAGACTTATTTTAGGAAACACCCAAATTAAGAAAGGGGAATAAAATATAATCAGGTTTTTAAATTTTAGGAAATGATTTAAAATAGAAAATAATTTAAGATAAGAAGGGGGAATAAAATATAATCATGATTTCAGATTTTAGGAAGGATTTAAGATAGGAAAGTGCTTAGGAAGGAAAGTTTGATGGGGAGAGAAAGGAAAGGTGAGGAAGGAATGAGGAGGAAGAGAAGGAAGGAAAAAGGGGAGGGAAAGGAAGAAGGGGAAGGAGGGGGGAGGCAGTTTCCCTCCCTTGAGGACCGGTCGGTCCTCCCTCGAGCCACGTGTCAATACATCTTTTGATATTCCTAGGAATATTTAAATACATACCATTCAATTCTTATGTAGTTACATAACCAACTCCTAAACTTTAATCTTTGCATATAGGCCACCTTACCTTTGCATGAAAAGATGTATTTCACTTTTTAAAAGTTAAAATAGTGATATTTTTTATGTGGTTAAAGATTTGAGTGGTGCAAATGTCAAATGCAATTTTTTTTGTTTTTATATGTAAATGCATAGGAATTGTGTGGTATGTATGTAAATGCCACATATTTTTAACATTTGTTTGTTTGAAACATTCTTGTTGCGTTACTGCCCGTGTACCTTATCTAGAGGGAAGAATGATTTCGTTCAATCTTTCCTATTCGTGTAACTGAATGAATTCAATTTTGCACTTTTCACTGGAAACCTTGTTGCTATCAGGCACTTAAAATGGTATTGGAAAGGGAGAATTGGATGAAGCTATCTGCAGAGACTATGCAATTAGTTAGTTTGGCCGGTCTTATTGGTGATGGTGCTCCCTTAATTGTTCCTTCTTCAAGCAATACTTTGGCAGTCTCTGCAAATCAGTCCAAGAAAAATTCTGAATTTGTTGACAATGAGAAGAAGGATGGGTTTTCTTATTGGCTTCGTATTGGTAATCCATTTTCTTCAAAGCTATCAAATGGTTCTAAAGAACTATCAAATACTCAATCTTTAGTTAATGGATCATTGGTATCAAGTTTAGCGGATACAAAAATTATTTTTGCGTCACACAGTGATGGTCTACAAGTGAAGGGCCATTATGAAAATCATACAAATGGTGGCCTTATTTTAGAAGATGAAAATGAAGACCTTTTAGCCGACTTTATTGATGAAGATAGCCAGCTTCCCAGTAGAATATCGAAGTCTGTTAATCCAAAAAATAGATCTGCATGTTGGAATGATGATGAAGCTTCAGCACAAACAGGTTCATCTATATGTTTATTGAGGTACATTCCACGTTTGCAAAATTTAGGTTATAAGTATTATGTAATCATCATAATTACAAGAGTGAAATCATTTTAATCAGATTAATGGACAAATATGCGAGGCTAATGCAGAAATTGGAAATTGTTAATGTTGATTTCTTCAAGGTATGCCAATTTTCTGACCTTATGATATATATCTTTAGGGCCATTTACATACACACCACCCAATTCATTTGCATTTACATATCTAACACCTAAACTTTGCTTTTTTACATTTCTACCACCCAAATCTTTCATGTCACAAAAGATATCACTATTTTAACTTCTAAAAGGTGAAATATGGTGGCATATAAAAATTAAAATTTAGGTTTTTGATATGTGAATCCATAGGAATTGAGTGGTATGTATGTAAATCTTCCATTATCTTTATATTCGCATTCTTAGACACTTGCTGTCTTGTTCACATTCAACATCTTGTTGCAGGGCATCAGCCAGCTTTTTGGGGTATTTTATCATTTTATTTTTGAGGTGTTTGGCCAGCGGGATGCTAATCAAAGTGGTAAGTGGTCAAGATTTTATCTCTATAGTCTTTGTTCTTCTAATCAGTGCTTCCTTTTTCTTTGTTTTCTCCAGCTCGACTTAAATCTTCCCTGTCAAAAATTGTTCAAGAATTCGACCAGGGGATTAGACCTCAAAATCAACAGTTTTCATCATCACCTAAATCAATCAGCGCATTGCTAGCACATAGTGATGTAATGCCAACCATTCCTTCAGGAACTGTGCCTGGTACTGCATTTGGGCTTAAGGTATCAATTTATATTTTATTTTAGGGGCATTTACATACATAAGACACAATTCTTATGTATTTACATATCTCACACCTAAACATTCATATTTACACACATAGCACTCAAATCTTTTATAGCATATCAAAAAGAGCACTATTATCACGGTTGAAAAGTGAAATACACGTTTTCATGCATAGGTTTAATGCACCAAAGTGTCATGCGTGTAAATATGAAGTTTTGTGTGTGAGATATGTAAATACATAAGAATTGTGTGCTATGTATGTAAATTTCCCTTTATTTCTTTTCCTAGACTAACTGGAATGTTTTTTTTTAGTTGGGATTTGGGAATAATAGGCAACGTTAAAACCCAATTCTTTTATAAAATTTTTTTAGAATTTGACTTTTACCATCATTATAAAAACAGAACTTGATAACTTTATCTCTTCTAGTGTTTACTGTCATTTGTAGATATAATTTCTATTGTTCGTTTATTCAAAGGGAAATTTTCTGAATATATCTAATTAAAGTATGAGTTAAACGACTCGGTGAGTAAAATATTTCTACATTACAATAATTCACGTTTAAGACATTTATATGTATAATAAAACATTGCATATTCATGTTTTATGAAAAATCAACGATAAAATAGTAACATGAGATAATAAATAACTCAGTTTTATTGTTTTATTTATTTATTTCATATAAAATATCCATCTATTTGTAGTAAAAGTGAGTCTCCATCTATTTGTACTAAAAGTATACCTTTTATAACATTTTTCAGAATGGAGTTATGTACATGAATGAAAATATGTCACATGTTTCTTTCTTTTGTTAAACAAATCTTAGATAGTTTAAGCATATGAGAAATAGAAATTTTACATTTTAAAAGAAAATATTAATTAAAATTAAAATATTTTAAATTTTACTTAAAAGTTTAATTTTAAATTATTTACATTTGCTTCCTTGACTAAAAATGAATTGTTGTAAACGAAAATCATGTTTAATCATCTGCTCAGAATAATCAAATATCTTTTTTCTAGTCAAGCTCTTTTCTTTGTTTTACCTATAATAATAAATTATATTTGATTAACATTGATTGCCATTAGGATAGTATGTTATTTGATATTTTAGTGACATTAATTGACAATTATTAAAAATTTACCTGGCGAAATTAATATCCTGCATCCAATGTTTATTCTTTTCTTTTAAGTTTTGGATGATTTCTATTCATGTAAAAAAGGTTGTTTGAATAATAAAAATGTTTAGATAAGAATTACTCCGTCTGGTCGTCTGTTCTTGCTTTGGTATTCCAAACTCTAGGGTTGAGTCGTGACAAATACTACTATTCAGTGTAAATATCAGTTTATGCCCATTTGCATCAATACTTCATTTAAATGCCGACCACTGATGATCATATTAGGAGGGTAGATGTTTTAGATTCCACTTATACTAAATGCAAAGGTAGACCTAAAAAATTTCTGCTTATTACATAAAAAAGGATCTTAATATGTTAGAATTAAATGAAAATATAACACTTAGTAGGGCACAATGGAGAAAAAGGATTCATGAAGCAGACCCCACTTAATGGGGATAAAGGCTTGTTGTTGTTGTATCCCTTATCAGAGTCATTTATTCAGATAAAATTGTCATTTTTTTTATAAAATTAATCAAATGGTGGTTGCTAAAATCATGCATGTTTTTTGTTATAAAAAAATATTTAAAGTAATTATTATTCATACTTGGGAGAAAAAGAATTTATGTATATGTCTCCACTTAGTGGTATAAAGACTTGTTGTTGTTGTTGTTGCTGCTGCTGCTGCATCAATCCTACATTTTTGTTCCTCTCATGTTCCAAGTATTCCCTTATTTGTCTACCTCTATTTTCTTGATTTTATTTTGTGAAGCATGTTTTGTTCTGGTACTACATTGAAGATTATTTTGATTTCCTATTCCACAGTAAAAATGTGTATTTTCTCTAGTAGCTTAATTTTAGGGAAATTACATACATACCACAATTCTTATGTATTTTCCTATCTAACAACTAAAGTTTGATATTTACACTGATAATCCCTTGATGTCATAAGCCTTGCATGAAAGAATTTTCTTTTCTTTTAAAGGTAATGATGGTTGTATATATGATGTAATATTATAGTTCTGAGTGGCATGCATGTAAATATGAATGTTTAGATCTTAGATATTTGCATAAGATTTTTGTGGTATGTATGTAAATGCCTCTTAATTTTATCATGTAAAGTATATTTTGGTTTGGTCTGTGTATGAAGATCACTGATTTTGTATGCCACAGGAAAGATGTGTTGCCGCTGAGACGTTATCTTACGTTGCTCAGATCTTGCATAGATCCAAAGCTCATCTTCAGTCGAGGTTGTTTCAGCAGAACAGCGCTCTGGTTGAGGATTTCTTTGCGAATCTGGTATGATTGCCTTTGGGTTCTCAATCATTTTTTGCAACACGAAATGCAATTTATAGAATTGATGTAATGTGCTTGGTTGAAACATGATATTAATTTCTTGGAAGATTTACAAACCTACCACTCAATTCCTATTTATTTGCATATCTAACACGTCAACTTTGATTTTTGCATACCTATGCATGAAAAGATGTATTTCACTTTTTAAAAGTTAACATGGTAGTATTTTGATGTGATATGTAAGATTTAGGTGGTATAAATATAAAAAAGCAAAATTTAGGCATTAGATATGTAACAGGAAATTTGGTGGTATGTATCTAAGTGCCCCTAATTTCTTTCTTTTTCTCAGGTAGATTCAGTTCCTGATCTAATTGAACACATTCATAAGACAACTGCGAGGATGCTTCTTCATATCAATGGGTAAAGTTGTATAATCAATTTTTTTTTTTTTTTTTTTTTTTTGTAGTAGTAGTAGTATTAGTTATCCCTTCTTTCTGCATTATGGATTTAGATACCTTGGCTTGTGTTTTACTGCAAATTTTCACTGGTTTGTAAAAACGATAACTCATCCAGTGCTCTCAGCTGAACTCAGTTTTTTTTTGCTGTTTTATCACATAAAAGCACCTGCACTATCAAGACTAACCATTTTGGGGGGCATTTATATGTGTGCCACCTAATTCCCATGTATTTAGAGCTCCAACACCTACATTTTACTTTTACATTTATACCACTCAAATTGTTCCTACCCATAAAAAATACTACCATTTTAACTTTAAAAAAATGAAATACACCTAGGTAGTTTAGGTGGTACATATATAAATACATAGGAATTAAATGGTGTGTATGTAATTGTCGGTCAACTTTTCAATTGATTATGATTATTTGAAAATATGAATATGAAAATAATTTTTGAAATTCAATTTAATATAATAGATATATAATTTGAGTTTTAAAAGTAGTATGTTTTAATTTTTGAAAAATGAGACCAAATGAATCTCATCAGTCCATAGTTTACAGAATCGTGTCCGATACCGCGAATACTACACCTTCTCGAAAGATAAGTGTAAACCTCGGCGATAGACTCAATCCTGCAAACTAAGAGATTTGTGACACCCGTTTGGTCTGTGAACCTTTTTATGTGTGACCGACAAGTTCTCCTATCTAATACAATGATTAAATAGGGTTTATTTTACCTGGGTTCCAAGTTCTCTATAGAGGCAAACCCCTATAGTTAATTACATCTCAAATGACGAAAGTCACGTGAGAAAACTCTCGATAATGATAAGTGGTTTTAGTCTTCAAGAATTCAAGATTTTTTTCACGGTAGGACGTGGAAAAAGGCAAGTGAGAGTGACTCAAATAGGAACAGTTATTTCAGGAGTCCAAATAAAAGAAAAGGTAGGGGATGTCATAGATCCTGAGGAGAATCCCCAGTGATTTCCCAAACTATCCTATTGTGTGGCTGCATTTTTAGAGATTATGTTATTTGATAGTTCAATCCTGCCAATTTTATTATTTGGGACTTACATTTGCATAATACTCGATTATGCAAATAGCCTGCAAAGATAAGAGGATTTACGTCGTGTCGTATGACAACCTCGGAACCTAAGTCGAGTTAGGACTTACGCTGCACAACATGACTGTACATGGGCCTAAAAAATGAGTGAGGATTTACATCGTGCTGGGCAAACTATCTCGAAGTCCTATGGGTTGTTATTATACTAGGAAGAGATAATGCTGAAGAAGATTCTCTTGTTGCGCGGTCTGAATTCCTCGTTGTGCTGCCCACAAAGTTGGCTCCAAGCTCCTATCGTCGCGACGGCTCCAGGGTTTAAGTGTTTGAGATTGGTGATTTTTGCTTCACAGTTTTGGTGTCAATGTTTGGTTTTGTTTTGTTTCAGTTCTAGTTTCAGTGCTGGTTTTATATGCAGAATAATCAAATTGCAAATAAATAAAAGGTACTTAAAATATAAAATGTAGTAAAGTAAAATGCTGTAGATAAACTGTAAAAAACTCATGGGCATCTGCTACTGTTGCGTTATTAGTGTTGCGAGCATAGTATGATTTGCAGCAAATTTAAATAAACTTGCAAGAAAATTAAACAAGGCGAGAAAACCCAACATGAAAGTCAGAAAAATGAGTTGTAAAAATCACGAGCAAAAGAAACACTTAGCCACATGTGAAAGACCAGGACTGGGTATAAAATCTTGGTGAAAGTGGAGGGCTCAGAGCTGGGTTGTGTGCTTCCTGATCTTGAACAGGAGTTGTCAACTCGACAATCTACATGAGGTAGTTCTTAACCTCAATCCAAATGACTAACCATGGACTTTTATAAATTTTCATAGAAAGATTTTCATGTAAAAGTTATTTTTAAGTCTATTTTATGCGGAGTTCTTTTAATCATGCAAAAGAAATTTTTATTTCATTTTTGTAAATATTTTGTAAAGTCGTACAGTCCACAGGCTAGTCACTCTAATCGTGCTAGAACTACTGACAACCTAAGAGTGTCGGGGGCAACGATCCTACCAAGAATCGGTGAATAGTATCATGGGTCATCTCCTTATTGAAGATCCTTGAGGTAGGAGATACTATTCTAATAATCTTACTTTGTATCTCTCGTTTAAGCGCACATAAGCAATGTCGTCATCGCCCTCGCCACCTAGACCCTAGACTTATCATAGTATGATGATTCATATGTGACATTAAGAAATTTCCCCAATTGCCAGAAGGATTTGACTGTAATATTCAAACTCAAACCCCGATGCACTGGGTTTTATTGTAGGTTTAGTCATTGAGGGAATTTCACCGTTGATTTAATTAAGGAAGCATGAGTCACGTCTCTGTGCATCATGTCTAGTGTTCTAATCAGTTTGTGAATCAGGGTCAAGTGTCAAGTTTAGTTATTCATTCAAAAATTAGGTGGATGGACGTTCACATAGGGTGTGCTCCTAAATCTTGGAAGTTTATGCTGAGAATTAGGTGGTTGGACTCTCACCTAGGATGCACTCCTAAAATATAGGAAGTCTATGCTGAGAATTAGGTGGTTGGACTCTCACCTAGGGTGCACTCCTAAAATCTAGGAAGCCTATGCTAAGGGCTAGGTGAATGGACTCTCACCCACCTAGGGTGTGCTCCTAAAATCTAGGAAGCCTATACTTTAGCTTGTGCCTAAAATGATGTTCTACCCCCAATTAAGTGTTTTCCAAGTAATTAAATCAGAAATTCTCATTTTTTGACTTGACCGTTCCTTTTAAAAGCTTCAAACAACATTTTAGAAGCTCAAAGACAACACATAAAAGAACTCCAAATGACATATGTTAAGCCCCAAATCGACGCTCGCGATAACTCCAAAACAGTTGAAATATTGTGTTGTATAAATGCAAAAGTATAGTTCAAGTGTAAGACATATAAATTCATGAGAACTGGATGATACATATGTATGCAAGTAGAAACACGATATCAACACCACAATTCATGTAATCTTGCAATAATCTAACATTCCAAATATATATAACCAAAGAGATTCATCACTTTTATTACAAGCATTTATGGCATGCAACTACAAGGCAAATGCATGAATGTGAAATTTCGATTACCATTGACAAACCCATATATGATTTGTTACAATTTACAATACATCATCTTGGACAGAGGAATTCGTCAAGAAAATTTTGCATGAATGTCCAAATGAATTTATCAAGACACATCCCACACGAATATCGAAATAAAATAGCAAAAATCAAGTGAAATCTATCATATTTCATACAAGCATCTCTTGCATACACATTTCGTTTTATTTTAGAAGTACCAAACACTAGCATGCTTTCATAAATAGAAGAAAATCATACAGAAATTTGTTTTGGTATAAAATATACCTTTAGGAGAGCTTTTTCGATCAAGAGGAAATAAAAGGACACCTTGGTTCTGTGTTTGTTAAGATTTGGTCACTGCCCCAAATCGGAAGCAGAGGCTGAGAGGCGAGCAAGGGTTTCGGACTTCGCAGAGAGGAGCGAGGGCTTCGACGTTCGCAGAAGAGGTGTGGGTTTCGACGTTCGCAGAAGAGGTGAGGGGGTTCGGCGTGGGTGGCGGGATCGAGCAGGCGAGGAGGAAGAGGGAGTTTGCGGCTTCGGTGCGGGAGACGAGATCGAGTAGAGCGGAGGATGGGATCTGCGGCTTCGGTGCGGGAGACGAGATCGAGCAGAGAGCGGGGTCTGTGGCTTCCTCGATGCAGGGAAGAGGAGAACAGGCGAGGGCGTCGAGCGAGAAGTAGAGTTTTGGTCGCAGGGAGGAGACGATGAATGCTAGGAGAATTTCAGTGGAGTCAAGAGAGAGGGATCGAGCCAGGGATGGTGTCCGATCAATGGAAGAAGAGGAGCAAGCTTAATTGTATAGCCGTAGATTCAAGAGAGCCGTTACCTGAAGGCTTTGGCGGGGAATTAAATTGTTTCTATAGCGGCAGCAACTTAATTGGAAAATTCTAATGGGGGTCTTAAATGATAAATTTAAAATATAAATTTTGAATTTTGAAATTTCTAAGCTGAAGTAATTACCCCGTGCTTAGCCCATATCCAACCTGAATAGAACCCGACTCGGACCTGGGTTGAGCCCAGGCCCGCTAAAAAAAAACATCGATTTATGTGTCATTTGTGTGCGTGTGTAACCCTAGCAATATGGGTGTCCTTCCTAGCTAAAATTGATGTTCTGGACGCGTCGACATGGTCCGTTTCGTCATCCGGGGTCGTCTAGACGAGTTTGCCGACGGGCGAGTCGATTCAATTCAAAGTCGTGTGTGGTGCAGTGAGTGCGTGAATTGCGGCATTCGTGAGTAATCGAGTCACAAATGGTTTACCTAAGGGCGTTTGACTCTATAGGAACTCATTTTCGGGCCCTCTATATGTTGGTCTTTAGCCCATGCAACTAAAAGTTGAGTGCTTGGAACCACTCATGCGAGTTCTTCACAAAAATGAGTCAAGAAGTGGCTTGAAGTTCTATGGGAGGTGGGCTTCATTGCTAGTCCGCTATGATGGTCAATAAGAACTCCTAAAGCTAGATCCTAGGTTCTAAGAGTAGGAGACTAATACCTCACTAAAAATGAGCTCAACAGTAATTCTTCCATTTTTTTCTCTCTTGCTGGCGCAGATCTAGGGGAGAAAAAGAATGTGGACTTGTGACTATTTTCAGTATCAATGTTTTTCTTTTGCCTTCAAATTCCGTTCTCAAAGGTGGCAGTCGATTTGGATATTAACTGACCATCAGCTGCCATGGATTTGCTTTTGCAAGCTTCCCCTTTTCATATTGTGTCAAAATTGTCATATTTGTAATAGAAAATGCATCTGAGGGAGCGGTTCCCCTGAATTTTAAAGAGCACTAGTCATCTGCATGGATATAGCTGAAATTCCCTGATTTGTATGAGAAAGTGCTTTCTTTTGATTCTTCACATCTATTAATTTTTTAGACAAGTGTCAAAATTGTTTATTGAACCTTTGCACGGCGTCATTTTAGTCCCATAGTTAAAAAAATGGATCAATTTAGCCCTCAAACTTCTTTAATATGGGTTGAAGTAGTCCTAGTGAGGACCATTTTAGTTCTCATTAAAATAGTGAGGAATTAATTAACAGTTCTATAAACTGGAACTAAAATGACCCATGTAAATAGTCTGGGGACTATTTTGGCACTTTACTCGTTACTTTTTACATGATGCATCTGCAATTACTTGCAGGTAATTTTGCTGATTGGTGCTATAGTTATATGGTCCCTAGGTTTTCAAAGTTGCTGCTTAATAAATCTCTGGTATTTTTGTGGTAAAAGTTACAGTTTGGTCTTGCCCGCTTTGCACTTTTCTGTAGCATTTTCTTCTGATTTTCAATGTGAGCTATTCTTAAATCCAGTTGTTTGACTCTATTTAGACCTTCAAGATATTTTGTGAAAGTAAATATCACTGGCTTCAACATTCTGCTTGTTGCCTCTCTCATTTTTGTTTCATTTGAATGATTTCGGTTGATTGCTAACGTTGAATCAGGTTATGCAACTCTCTTGTGACCCTTCAAGAATATTCTTTTTGTATTTTTACAAAAACTTTTATTTTATCCGTTCTCTTTGTGTAACTTGGCCCTCTGATTTTCAACTTGCATTATCCTTTTATCCAGTTATATCTCTCATGATCTTTCAAGACCCTGTGATTAAAATATTGTTTTTTCATGAAATTACACTTTAATCCTATCCCTTTTTGGGCATTTTTGTGCCTTTGTCCTCTGATTTCAGCTTGCATATTCTGCTCCTTTTTATTTTAAGTAGCAAGTTCTTTGGCTGACATGAGCCTACGAAGAGCATTGTTACTAAATAAGAATTGGAAGATTTACATACATACCCCTCTATTCTTTTTTATTGACATATCTACACCTATACTTCAATTTTTACATATTACACATTACCTATGCATGAAATATGTATTTCACTTTTTAAAAGTTTTAATAATGGTACTTTTATGTGATATAAAAGATTTGGGTGGTATAAATTTAGCAAGCAAGGTTTAGGTGCTATGTAAATACATAAGAATTGGGTGCTATGTACGTAAATTCCCCTTGAGAATTTGCGTTGCTCTAGGAATATGCTTCACATTCTATCTAGACAAAAAGAATCTTTTTTATGGTGCGTGCTCTGGCCTAGTAGGATCTCTATGCTAAATTGTATAAGCTGTTATTTGGTTTAGTTTGTGTAATCAGTTATGAACACGTGGAATGAGAGATGTGGTTGCATTCTGTTCTGGCAAGAGCTGGTCATATTTATTTTTTGAATATTTTTTTTTTAAAGATTTTGTTCATTCTTTGTCTCAACCAAATTTTTCGGGGCCTTTGGGATCATTTATGTTTTTTATTCTACTTTTTATTTTTTTTTGTTTTGTTTATGTTTTGAATTGAAACAAAAAATGTTTGATTATTTTATTAACCCTCGAAACATGTGGAAAAAACATGTTAAAAAATACAATAAACAAACATGTCTTTAAAAAAGAAAAAACCAAACACAAAAGAAAAACAAAACTGATCCCAAACAAGCCCTTAGTATTGTATAGAAAAAAATATATATATAAAAACATAAGAAGGGAAGGGAGGGAACTTAACATGTAGGTTTGGTTGCTTGATTCATGTGATGTGTCAGTCTTGATACTGCTTTGTGCAAGCATGCAAATTCTGCCGATTTGATTACCCTTACCCACATTCCTTTCTTTGTTAACCTAAGTTTTGATTTAGTATTTTTTATTTCAGGTATACAGATAGAATAGCCAATGCTAAGTGGGAGGTTAAAGAGCTTGGACTAGAGCATAATGGGTACAAGTCTAATGATTTTTATGAGATGTTTTTGTTGATCTGTTTTATATTCAAAATTTTATCTAACATTGATGTTTTCTTGGATTCTATATGATAGCAAAGCTATCATACTTTTAATGCAGATTAGATTATTATAACTTGAGAAACACTTGTATGCTTAAAAGTTTGATTAAATACTGGCATAGCCACGTCGATGCATGATAAGGACTGGAATTTTGTTTGCAGACTTTTATTTCAGACAACAAAAACAATGCCAATATATGTTTCTATGAGGCATTTTAAGCGATAAAATTGTTATATTTGCTAAATATCCTTTCTGATTATTAAGAGATTAGTTGGTGACATGTGGAGGCTTTTGGTAGGCTTGGGTGACGCAACTTTTTACTCTCTAACTTGGGCTTGTAAATTAATTTTTACCTTAGTCAAGAATACATCACCTCCATTCCTTTCTTATTTACCCACATTAATGAATCCATCCTGCGGTTTAAAGGCAATTGCCCAAGATTTGTCAAAGCTCTATACCAATGTGTTGACCTCATTTTGAGGTAATTTCTCCTCTCTTTAGATTCTAGGATCTGGCTTTATGGTTTCCTATTGACTATCTTAGAGGACTAGAGCTGGACCTACCCCTTTAGAAATTCGAACCACTTCCCGATTCTCTTGTGATGTCTCGCCTGAGTGGTCTCAAACCATAACCATTTGATCGAGTGGTTGTGTTCACGGGCCATCATCATTTGGTCGAGTGGTTAAGGACCATCATGCGGAGGCCGCAAGAGAGATCCCATAGGGTTTAAAAGCCTTAAGACACTCATAATGACTGTAGTGCATTCGCACACACAAATACCACAATTCGCGTCACCTACACCTGTAAAAACTTCACAATTAATCGGAACATAATTCAATTTATGAAATAACCGATAAAAAATTCGAAATTTAAAGACAAATCGAATTTGACGCATTTTTGACCCAATCGTCGACGAGGTTGTCCAGACGACACCAGATGACGAAACAGACCGCGCTGGCGCCTCCGGAACTTTGAAATTACCTATAAAAGGCATCCAATTTGCTATGATTTCATGCACAAGCGAAAATGCACAATCGAGATTTTGAAATATTAACATTATAATAATAATAATAATAATAATAATAATAATAATAATAATAAAGACCCTACTTAATCCCTCTCACGCACGCAGAGTCGCAGCCCAGGTACACTCCTCTGTTGCGCAAGAGCCTAACTGACCCCAATCCCTCTTCTCCTCGCTCGGTCCTGTCGCACGATCGCCCGAGCACAACCCTAGCTCGAGCGTCTCCTGGTTCGATCGTGAGCTCCCCATCATTCGACTCTTCCTCTTCTTCGCAGGCCGCCCGACCGAGCTGCTCTCCAACGGCGAAACTCCACTCGGCCGACCCTTCATCTTCCCGAGGCCTACTTCTCTCTCCCTAAATGGTTCTTTTCCTCTCCCACCATCCTATTCGGCCACCATTAGGGATGGTAGCTGGCTGCTCCTCTTTCTTTTGCCTATAAAATCCCACCTTGGGGAGGTCTTTAGGGTTGGCCGAAAATTGAAAAGGAGGGTGGAGGTGCTACCAAAATCTTTTCTTGCGTAGATTTCCTGTTCAGTTGTTCGGCATTCTTTCTGGGCTGCTCGGTACTCTTGCTTGTTGGTTCCATATTCTTGTTTGGTTGTGTGTTTGACTACTAAGGGTTGTTGAAAATTTTGAGAGGAGAAGAGAAAGGATTTGGGGCATCTTTCGTCGTGAACATTTGCTGTTGTATTTCTCGAGGCTTTCGGGATCTCTTTTGCATCGGATTTTTATTTCCTTAGGTTGGTTCTTGAGTTTACTATTGAATCTACATCAAGAGTTAATCTTCTTCCTCCTTTTTACAAGCATTCAAAGGAGATATATGTTTTACGCTTTTCTCATGTTTTGGGTTTAATGGATTCATAATTTATAAAGATGTGTTTAGAAGATTTTGCTATGATGATTTCTTGCCTGGCGATATGAATAATCTTTCTAATTCGTGTCATTTGAAGTTGGCCCTTCAATACATTTGCTAAAGTAATATTTCTTATCTTGCACTTGGAAGGCCCCTTGAATACATTTGCTAAAGTAATCTTTTTAATATGTGTCACTTGGAATTGCCCTTGAATGCATTCTCTAATGCACCTTGAAATTGGGAAATTTCAGTCACTTTAAGCACTTATTGAGTTTAATGTTAGGAATGAGAATGGTTATGGAATTGGGGAGCTGGAACACATGAGCTAGATGCATAAATTAAAAATGCATTTTCTGGAAAATGTAAAGGATGTTAGGGAGGTTTGCACAATAAAAAAAATTATTTGAGAAAAAAAAAAAGAGAGAAAAGCTCAGATTTATTCTCAAATTGGGGCTTAGTTTTGGCTCCCTGTGGCTATCTTCTTTGTTCAAATTGCATGTTGGGTGAAAATTTAATTTTTCAAATTTCTTATGCTGGCATTTATCTATTTAAAGTACATGCTAGATGAAATAACTATTGCTGCCCTTGTTTGAAATGCATGCTGGAAGAATTTTTTTTATGATAAAGAATTATTTTTGTTGCCCTATTTCGAATCACATGTGGAATGAAATATTGATTTGAGACTTGACTTTTGAACTCTCTATTATTGTTACCTATGTTCGGATAGATTCAAACTTTGGGTTTTAAAGCCTTGAGGAATTTACTTTGTCTGGACTCGGTTGGCCCCCTGTGTTGGGCTTGGTTTTGCTTTGAAATGGCTTAGTTTTGCCCCTCTGTTGGATTCGATTTTTCCTTATGATGGTTGGGTTTTGGTCACCTGTTGGGTTGGACTTTACTTTCGGGTTGGCCCTATGTTGAAAATGTTTCGGATTTGGTTTTGTTTTGGCTTGGTTAGGTGTTGTTTCCAGCACAGTATATGGTTTGGTTTTGGGCCCTAATGTTGCCCCGTTTTAATTTGAAAAATGGCTCGATTTTAATAATGATAGAGCCTTGTTTTAATAAAATGTATGTCTCGGCTTGGGATTTGATGTTTGGGGCTTTGTTTTGTTGTTTCTTTGAGGCCTTCTACGTTCGAAATGCATGAACTGCTAAAATTTGGTTTCTAGGACCTTTTGTAGTTGCTCCTTACAGTTGCTGCCCCTCTTTTCGAATTATATGATGGAAGGAATGTTGTCTTTTGAGACCTTTTAAAATTTATTTCAGGAATGTTTACTTTTGTTCCCGGTTTCTTCCTCTGTTCGAAACACCTGCAGATGAAAAGGTGTGATTTTGAAGTTTTTTTTTGGGTTTGCTTTGGGGCCCTGTGTTGCTTTTCCTGGCCTTGAGCCTTTTCGGTTCTGAGTTTTTTTTGTTGGGTTGGGGATTTATATCTTAAATGGTTGTTGGTTTCCGTTGGTTGTCCCTGGTCGTGAGCCTCCGTGCCTTATTTCTTTGATTCTCTGTTGCTTGCTCCTACCCGTGAACTTCCCTATTGAGGTTCCTTGTGTTGTTGGCTGGTGGCTTTCCCTCTTTGGCTGCCCTTACCCGTGAGTTGGTGTTGACCTCAATTTTCGTGAGGTCTAGTTTTTCTCGTAGGAGTTAGGATCTAGCCTTTGGGGTCTTCCTGCGACTATCTTAGAATCTTAGAAGTGGTGCCCGCCTCGTTTTAGTTCGACCTGTTTCCGTCCTCTTTTGGGGTTTCGCGTGTGTGGTATCGACTTCTAGCTCTTAGAAGGATTAAACCGACATGAGGAAACCCAAAATGGATTCCTATAGGACCTTTCCGAGCCTTAGGTTGGCCTTCTGCACAATTCACACTCCTGCGCGCACCAGCTTCGCAGTTCGGAGAGTCGACGCGTCCGATTGCTGCAATTCGCATTGCCTGCACCGTTATTTGCCGAGGACTCGAGTAAAGCACTTGTGACGATCGATCGCGGGTCGAATTTTTGTGAAATTTGAGTTTCGACGCGTTTTTGACCCGACTGTCGACGACGTCGTCCGAGCGACCTCTGACGGCAAAACGGACTGCGCCGGCACGTCCG
>NEWO01000150.1:965585-997216 GCA_003013225.1 Phalaenopsis aphrodite | reverse complement strand
CTTGGGATAGATACAGGATTTGAGGTAGAGCGCTCTTTCATTTAAACTGTGAAAAATATGAGGTCAGTTTGATTTCATATTTTTCTAAAATTATATATATACGTAAATTAAAAAGTCCTTCCGAAGCGGGCGACGGGATTTCGATTCCGGCTACCGACAGCTTCTTACGGGCGACCCCCAAACGTAACTTTCCCCCTTTTGAACGCCGACAGTTGGTAACTGTTGGCTTGGGTTGGTGGTTTCTTTGGTTGCCTAAATAAGAGTTAGTAGCTTCTCTGGATGTTCTTGGCTATGATCATTCCTTGTAGTGCTCTTCTTTTCTTTTCGAATATTTCCTGTTGACTGGGTGATGAATATTTGGTTGAATGTGCTATTGTAGGGTTGAGTTGAGCCTTTTATGTTGTGTCTACCTGTGGTTCAATCATAATTTTAATTTGTGCTCGAGTTGCCCTTCTTGGTGCATTTGCCCGTAAGCTTGATGATTGATTCCCTTTCTGTGTTCTTGGTGCCTTGGCTCGTGAGCTGAGCTTGGGTGGGCTTCTCTTGTTGCCTTGACCCGTGAGCTTATTTTGGGTGGGCTTCTCTTGTTGCCTTGACCCGTGAGCTTATTTTGGGTGGTTCTCCTTGTTGCCCCGGTCATGAGTGCTTATGTGCAATCCTTTGGAAGGTGTGGGGTTCATGTGGCATGGGAACTTCTTTTAATTTAATGAGAGATTTAATTTGATTGTCCATTTGTTGATTACCAGTACCGGGCTAAGGAGTGTCCTCCTAAGTTAGGATTAGTAGGACATCCTTCTAGTTGAGTGACGAACTCTATACATTCGGGTGACTGATAGTAGCCTTCGATGTCCCTCGAGTACAAATATATAGTATCTGAGTCTAGCCCCGACCCGAGTGCTGCGGTTTTTTTTCTTTGGATTTTTCGTGAGATTTTATTGGAACTTTTGTTAAAGCACTCGTGGTCTTTTTCCGGGATCTTCCTGTGATTTCGGTGACTTTCTTTGAGTTGCCCTTTGCTTTTTTTTACTTCGAGATTTTCGTTGAGTCAATTGTCGATTTTCTCGAGTTCTCTTTCATCATGAGTTATTTGTCGCTCTTTCTTTAGTTTTCCAGTTATTTCTTTTGTTGATACAATGCATGTTAGCTCATTTTTAAAATTTTTTCATTATGTTTGTATCTGCTATTGTTTCTTTTACACTATACCTTAGAATAGGAGGCCGATAGTTGGTTTCATAGGAGGTACCCGGCAGCAGATCGTTGACTAAACAATTGCATGTACTTTTAAAATTAACATTGAATTTGAAGGTGCTACGACGGGGAGTTTGGAGCGAACACCGTGGGCAGCACGACGAGGACACACAGAAAAGCAACTTCGAGATGGATCTGCAACATCAAACAAGTTCACATCAACTAAACATTTTTTTTAGTTTAAATAACAACCCATAGGACTTTGAGGTAGTTATCTTAGTGCAACATGAATCCTCACATATTATCTTTAGGCTTTTGCACAACCTTGTGCAATTATAAGTCCTAACATTTTTTAGGATTCCGAGGTTACCGTACGGTACGGTGTAAATCCTCCCATCTTTTTAGGCTATTTGCATGATCAGATATCGTGTGAATGTAAGTCATAAATTCTGAAAGAAATTGCAGGATTAAACATTGAATAACATGATTTCAAAGACATAAAGTCAAACAATAGGATAGTTGGGAGGTCACCGGGGTTCTCCCTGGATCTGTGATATCCCCTACTCTTTGTTTCTTTTGATTCCTTAAAATAATTGTTCCTATTTTAGCCACTCTCATTTGATTTTCTCGTGTCCAATCTTGGAAGCCTAAACTTTGAAATCTAGAAAGAAAAACCACTGATCTTATTCAAGAGTCTTTTTAAGTGACCCTGGTCATTTAAAATGTAATTAACTATAGGGGATTGCCTCTATAGGGAACTTGAAACCCAAGTAAAATAAACCTTATCTAATCCTTATATTAGGTAGGGGAACTTGACGGTCATTTATAAAAGATTTTGTAGACCAAACAGATGTCACAAAAATCCTTAGTTTAGGTGGTTGAGTCTACTATCAAGTGGTATGTTTATCCTCTTTGCAACCATCATGATGTATTCTTCCAAGGCAAAAATACTATATGTTTCCTTTCTTTGGTGAAAAAAATGTATTCTTGCAACCATCATGATGTGTACTATCAAAGACGGGCTCATAGGATGTGACAAGTATCCATAAGTACCACGTTATAACGTACGTACTTTAGGAATTTGTCTCCAATGGAAAACTCCATGATTCATCTCTTGTAATTGTGATCTTATTCTTTCCTTCAACCAAGATAGGAAATAAGATTGGGTGTGTTTTCGTGTGGCTAAATTTAACTTGTCGATCATTTTGGTAGGCACTTTATTCTCAAAATTGTTTACATCTATGATCAAATTGCACACATTTCCTTTCACAGTGCAATGGGTAAGAAGAATGTTGTGGTTGAATCGTTGTTGCTTTCTCATGAGCTCAACCCAAAGAACACATTAAATCACTATATCTCTCGAAGTTGATACTCCTCAGTGATATTCTTATTTTCTTTTGTTTCATTGTCCACTTCTTTTACTGCTCCCTGCTTAGTGAAAGGGACAGCTCTAATAGTTGGACAACTAGAGGCGATGTGTCCAAACCCAAGATATCTGAAACACTTCTTTGCAGCACTGTGTTGGGTGTACTGCTTCTCTGGGGCTTCTTTCCACCCTGATCAACTCTATCATTTTTATGGACAATTTTCACATCTTCCTAGGGTGTACTACTGGATCGTCTTGCTATGGGTGAGTATTAGAATGATGGTGGGATCCTGATCTGCTTTTGTTATTTCGACACCTTCAGGGCCATTATGTAAACATCACTCAATGATCAGTAAGGCTGCAATTGATTAACATTGTTTATGGCTGACTTCAAACCTCCATAGTACCTGATTATGATTCCCTCAGCTCAAATTTTAGCTTGAGCTATTCAAACTCCATTGTGAACTTTTCTACTAACAATTCCATCTGATGTAAGTGATGTAGCCTTAAGAAGATGTCCTGGTAGTAGTGTGGAGGTAAATACTATCTCTGCATCTTTTTCATTTCCTTCTCAAGTATTGATCTTGTTCTTACCTTTTCTATGTCGCGCTCTTTTCACATTTTATATGCCTTAAGAGTCACTCTTCTTTAGCTTTTTGGTAAGCAAGCTTCACCCACCTTTCAGTTAATACTTTATAATAAAAAATCCTCTCAATAGTCTGCAGCCACTCATTGAAGTCATCTGAATTCATCCTCTCGAAATCCGACAAGTCTACCTTCCCCCCCATGTCTCCATATCATCTTGATGCCACTCCATCCCTCTACTCATTTGATACTAAATCGCAAAATTCCGTGGCCTATCTTTCTCTTCACTAAATCATTCCTATGGAAGGGATTCAAATTTTCCTCCCTTTCTCTTCAAATCTCAATATCACAATCAACGATGATCTCTCCATGGGTCCCTTTCTCAATTTCAGCAAGCACTTGCTGAAATCGGCATATTTATCGTTGCATCGCTTTCAGGATAAGTTCTTGATAGGCTTCCAGCACTTGTCTCCTTGGTAGCGTTGCTAGGGTTTAGGTTTGAGAGGTGGGAGAGGGTGTATGGGGTTGATTTAGGGCGTGGAAAAAAATGAGGGTTGCAGATTTTGAAAGCGTAGCAAGGGGGATTAGGATTAGGTCAAGATTTGGCTATGGTTTAAGTCACTCTCTGAAGGAATTATGGTCGGGCTTGTTTTGATACCGAATGATACTGTAATTTTGTAAACACTCAATGGAAAATAAATATTATTACTTAATTCAATGTCTGAAATTACAACAAACAAAAAGGAAATTTAAAATTGCAACCAGACAACAACACAACACTAGAACTAGGGTTGGATCTTGGGTGGCCGTGTCGAGGGGGTTGTTTAGCAGCCAACGAAGGGATTCGACAAGTTTGCAGCAAGCTCGAAATAGAGTGGGTGAAGAGAATTGATGCAGGAGGCTGTGGGGGAAGGGTACAAATGCATACACACCATCTCGAGAGCGAGATTTTGTCAGAGCACCACTCAATTTCTGTGGATATTGCCCTAGAAAGAGAAAAGAGGATTTGGCAGCTCTATAAACTCAAATTAATCAAAAATTAAACTATAAACATCAAATAAATACTTAAATAGCACTACTATTAAAAATGGGCCCCACTCCAATTTGGTTGCAACCTTAGGCCTAAAAGGGTCGATTAGCCCTCCCTTAATCTGGACCAAACTTGTTCAGGGTCCCGCCCAACCCCGGCGTCAGTTTGTCCCTCCGGTTATAGCAACTTACATTTCACATGTTGATCATAGTCAGTTGTGTACTCCTCCACAGAAGAATCTCTCTGACAGAAGTTACGGAGTTTACTGAACATTTTGTGTTGGTAATGATGGGAAGGTGTTTGTGTTGGATCTCTTTTTTTCATGTTGGATCATGTGGTGTTTTTATTGTTTCCCTCGATGTTGCGTAGGGGCATAAAATTTTTTCATCATAGTAACAAGCTATTCTTGAACTTAAAAGCGGCTTGCTTTAGCCTTTTATCGGTTGGAATTCTCTTGTACTCAAAGACCAATTTCGCTTTTTGGAGTCATTTAATGAACTTGTCTAGATCATTGTGACTGTCAATATTTGACAAGCCAATCTTCACTCCAAAATTATAAATTCTTCTTTGATATTCTATGTCAAATAATTGAGTATTGGTTCTTCATCACTAGAAAATTTCTTGTGAATGAGATTTATTTTCTCATCTTGATCTAGTGAGTCAACATCGTGGTTATGGGCGGCCTCTCCGATATGTCTTCTCTCAAAGATGGCTAGTCTTTGTTGCACTTTAAGGATTTTCCTTTGCTTGTCTTTCATCCTAAGCTCTTGGACACTTCTTTTACATTTAGCAATAGCAATCCAACAACGAAAACCGTTAGTTTGGTGTTATATTGATATGAATATTCCAGCATTTATTAAAAGGGGCATTTACATACCTAGCACACAATTCTTATGCATGTACATATCTCACGCTTAAACTTTCATATTTACACACATAGCCTAAATATTTAAAAACGAACCACTTTTTAAAAGTGAAATACAGATTTAAAGCACAAAGTTGCTATGTATGTAAATATGAAAGCTTAGATATGATATATGTAAATACATAAGAATTGTGTGCTAGGTATGTAAGTTTATTTTTTTCAAAATGCTTATTTTCAAGTGTGTGTTTTTTTAAAGCTTGAGAGTGCATCTTTTCTGTGGTAACTTTTGCTGTCATTTTTTTTCGTTCTGTTTTATATTATGGGAAATTTACATGCATGCAACACAATTCTTTTGTATTTACATGTCTAACACCAATAGTTTAATATTTGCACTTCTACACTTTGGGGTCATAAAATTATGCATGGAAAGTTGTATTTCTCTTTTAAGAAGGTGATGTTAAAGATTGGAGTGTTGTGCATGTAAATATGAATGTTTAGGTGTTTGATATGAAAATACATTAGAATTGTGTGATATGTAGTAAATGCCTGAGTCTGTCAAAAACAAATCTTTTTGGTAGATCTTATATACTGTCTGTTTTTAACTTGCATTTGCTTCTTTAATTTTGTCTACTGTCATTTAGCAGTTAACACTAATTAATGTCATTATAGATTCCTCCTTCCAAGTTCTAAAATACATTATTCAATATGATCTCTGTTTTTCAGATACGTTGATTTATTATTGGGAGAGTTTAAACATTACAAAACCAGGCTTGTAAATGGTGGAATTGCTAAGGAGGTAAATGTAAAATTCTGATGATCTAAACGTTGGGAAATTCTTACATCAATTGAATTGAACAGTTTTCTTTTTACAACTTATACAATTGTTAGTAAATGTCTGAAGTTTCTATTTTTTTGAATAGTATTACCTAATGCACCAAATACTACAATATTAGTTGAAGCACTCTTTCTAGAGTTTGCCTTGAGATTTAGTGGTACCATTATAAATTTAGAGATTTACTTACATACACAAATGCTTATGCATTTACATATCTAACACCTAAACTTCAATTTTACCATTCATGTCACCTTATCTATGCCTAAAAAAGGTGTGTTTCACTTTTTAAAAGTTAAAATAGTTGTATTTTTGTTGTGATATGAAATATCGGGCGGTATAAATTTAGAAAGTAAAGTATAGTTATGAAAACTTCAATTCTCTTTTTTTTTTTACTTTTCAAAAGAAAAAAACCATAGGAATTGCGTGGTATGTATGTAAATGCCCCTATAAATTTTAACTGTGCATATTACGCCACTTGTTTTTGAGGAAGTGAAATTGCGCATACCACTTGTTTAATTGATTTTATGGAGGATGGATGGTGTTGATGTTACTTTTGTAAGGTACAAGGTATAAATTTAAACTTTATGAAAATATGCATTCTCGTATTGAGTGGAAAATTGTGCACCCATATGATGATATTTTTGTTTATATGCATGTACTTACTAGTTTTTTTTAATATGATGGTTAGCTTATCAAACTACTTGGAAGATGTCATCATTTTCATTTCCAAGTAATAATGTAAAATTTACAAATATGTCTATTCAAATGATTTATTATTTGTGTAATCTATGCTGTACTGTTAATAAACCGTTGAAAAAGTAAATATTGCAATTGAATATAAAACATGGAGAAAATTTGTCAAATTGATCCTTTAACTTTTTAGAGGCCCATTTTAGTCCCATAGTCTAGAAATTGTAAATTTAGCCCCCATGTTCTTTTAAAGGGGGCTAAAATAATTCTTCTTGAGGACTAATTTGGCATTTTCATGGACTATGGGACTGACTAAAAATGCGCAATTTTACAGACTATGGGACTGAAATGACTTCATATAAATAGTCCGGTGATTATTTTGACATTTTCCTCATAAAACATGGTACTAAATTAAATTCTACCAAAAAAGTCTTCATATGCAATTTCACTCCAGGTTCAAGATCTCCTTCTAGAGTATGGACTCGAGAATGTAGCTGAAGTGCTCACCGAAGGTTTGTCGCGAGTAAGGCGATGTAGCGATGAAGGACGAGTGCTGATGTCTTTGGATCTTCAGGTCATATCTCTTGCATTGGCCCATGGTTGCATTTTGCTAAAATGCTTTTGTTTTCATCCTATTTTGAAAATTTTCACAATATGACAAAGTATTTTTCATTCAGGTCCTTATCAACGGACTTCAACACTTTGTTTCGATGAATGTCAAGCAAAAGTTGCAGGTTGTTGAAACATTTATCAAGGTACTTATATGATGCTTGATTTTATTTTTACATGTTTACCTAACCGTTCCCAAAAATGTTTGTATTTACATATAGGTTCAAAATTTATCTTTTTAATTGCATTTTATTCCTGTTTTGCGCTTTTTCTTCATGGTTTCAAAACAAACATTTATATTGCAATCTATATTACAATAATTTCCTGAAAGCTTGCGAAATGCCAAATTATTGTCATAAACAACCCTGTTCTCTTTGTTTTTTTTTTTTAATTTTAGAAATTTTATTGACATGCTTTTTACTTGACCAACTGAAATTTAGCTTTTTCTTCTATCTTCAAATCAGGCCTTCTATCTTCCAGAAACTGAGTACGTGCATTGGGCACGTTCCCATCCGGTAAGAACTATTTTCATTTAAGAATAATTACATATATAGCACTTGAGATTTTGCTATTTACAAAACTAGCACCTGGGTCATTTTCTTAACTATGAAGCCAATGCATTTATGCTTGTCACGATCAAATCATTGAGAATTTTTATAAAAATGAATAATATGGGTTGGGTTTTTATTGCAAGCTTTGATGTTTGAGTGAAAATTTTAATAACGAATGAAAAAACAGAAAAATTTTTAGTGTCATGCATGTAATTGCCCCGAGATAATTACATATATAGCACTTAAAAACTATCTATTTACAAAACTAGCACTCAGGCCTGCTTTTTTTTAACTACCAAACCCATGTATTTATGTTATCCCCAATGAAACCTTTGGGAATTTCATAAAAATGAAAATTATGGATTGGTGTTTTATTGTGAGATTTCATAGAATTTGAAGAACTAGTAAAATTTTTAGTGGTGTGTGTGTTATTGCCACATAAATGAGATAATTACATATATAGCACTTGAAATTTATTGAAATTTCATTTTCCACCCAGTTTCCAGAATTTAAAACTATAGTGGCCATACATAATGCAGGAATACAGTAGGAGTCAAATAGTAGGATTAGTGAACCTGGTGGCCGCCATGAAAGGGTGGAAGAGGAAGACAAGATTAGAAGTTCTTGACAGGATTGAATCAGGCATGTAAATTTCTATTTATATTTATATGTTATTTTATTTTATTTTATTTTATTTTCTAGATGTAAATTAGATGAAATAATTCCATTTGTATTGACTGTATATCCTCATTAACCATATAGTTCTTTGTATCATAATCCTCTATGGATTAAAAATGAAACAAAGAAAAAATTCAGAGTAATTAATATCTGATTTCCATAATCCAATAAAGAAGGCTTGCTTCTCAATTGCTAGAAACTGCTTAGTTTTTTGTCCATCTGCTTGATTTGCTCAAAGATAGAGGACTGCTATGAATTTTACTCCTCTTTTTTATGATTTCTTGCTGAAATTTTATTATGACATTTTATGGGTTATTATTTCATAACATTTGTCAAGTGTAGGGGTGTATGTGAGTTAAGCCGACTCGTGAGCGGGCTAGAGCTTGGCTCAATAAGTGGCTCGTGAACTGAGCTTGACGAGCTAACAAGTCAAGCTCAAGCCAACCCTGACTTGACTTGTTAGCTCAAGGTGTTAATAATATTTGCAAAATAATATTTAGTAATGTATTTTAGGTGTTTAATAATTATTTATCTCCTAATTGTTCATTATAATTGGTATTTTATTATAAAACTAGGTTAAATTAATATAATTTTTTTCTCATGTATAATAAACAAACCGGCTCGCTAGCCAGCTCGAACTCAATAAAATTAATCAAGCTCATGCTCAAGCTGAGGCTGGCCCGAGCTCGACTCGTTTACACCCTTAGTCATTTGTGATAACTAATGCAAATGACATATAGCTAGAGTTGATTTTTGAAAAGTTATTACCGTAATTGGACAAGTTAGAGGTCGTAGGTAACATGTTGCCTTCCTAAATATACACTTGAAACTCATTACTACTGTTATTTTTATTTAACATTTGATGTTTACATGGAAAAATTGGGCTAAAGCTGCACAAGTTCCAATTTTAAATTCAAAATATTTGTCAAAGTGATTAGCATGTAGCTCTGTAACTTGATATAAGTATTTGAGATTAAATTTTTATGGGGCAGTTACATCGCACTTGAAACATTGTATTTGATAAATCTAACATTCTTTCGTCCATTTTTAAGTTCTCACTCAAACATCAAAATTTACCATAAAATTTCAACCCCTATTTTTTTTTTTTAATCAAATTATCAATGATTTGATTGTGTTCGGTAGTTTAGAAAAACCATCTTGTTGCTAGTTTTGTAAATAGTAATGTTTCAAGTGTTGTGTTTGTTTATATATATATATATATATATATATAAGGTGAAATCCAGTGGGCACGAAATATTGATTCCCCCAAAAGCGTTGAAAACTCTGGTATACTTGCTCCTGATTCGAAGAGCTCACGCCACGGGATTCAAACCCCCGACTCGAGGGACTTACGTCAGAGGCAGCATCAATGAGCCAAGTCATTCGCATATATATATAAATAATGAAATGGCTAGAAACTATTATACAAGCCTTCAATCACTCTTGTTGTGCCTAATATTGTGTCTAATAATTCGAGTATCACCTTCTTAAGGCTCACGTCACTAGAGTGGATTCGAACCCTAACCTGAACCCCTCAGGTTGGGACATTGGACTCTTGAATCCGATAACACAGACGCTAGATGTGCATATTTTATTATATATATTTTTTGTGGTTGATTTCTGTTTATAAATAGCATGATAACTAAATAATTCTAGAGAATTGCCTGAATGGCCCCCATAGTATCATGATGTAATACATTTCTATAAAGCAGATAACTCTATAATATCATAGAAGATTTGCCTAAAGTGAGTATTATGACGCCTATTAAGTACTATCCTAACTAGATTACTGTAGTTTTGGAATTATGGATCTTACAAATTTAATATGGAAGTTCTTTTTTTCATTTTTACTTGGAAAGATTGCATAGATACCACTCAACTTCTATGTATTTACATATATACCATTTTATCTATGCATGGAAAGGCATATGTATTTCACCTTTTAAACTTAAATTTGTTATATTTGTCCATGTGATATGATAGATTTGGGTGATACAAATGAAAAAAAAAAGGCAATGTTTGGGTATTAGATATGTAAATATATAAGAATTGGTTGGTATGAATGTAAATGCCACTTTTCTTTATTATATGTCATTAATGTGGTTATAGTATATGTTAATTGATAATGATTGCATATATTATGATTCAACTAGTGTTATTCGACATGCCCATGATGATTGGCCCAAAGGTAATGTACCACATTGAATGATAACATTTGACAATAGGTGGCCCCTTTATTGAAAGGTGGATGGGATATGTATATTTGATTTTTAAAGATTTATTATCCAATAGTAAAGCATGATTTTGACTTATACAGGTTTTAACTTATATTAATTTAATTAATTTTGATTTGGAAAAGGTAGCCTTATGAGGCTTTTAGTGTTGAAATTGTTCACAATTATTTATAGTAGTAGAGCTTAATGAATTGTTAAAACAATTCTAAATCTCTCTAAATTAAGGTTGAAATAGTCCTCAGGAAGAATTATTAGAGCTCAATTTTAAAGTAATCAGTGATTGTCTTGACACTTCTATAAATTTTGTGACTAAAACAGTTCAATGTAAATAGTCAGGGATTGCTTTTGCACTTTAGTCGTAAACTATAATAGAGTAAAGTTGTGTAGAATATTTGATAATTGATGTTAATATGGTGACCGTAAATTATTGAAAGAATTGAGCTCTAATGTATGCTTAATATGGTTAAACGTTTTCATTGGGGCTTGATTTGTTTCAGATTAGACAAATTTTGGTATCATTGGGTATGTCTCGTCGAGATGGTTGATTATAAGTTCGTTGAAATCGGATTTTTGTACAACTATTTATCAAAATTTGAACATTGCTTTAAAAAATACATCAAAATTTGTGTCGTGACTTGAGATTCATGCCGAATATTTGAAACTCGTTCCTGTTGTATCAAGGGCCAATATTTTTCACGAGAAAAACAAAAAAAATATTAAAAAAAACATGTCCTATTCTCCTAATTTGCATCAACACATTGATCAACCACTATTTACGGCCAATATTTTCAGTGCCATTTTTCCAGATTAATGGGACCTCTTCGCACAAAAGAATTTCCCTTTTTCTAAATCAACAGATTTGATGCTAGACAAATAAAAACATTTCAAAAAATAAATTGGATGCACATCACACAATTCCTGTCTTTTTACGTAACTAACAACTAAACTTTTATATTTATATTTATAAAGCTTTCTTCCCATAAATCATTAAACACATGCGTCAAGGTGTATTTTGTAATATGAAAGTTTAGGTGTTAGATATGTAAATACATTCGAATTGAGTGGTATTCATGTAAATGTCCAAAGATCTAATCTTGTTTAATAATATGCTCTGAATTGAATTATGTCATGTGTTCGGAGTGAATTATTTACCTTCGGTTGCCGGTTATTGTTGCATTTATTATTCTGATTCTTTTGTTCCGAATTGAACGCGTGAAGCTCACATACGTTCCGTGATTGATCTTTCCATGCAAGTTAGAGCTAACAATATTATTCGAAATTCAAGAGAGATGCCTTGAGCTGGGGCCATCAATTGGAGAATATAGAACTGTTTGTGAAGTTCAATATAGAGCTGACACGTGGAAAGTCGGGGTCAATCTCCATTAAAAATTAAAAAAGAATGAAATCGAGAGACCCAACTAGACTGTATTATAGGAATATTTCATTTACGTTATTCTGAATATTTTCCGTTTTATTTATATGTTATTGATGTGCTATTGAGTTGATTTTGAGATATTATTATTCTTTAAGCAATAATATCAATAACACATGAATAACGCGAAAAATATTACTTCAATAATACAACAATAACACATTAAAAATGTGCGACCCGGCTCGACCGTGTTATAGGAATATTTCATTCGTGTTATTTTGAATATTTTTCGAATTATTAATGTGTTCTTAGTGTGTTATTGACTTGTTATTCATGAATAACACGCTAATAACACACTAAAAATGCGATAAATATTTCCTAACATGAATATTACCTCAATAACACATCAATAATACATGAATAATGTGAAAAATATTCAGAACAACGAAAGAGAATATTTGATCGGGCTGAGTCAAGCTTTTTTCACTGTTATTTTCATTTTTTATGAAAGTGAGCCCCAGTTTTTCACTTGTCAGCTCGAGATTGAACTCCGCAAACAACTTTATAAGAGAGAAACCTAGAAATCGGCCGAGTCACGAGTCGGTGAATGTATACATCCCCCGAAAGAAATCAGCCAGCGAAAGGACGAAGCATCTGGCAACTATCGATTGGACTCCAATAAGCTGATTGATAAGGACTCAACCGAGTCACAATATCTATTAGATCTTCCTATAAATAGTATATTATAATACAACACTTCATGTATAGGGCGACATGATCATCATGCCAAATTATTATAAATGCAAATATGAATGTATAGATGCTATATATGTAAATATATAAGAATTGTAATTAAGACTATTTTTTTTCATATACAATTATTAAAATATAAATTTGATTATGAATTCAGTATAAATATAAAAGTGGAGTTTTGCAAAAATTTTAAAATAGTTTGTACCCCTTCTATATTTTAAAAATCATTCTCAACCTATTCTTGAAGCATTATTTTAAAAAAAAATTACATATTTACCATTAAAAAATGCAAAATAAAAGCTTAAATTAAAAAAATAAAAGCTAAAACAAATAATTTAAATACCTTCTAATGTTGAGCATTTATTTTACAACTAGAAATATAAAAGCTTAATATTTTTTTAATTATAATAAGTGTAATAAAAAATAAAACATTAAAATAAAAAATAAAAAATAAAATAAAATAAAATAATGAAAAAAAAAACAGGTGCGCGCAGCACAATTCTAGTTAGCGCATTATTCGCCTTTTCTTCCTCACCTTCTCCTCCCAACGGGCCGCCGGTTCGCCGGCCGGAGAACCTCTCGGCCTAAACAAGTTCTGCAGCTCCTCCATTCCCACCTCAACGAAGCACTCCTCCATCAATACACACCTCTTACATCTCAAATGCGGCCTGCGCTTCACCGGCGGCGGCGGCGGCGGCGGCGCAGGGCATTTTTCGGCCATCTCCTGTGACAACTTGGTCGCACCGGAAGCCGGAGTACGGCACTCCTTTTCCTCGACGCCATTGAGTCCAAGATGAGATTTTTCAACATTTGGCGAGCTGATTTGGAAGAATAGCTCGAGTTGTTTGTAGCTAACGTCAATGAGTTCCGACGGGCGGCGGCGGAAAAGGGAAGATGGTCGAGGCTTCTTTGGCGGCAGCGGCGGCTGCGGCATTGTTGGTGGGGGAATTTGGATGAGTTCTGACGGTGGTGAGGGGAACTGTGGCGAAGGGAGCATAGGGGGCAAGGAGAGAGAGAGAGAGGGTGGGGGGGGGATTTGAGAGATTTTTGGAAAAGGGGAATAAGTTGCTGCTCTGTTTTGATTTGTTTTGACAGGGAGTGCATTGGAAACTCTTTATCTTTTTTGGCATTTGTTTTGAGAGAGAGTTCATTGGAAACTCTTTATCTTTTTTGGCATCTCTGTGTCTATAGTGAGAGTATGGGAATTGATCTCTCTCTCTCTCTCTCTCTCTCTCTCTCTCTCTCTCTCTCTCTCTCTCTCTCTCTTAAGGAAAGCATATTTTTATCTAATCGAGTTGTAGTTTTCATAAATTTCTACTTCAAAATGTACTAATCCAAGATAATTAAACCCTCATTCTCTCACTCTCTATCTCTCAAAAAACACATCTTTCTTTCAATTGTGTATAGTAATAGTTGTAAATTTTTTTCTATATTTAAAAAATGCCATTTTGAGGTTAGTTTATGAATCTTTCTCATTAACTCATTCTTATTGGGGTATACATATGTATTTGATGCAATATATATATATATATATATATATATATATATATATATATATACATATAATAGATTTTTTTTTATTTTTTTCTCTCTTTTTTTTTCTTTTGAGTTATTTAGTAATTTGGATGTATTTTTTGATGATGTGATTTAGTGTATAATTAAAATTTAATATTTTGGCCTATAGAATAATACATTTTATTTCATATGGTTTTAATTGATAGTGTGATGATTTCACCAAAATCAAAGAGGGATATATGTCTGAAGGGTTGTATTTCCTCTTAAGAAAATTAATATCAGCGGCATTTTCTTATGTCTTTTATAAGTAAATATCAAAGTTAAAATATTAGATATATAATTACATTAAAATTGATCATAATTATATAAATCCCCAAATTTGTAGTGCCAATGTGCCAAATAAATTTATTTATTTACTAATATCTTTCAAAGGAGTTTATATACATACCACATAGTTTTTATGTAATTTTTACATCTAAATCCAAATATTTAATATATTTGCTTTTGTTAATATCATATGAAAAAAAACATCTTTAATAATAATTTCTTAAGTAAAATCCATTTTTTTCATGTTTATATTTTGCCTTAATTGTCACTCTAAAATGTTATAAACATAAATATAAAATTTAAATCATAAATATATAAATTTATAAATTTATGCTATACAACATTTAGAAGCCAAAAACATAAATTTAAGATAAAATAAATAAAATAAAATTTGTTAATTTTAATTTTCACAAAATGTTAATTATATATTACCCACCGACATATCATCATAGGATGCCGCATTTCAGCCTCATTATTCTTATCATTTACGTTTTACACCCTTTACTTTTCTGTTTTTATCTTTTCCTACGAATCGGCCACACGTGCAGTGGGCCCTGGTCGAAAATATAAACAAAAAAGGATAATTCTATCTTGTCCTCAATTCATGGTCATTTGTAGCATTCCTGTGATACTATGTCCTTTTCTGCAAAATTACTGACAAGATTCTGATAGTGCATAAAGAATCATATCCACCATTTTAAATATTGATGTATGTCGGTCAAAATTAGAGAAAATGTTATGTTCGATAAATTTGATATGTGATGGACGGCACATATCACATTATGTTGTTGAACGTCATTATTTATACTTAAAAAAGATGAACATAATATTTTCTCTAAAAATTGATTCAGTGTGTCAACTCAACTAGAACTCAAGTTGAAGATTTAAGTCCGGTTAGACCTAAATAATCTGTTAGCATATTTCAACTCATTTTTTGTCAGGTGCGGGCTGACCCGTTGAATCAAATTTGACATGAACTTGACACACTAGCACGAAATTGAGTTGAAATAGACCCAAAATTGAAATGAAATTGACTCAAATAGTCGTTATGTCTTAAGTTAAGTGGGTTATATGAGTCGAGTTTAAGCCGACAAAGTGAAGTTGGGTTGAGTTCGGGTTAGAATTTTTGACTCATTTAATATTTAAATTGGGCTCAGGTGAATCCATTTTTAATGTAGCCAATTTCAAGCCACACCCGAACCTAAAATTTGATATCCCTATAAAACAAAACTAGAATATTCTTTATGGGTTGTGATATTCTTTTATTTTTCAAATATTAAAAAATAAAAAATAAAATAAAATGGTGGCTAGTAGTAAGTAGTTAACTCAAAAGGGCATTGTGGTCCTGTGGCGTCTTTTTGTGTCGGCGGTGGGCCCCACAGGTTTCATTATTTATTTATTTATTTATTTACCTTAAAAAACTTAACGGTTTTACCGAACCTTAGAGCGGTTGTTGCATGAAGTAGAAATATCGTTAGAGAGCATTTATGGTATTTATAGATGATGGGGCTTGGAGGCTTATATATAATTAAGAAAGCTACTAAGGGCTCATTTTAATGTTTTCAAGTCCTATGTATTACATATCTACCCTCTATATTTTACTTTATTTTTACATTTATATCATTTAAATCTTTCATATCACATAAATGATATCACTATATTAATTTTTTTTTAAAATACACATTTAACATATATCTAAGATTGCATAATATTTGAATGTGTGTATTAAAAATGAATGGTCCGAGGCTACTATAAATCTCCTAGTCACCCTCATGTGTCTAACAATTTGATGACCACCCTCACTACCAGCGAACTAGTTAGAGGAATATTCAAAATTCTAACCCAAAAATAGAGGTCGCGAACTGATGGGATTTACGACCTTGAAAGAGGCCGCTCTACCGATAAGTCACGGTTGGCGGCACAATGTCTGAATATATGTATCATATATATATTGATTTCAATAGATTAAGTGAAATATTTATGTGATGAAATAAGTGTGAGACGTTCTAAATAATATGAAGTTGAACTTTCAAATATCGAGAAGTCATTTGGTGTAACAATTAGGGCTGTAAGAAAAACTCTTCATTGGCGAACAACTCTTGTTTGATTTGTCTATTGAGCAAACAACCCAAACACTGATCACGTTTGACTCGTTTTAACTTGAATTTACTAATAAATAAATAATATGAAAAAGTAAAAATAATAGTGTCTTTGACATGATAACGAAAATTTCGTTTGTAAAATGTAAGAATATAAAATTCAGGCGTTAGATAATGTTAATGCACGGGAATTGGATGCATGGTATGTTTGTAAATGCCAGTGTGTTTCCTTCATTTGTGTTAGACATAAATTCATGAGAAATGGGTGGTATATATGTAAAAACCGGAAAATAAATCCCATTCACTGCCTTCCACATCGACCACAATTAGGGGATAGGTATGTAAACATATAAGAAATGGGTGGTATGCATGTAAATGCTCGAAAAAAATCCCTCCGGCTTCCGCCAGCCACATTTAGGAGTTAAGTGTTGTACATAACAAAGTGCAATGCCATAAGAGTCGTCTCTTGAACCCTAGATAGGACAGAGTACTGCATGGTAGGAGACACGTCTTGAATCTGTATGAGTCATCTTGAAAACCATATATGTGTGGCAGATGATATTGGGTTAAGAAAACTAACAAATACATCAATTACTTAAGTGGACACTTACATGGAATGAATCAAAACTCTTAAACATCAAAGCACATTTTGGTTTAACGGTTGAAATTTTATTAGCAAGTCTAAAGTTAGGTGTGATGATATAGAAGCACTCTCAGGATAGGTGACCAGCTAATAAGTTACACTAGTGGGGCAAAACTATATAGCCATTAGGCCCGAACGGTTAAAATTACAATGAGTCAGAGTTTAGATTGTTACAATAAGATTGCAGTTACTATGAATAACTAGACTTTAGGATTCAATGTTGATTCATTCATGTATTTGTGAGCATTATTTTATCCTCCTTTTAGGCTTTTAGGCCCTGATATTTTATTAAAATATTTTATTTATGAAAAACATATGAGAATCAAAAGGAACCAAAAAATTTTAGGGGATGATTAAATTATAAAAAACAAAGTAAAAATAACCTTTGCGTGAATTCTTAGGGTCCGTTTGGGGCGATAGTGTCACATAGCACCACAATTTTGTTTGTTTGGGTAAACTGCGTTTTGACATCATTTTCAAAAAGCTACCTCAAAAATATGCATTTTTTCACCCACTCTTGAATAAGTGTGGTGGCAGCTTTCTAGCTGCAGTCTCACTTTAAAATAATTATAATAGCTCCCGCAGTCTTTTGAACATCATATTATTATTAAGCTATTTTACAGGTGTTTTTTTAACAAGCGATAGCTGCCCCTAACATACCCTTATACTCTATGTCTATATTGGCTTTACGACAAAATTTGTGATAATTTTTACAATTCTTACATATTAATGAAACAATATTACTAATCTTCAAAATTACATGAATGCCACTCTTTCACTCAAGCCTTTCTCATAAGAAAAAAAAAAATATTTCTCATTTAATTGCCAATGTATCAACTCTCTTTTGATCAAGAACTATAAATTTAAATTTAATTACACTTTTGATGCTATCATAAAATAGGAGTTTTTATATTTTCTAGTTTTAATGTTTAATTTTAATTTTAATTTTTCATAGTGTCATCATTTAACTTAGAATTCTTAAAAAACATATCAATTATAATTGCTTAAAAATTAATATAATTTTCATAATATTAAACAAATAATTTGCTAAAATCTTACAATTTTCTAAAAATAATTATTTTAAATTTTAAATGTAAAAATTAAAATCTTTATCGTTGATGAGATTTTGATCTAGTTTGTAATATTTAAAATGATTATTACTTTACAAATATACCAAAATAAATAATAAATGTGATAACATTATCATTTCTATCATATTAAAATTAATTTTTTTTTATCTTTATGCAATCAAATGATCCCTTGACTCAAAAATGTTGATTCCTCTATTTTCATATTATCCCTAATTAAGCATACATTTTATAAATTATCTTCTCACCTTATATTTTATATATTTCTGCTCAAGCCCAATACAAAAGGCTTGAAATGTACAATGGGCCTATATAAAGGCCCACTAAACCTTATCTTCTTCTTCTCACACACACACACTCTCTCTCAAGCCTCCACCAAAGCTTTACCGGAATGTCGGCTTCTTCCGCCGAGGCCCTTCTTACTCTCCGTACACTACCGTCCATCCGCCGGAACCCTAATCCTCGCCGGCATTCCCCCTCCGTTTTTAAGCTTAAACATTCTCCTATGGTCATTGTCTCCTCACTAGATCGAAGCGGCGGCTCGTGGCTCAGCCCTAACTGGCTGACCTCCCTCGCACGCTCCATCACCGTGAAAGAGGACGATTCCGGCATTCCGGTGGCGAACGCTCGCCTTGAGGACGTTTCCGATCTCCTCGGCGGGGCGCTCTTCCTCCCGCTCTACAAGTGGATGCTTGAGTACGGTCCTGTGTACCGCTTGGCCGCAGGTCCTCGCAACTTTGTCGTCGTCAGTGATCCTGCTGCGGCGAAGCACGTGCTGCGGAGCTATGGAAGCAAGTATGCCAAGGGTCTCGTCTCCGAGGTCTCGCAGTTCCTCTTCGGTTCTGGTTTTGCTATCGCCGAAGGGCAGCTATGGACGGTAATCTTTAACGATTTCGCAATCTGCATTGTTTATTGAATTTGTAAGCGGATCAGGAGGACGAGTTGTTTCAATGGCAGGGGAGGGTTTGATGCCATTGACAGGGCAGAAGTCTAGCCATCGTGTTTAGGTGTTTCCAATCTTATGCTGTGGAATTTAATGCTTTTATCCCTATGCGCATTTCATGAACTTTTTTTACTCCCTTTAGACATTTATTTTTTTTAAGTTCTTTGTTCTAAGTTCATTAGCAATTCCATGGTTTGGGCCTCTGATCTCTTTTAAGGCTATAATAAGGGTTTTTAGGTGAAGAAATAGTGAAATGGCATAATTCTCTAGAGAAGTATTTGAGATTTGCTTAAAAAGTTGAAAAAAAATATAGTTGAACTGTACTCCTAATGACAATTAATGTTAGAATTACTATTATGACATTGCCCCCTAATCAATTTCGTAACCTCATTAGAAATTTTTGCTTGTAAAAATTTATCTCATTTAGTTTTTTTTTCAAGTATTTTTCATGAGAGACTATTGACATTCAAATGCAAGAGGAGAGTAATATCATATTAGAAGTGAAATAAAATTTGAGCTACTATTGGCCTTTACCTAGCTATTCAAACTTCTCAATTTATGGGTCTTCGTACGTTAGTGTGTTAGGCTCAACTTGATTCCTTAACATTTACCCCTCTAAATTTCAGTAATGTCCATAATATATTTTACCAAACTCTTGCCACCTATGAACTACTTTCCTTTCAAAATAACATGAGTTTGATTGTATGGAGTGGACTTTAGGTGCATTATGTTGATGGCTTTTATTTCAAGCTATGTTGCACGGATACGGGCACGATGCAACATAAACACCACACTTCTATTATTAAAAATATAGGATATGAACACTTGTTAGACTCGTCATTATAATGCATATATATATATATGTGTGCATTAAATAATCAGAATATTAAGAATAATACAAAAAAAATAAATTTAATAATATTATCATTCAAAAATTAAGGTGTTCATAATAAGAAATGTCAACACAAGTGAACGATTGATGAACTGCTTGAGTTCGTCTGGATGTAGATAAAACGGATGGATAAATTGAACATATATATTTAAACTTTAAATACAAATATTTTTTTTTAATTTTACTTATGAAAATATACTATAAATGCTTAATAAATATTTTTATTTTTTTTTAATTCACTAATTTAAGACACGCGTGTCCCTTTATTTTAATATTATTTAAATCGTACACGTCAGGTACGTGTCCAATACATGTCTGAAAGGTGTCGGGTGAGTGGCGTTATCCGAAAAGTGTACGACACTGCATGACTCCTTAGTTAGAAGTGTCTGGGTATCATAAATTTTTGGAGTGATGATATTTTATATGGATGGTTCATATGATAAGGAGATTATTGAGATTTACATTAGAGTTAATAAAGGGTTAACATTGGAAGTGAAATGCTAGTTGATCTAATGTACTACTATTGACCTTTATCTGTTGGCTCTTATATATTGGCTTGAAATATTTAGGTAGTTGAGCATCCGTTTACTAGTTTATTTGCGTTAACTTGGGTTCTTTGGTACCATCCCTGTCAACACCTCCTAGTGCATTTCTACATATTTGGGTTGTTTGTCGTTGGTGTCCATAAATTGTATTGGGCTCAAGTGGGGCCATTAGTGCTCCAACTTAACAACACCATTAATACTATTCTATGTAGTGAATTGAACAATTACCTACAAATTATCAATTTATTTTTATTATCCAAGTGAAGCACTGTTTATTGTGGTGTTTAGTATGAGGAAAACTTTAGTAAGGGTGATATAAAGGTGGATGTATAGTGGAGCTTGTAAGCATCAAAATAGACTTCGCTAAGTTCTTTGGATCATATTGATAGAAATGAGTAATCTAATAACCTCTAACATGGTTATTTATTTATTTTTTTCTCTCATGCTCGTGTATCAAAGAAGTTATCTTATTGCAATTTATTATGGCGTCCACATTATGCATCTTTAGTTTTTTCTATGCTTGAACATAGAGAATTCAATAAATGTTATTTGAAAATTACGGCATAGTCCTTTGCGAAGAACCTTTCACTCAAGTCAGCAATTAAGTTATATAAATATAACTAATTTAGTTGATTTTGTATGAATTTAAAGGATGTTTCCTAATGTCTCATATTCATCCTATGGACGCTTCTCTTGTCTTAAGTTTGAGTTAAAAAAAAATGGAGGCGCATATGGATAAAATTGATTTGTCGAGGCCGTATTTATAAATGGAGCCAATGGATATTTAGGATAATGAAAAGGTTAATGTGTGTTCAGATAAATTATAATGATTACATGCTCCTTATTGAAATCCTTATAAAATATTAGATTGACATTGTAATAGGGTTCTCTTACGGGCTTCTCAAGCTTGGCAACACATGGTAGTCAGCAATATTGAGACTCCGCGACGTCGTTGGTCACTCCAATTGATGATAGGATGACACTGAAAAATAAAGAGTACGTAGAGGAGCTTCAGCATGCAAACAACATAAAGTTTCATCCATAAAAATGACCGGAAATATTTGAATGAGTGATGATTTCTCGCTCAAATCCAACAAAAAAGAATAGAATCACTCCTGAAGACAAAATACATAACTATTCCTCTTGTTGAGAGGAGTTTTCTTAACACATTGACACAATGATATCGATTGTGTGACCATACCAACTTAAATATTATTTAGAGCTTCTCAAACTTACACAAAGGAAATGGAAGCATGAAATTGGCAACTATGGTCATCACTGTGCTCCATGTTTGCAATTGAACCTTGTGGCCTGAGCACAAGCATTGCGGGCCCAACTACAACAATGAAATTATCACATTATCCTTTCTCATATTGGCACGATGATTTCAAAGAGGCGGTTATCTACCTACCTTTGTGAACCAATTTTGCCAGACATTTTGACATGTTCACGTATTGATTTAGTCAAATAAAGCCAAATTATCCTCCAATCTTTTCTCTTGTGGGTACCTTGTGTTTTATAGTTTGCATTAAAACTTGTTCTTGATTTGATATGGTTTTATATGAACCCTATAGTTCTCCCTGTTTTTGGATCTTTGGTAAAAAGCCTAAAAATTGTTTTAGCATAAATTGTTTAAATCATAGTCTCTCATCCACAAGCTCACCTTAGCCTTCAATGTTAATATTCCTCTGTGTTTTGATATGGATTATCCAAGAAACTGTTCTGAGAGGAAGTTGATTCGTGGTGTAGAATGGTTATTTTAATGGGGGCATTGATGTACATACAACCCAATTCCTATATATTTACATATCTAACAACTTAACTTTGATTTTTTATATTTATGTCACCAAAATCTTCCATATCACATAAAAAAATATTACTATTTTAACTTTTAAAATGTAAAATACACCTTTCCATACATAGGTAAGGTAGCATATATGTAAAAAATGAAGTTTAGGTGTTAGATATGTAAGTACATTAGCATTGAGTGGTATGCATGTAAACCTTCCTATTTTAAGTTTCTTCCAACAAAATGTTTGAATGGGGGACCATCAAATTTTGGGGACCATGAAACTACACTAGATGATACTTCCCTCATGAGGAAGGAACCTCGCCAATTGCAAGTAGTCCATGGACGGCTTGGGAGATTCTTAGAGAAGCCGGGAACTCAAGTTGTTTAGAAATAGTACGCTCTTGACAGTTAAAAGCTGGTGCTTGATTGTTATCCTTACTGTCTCTTTTGCCGTTCTTTTTTTCTTTTTTATTTGGAGTTTTACTTACGTAGCGCACAATTCTTATATATTTACATATCCCACACCTAAACTTTCATATTTACGTACATCATTTTAGTGTTTTAAACCTTTGCATGAAAATATGTATCACTTTTACAAAATGGCAATGCTGTTATTTTTTAGAGAAATTTACTTATGTAGCACTCAATTCTTACATATTTACATATCTCACACCTAAACTTTTCTATTTACATACGTTGCACTTTGGTGCCTTAAATCTATGCATGAAAATGTGTATTTTACTTTTAAAAACCGGTGATAGTGTTATTTTTGATGTGATATTAAACATTGGAGTGTTATGTTTGTAAGTATTAAAGTTTAGGTGTGAGATATATAAATAAATACATAAGATATGCATGCTATGTAAGTAAATGCCCCTTTGTTTATGTGAAATATGATTTGTGTGTAAATATGAAGGTTTTGTTTTGAGATCTGTAACTACGTACGAATTGTGTGATATATATGTAAATGCCCCACTTTTCTTGTTTGTTTTCCTTTGGAAAAATCCTGAATCTTTTTCACATAAAATTACATCTTAATATACAGTATCTTCTATTTGAGGTCCTGTGTTTCGCCTTCATCTCCAAAATATTGTTTTCCTTAAGGCTTTATTGGATGAATTTTTAGAAGCACTGAGAATTACTCATTGCGTGCATTTCATGTCTTCATTATTATTTCTTGAGAATTATTCTCTCTTTTTTCTTTTTTCTTTTTTTTTTTTTTTTGCAGGTGAGACGCAGAGCCGTTTTACCATCCCTTCATAGAAAATTTTTGTCTTTGATGGTTGATAAAGTGTTCTGTACATGTGCGTTGAGATTGGTGGAAAAGCTCCGGCCATTTGCCACAAATGGCACTCCTGTGAATATGGAAGAGAACTTTTCTCAATTGACCTTGGACGCAATAGGTTTATCCTTGTTTAATTACAATTTTGACTCGCTAGCTTCCGATAGTCCGGTTATCGACGCGATTTACACTGCACTCAAAGAGGCAGAGGCTAGGTCAACTGACATTTTGCCATACTGGAAGGCAAGTTATTACTTCAACTCCTTGTTATATCCCTTCATCATAGAAGTCTTTTTCTCTTTGTGTAATTTATATCTGAAGTTTCATTATGTTTTTTTTGGGAAATTTACATACATACCAGCTAATTCCTATGTATTTAGATATCTAACACCAAAACTTTAATTTTTTCATATTTACACCTCCCTACTCCTTCATATCACATAAAAAAATATCATTATTTTAACCTTTAAAATTGAAATACACCTTTTCATGCATGGGCAAGGTGGTTTATATATGAATATTAAAGTTTAGGTGTTAAATATGTAAATACATGAGAATTGAGTAGTATGTGTGTGAATCTCCCCTTTTTTTTCTGTGCCTTACATTATGAGGCGTCTGAAATTAGCATAAGACATAATTTTAAGATGGTTGGCAAAGCTGATTAGTTTTCCTTTTTTTTTTATCACTCCTTCAATCTTGCATCATCTTATATATAGTATAATCTTTATTTTTACATATGTAACATCTAAACAGTCATATTTACATGCACACCACTCAAATCTTTAACATCACATTAAAAATACCGCCAACATTACCTTTAAAAGTAAAATACCCCTTATCATGCATAGATTTATGACACCAAAGAATTGTAAATGTAAATAGCAAACTTTGGGTGTTAGATATATAAATAAATAACTATTATGTGATGGGTATGTAAATTTGTCCTCTTTTTTTTTTCCTTTTTTTTTGTGATAGAAGTTGCTTTATTTGTTTGTTCTCTAGAAGATTGGAGACGAGCCTTTGCTACTTGGTTTTCTTGAAGGATCCGTACTTTTTGCACAGGAAACAAACCTTTTACAAAACCTCACTAACAGAACTTAACTTGACGTTATCAGGTTGGCCTTCTTCGCAAGATTATTCCACGGCAAATAAAAGCAGAAAGAGCTGTTACCATAATCAGAGACACTGTTGAAGACCTCATTGCAAAGTGCAAAGAGATTGTAGATACCGAAGGTGAACAGATTAATGGGGAGGATTATGTAAATGATTCAGATCCTAGCATTCTCCGTTTTCTACTTGCTTCACGTGATGAGGTCATTATATTTTCTAGGAATATTTGTTTTTATTTTGGAAGATTTATATACATAACCTCAATTCCTATGTATTTACATATCTAACCCCTAAACTTCAATTTTTACATATATATGTCACTTTATTTATGCATGAAAAGGTGTATTTCACTTTTTCAAAGTTAAAATGATGAGGTCAAAATATGTGATATGAAATGTTTGGCTGGTATAAATCTAAAAAATAGAGTTTAGGTGTTAGATGTGTAAATGCATAAGAACTGGGTGGCTTGTATGTAAATGACCCTTTTATTTTTTCAATTGAAACTGTGTATCATATATAGGCTATTAGCTGCATCAACTCCTTCTTAACTTTATAAGAAATTGGCATGCTTATTTTTTGGCCTTGCATGGTTACGATTCTTTGTCTTTAGCAAATTTTGTAAGCAGAAGTCTAGCCTGCCTTAAGAAATATAGTTAAGTGCCAAAATAATCATCTGATTATTTACATTGTCATTTTAGTCCCCGAGTCTATCAAATTAGTCCCAAGTTTCTTTTACCATGAGCCAAATGTCTTTGGGGAGGACTATTTTAGCCCCGATTAAAAGTGTCTGCGAACTAAATTGATATTTTTATAAACATTGGAATTAAAATAGCCCATTCTAACACTTTCTCTTAAGAAATATGAAAATATTATAGAATTTTTTCATAGAATTTTTAAGGTATTAACATTTTAATCCGCTACAATTATCTCTAGGAATCAATAATAAGTAAATAAAAATATTAACTCGTTTAGTTATTTCTTTTGCCTTGGTTTTGAACTTAGTTTTACTATTTAATTTTCCAGGTTTCTAGCGTCCAGCTACGAGATGACCTGCTATCCATGTTGGTTGCTGGTCATGAAACCACTGGCTCAGTATTAACATGGACTCTTTATCTTCTAAGCAAGGTACAACAATTTGTCTCCATTATGCTCTTTCTGTTAAAGGATGACCTTATTTTAAACCATTTTTGTTTGCCTCACACTTTTAATATGTTTTTGAACAAAAAATCTTTGTTTTTCTCTATTTTTACCAAAGGATACTTAATTTGGTTTCTTTAGTAGACGGAACATATGCATGTATAGTTTTTGATATGATGAAAAAACTTATGCTACTGACACATACTTGTAATAAGCATACACATTGCTTAAGATGGCTTGTCAGGATTTAATTTTATGAAGGCAGGCCATTCAATAATAAGATTAAAAGATGGTTTGGGAGAGTTGGTTGTAAGTTGAATCTGTAACTGCCCGAAGTCTCACCTATTGCAATATTGTCCGCTTTGGCCTAAAGGCTTGAAGGTTTAGGTGTTAGATATGTAAATACATAAAAATTGGCTGGTATGCATGTAAATCTTTGAAATATATAATCCATAATTACTTACAACCATGAAGTGACTTGCTTAAAAGAGTTATTTTGAAATTTACTCACAAATTAACATTTGCATTTTTGAAGGATTCCTCTGCTCTAAAAAAGGCACAAGAGGAGATTGATAAAGTTCTAGGAGGAAGGATTCCTACATATGATGATGTGAAGGAATTGAAGTACTTGAATCGTTGCATACATGAATCAATGCGCCTTTATCCGCACCCACCTGTATGCTGAATCTCTTCTTTTATAGCTGAAAATGGCTCTTCGATTGTAATTTCTAAATTGATCATCTTTTGTAGGTTTTGATAAGGAGGGCTCAAGCTGCTGACATTCTTCCAGGAAATTTTAAAGTTAATGCAGGACAAGATATAATGATTTCAGTTTATAATATTCATCGATCTCCCCAGGTATGGTTTTCTCCTCACTTTAATTAAAAAAAAAAATTGGGCATTTACATACACAGCACACAGTTTTTATGAATTTACATATCCCACTCCTAAACTTTTATATTTACAAACGTAGCATTCACATATTTAATATCACATCAAAAATAGCACAATTAAGATTTTTTAAATGTGAAATACACATCTTTTCTTGCATAAATTTAGAGCACCAAAATGCTATGTATGTAAATATGGAAGTTTAGGTGATATGTAAATAAATAAATTGTGTGCTTTGCATGTAAATTTCATGCATAGGTCTAAAGCACCAAAATACTACCTTTATTTGTTTGAAGGTCTGGGAAGGAGCAGAAGAGTTTGTACCTGAAAGATTTGATTTGGAGGGACCTGTACCAAATGAGACCAACACTGATTTCAGGTTTTTCTATTATTACCGTCTTTACTATTTCTTTTATATATGTCATCGGATGAAATTCATAACTATCTGCATTGGACCCATTAAGCAAGCTGGGTGGAGTAACTAGGTTTTTCCCCCCCTTTTTTTAAAAATTTATGCATGAACCTTTTTAGTTTACATAAATACCACCCAGTTCCTATGTATTTACATATCTAATGCCTAAACTTTGCTTTTAACATATAGTTATACCACCCAAATATTTCATATCACATCTAACTGTATCACTATTTTAACTATCAAAAAAGTGAAATACACCTTTTCATATATAGGTAAGGTATGTATATGTAAAAATTTAAACTTATGTATTGTTTGATATGTAAATACACAAGATTTACATTCTAACGGTTGATAACAATTTCCATAGATTCATACCATTTAGCGGCGGACCACGCAAATGTGTTGGCGACCAGTTTGCTTTGTTAGAAGCCATAATTGCCCTTGCAATTTTTGTGCAAAATATGAATTTTGAGCTGGTTCCTGATCAGAAGATCAGCATGACGACCGGAGCAACCATTCATACAACAAATGTAGGTTTTTTTTGGCTTTATTGTGAATTTTTCCTGCATTTTTCTTTAATTTATAGGATTGCTTAAGTATCTGCCGTTTATTTATTGCCAGTAAGGATGTATATATTTACGCATGCCACCATCAAAGTTTGAGAAAAAAATGAAAAATATGGGTTGGGCTTTTACCAGAAATTTTGATATTTGGGTGAAAATTTGAAAAACGGATGAATGAGGGTGGTTAATTTGTAAATAGCAATGTTTTGGGTGGCCCGTATATAATCGCCCCCCTTTTTTTTGCAATATATAGTGTTCCTGATAAAAAGCATTAATTTGAAATTAAATCATTTTTTAATGGATAAAAGGTATTGCGTCCTGATTTCTCCTTCTAGGATAACTAGTGTATATTTCTTAAACAAGCATGAAGTGATGCTTATTATTGTTTTATCTATTTGAGTATTTTATTTATGTGGATATTACATATATAACATCTAATCCTGCTATTTACGGAACTAACCTCCAACTCGCTCCATTTATTATAATAACATCAAAAAAATCTCAAAGATTAAAGAAAACCCTAATCTGTATTTTCTCTTTCATTAAATTCTCATTGGTTTGATTATGGCTCAGTGCAAATACATAGGTTTGATAATTCATTTTAAAAACCTAGGTATTAGTGTTGTAAAATTTAAAAAAAAAAATTTGGTGATATTTGCGTTAAACCCCTTTTATTTAATAGTCGTTGCAAATTTTGGCTGCTATTTTGCAAAACTCGACTTCTTTCAACTTCATTTTTTGGTTACATGATTGCAATTGTCTTCAATAATTTATTTTTAGTACCTTATCATTTGAGAATTCTGTTTTTTACAGGGCTTGTACATGAAGTTGAGTTCAAGGAATATATAGGAAGACAATTTTTTCTCTCTTGAAGGTAACTTCTTCTAATATGTTAAATCTTTTTTATGCAAAAGCTTATCAGTTCTAGTGTCCATGAATTGTTTGGAACTCTCATTTCTTATTGATTGAGTAGTCCAAATGCCAGAGTTATTTCTATTTGTTTAGTGGTTTATTTAGGAGATTTTTTTTTAGAATTTTACAAATAGTTCACACATTTCTATTTGGCTATGTGGAAAAACCAGGAAAAGGAAATAACCACGGGCTCTTGCTTAGTTGAAATGTTTCAATATGAGAAATGGTTATACAGTTTCTCGGATTATAAGGTTTGTGTGCAGAACAATTTGTTGCCCCTTGGTTGACAGTGGACCAGCGGGTGGCAGCTAGAATCGCCCACGGGCAGCCTCAACCAGAGTTGGTTGGAGGCGAAGAAAACCAAATTTGGTTGAAGGCGGAGGCGGCAACAATTGAAGGCGGAGGTGGCAACAGTTGAAGGCGATCTGAGTGGTCAGAGGAGGTGGTAGTCGAACTTGGCCTAAGGCAACAACTGTCGGACTTGGCCAAAGGCAGCGGTGGCCAAAGTTGGACGGAGGTGACGACGGTCGTAGTTGGACCGAGGCGACAACAGGCTAGAGTTAATCGGATCTACGTTGTAGGATTCTAAGTTGTAGATCCCTCTTCTACTGGTTCTGGTCTCCCTCTTGGCCAGGTTCAAGGTTCCCTGATAAGAAGGGTGGTAGGACTCTATTTATAGAGTACAGGTTAAAAATAAGGAATGAATCTGAAGTACTCTTGATCGGATCGCCTGAAGAGATCCCCTTGATCGGACGGCGTTTGATGAACGTTTGAGTGACTTAATTATGTCGGAATTGGCGATATTGAGCTCATTTGATTTGTCTCATTGAGATGTTCAATTTGACTATAAGCACATCATATTTGAAATCCATTTGAACTTTTAATTATGACGGAAAAGCTCCCAAAAATTTCTTAATGGCTTGATCTAAGCTTGATTTGACTTGAATTGGACCTATTTTGGTACTGTTGGGTTCGTTTTGTGGAGCCGGTCAATTTGACTGTATATTTGCTCAAATTGGAGTTTTGAACGACTTTTAATCGAAACCTGAATGTTTCTTACTTAAAAATTTGCCTCGAGATTCATATCATGCCTTGAGATTCTCATCGGATGATGGAAATTCATTGAACGCGCATCAAATACATAGTTCTTAGATCTTATATTTATTTGGAGTGATATTCTGCTTCAATTGTTCAACTCAAACATGATTAAAGAGCAGAATATTTTATTCATTGCATTATATTCAAGCATCATAAGTTTCCAAATACTTTGTTCATAAAATAAGCCCATAGGTTATTAAATTTAAGTTACTTTTACTTTTGAGGGCTCATACATGACATTGTGTCCAATAAATATAACTGTACAATCTCTCTCTCTCTCTCAAAGTTAGATTTTTATAATGTGTTGGTCTATCCTCTTTCCCCTTCTAATGCTTCTTTGTGCTTTATATATATCAAAAGTTTGTACTATGTTCTGGATATTGTTGAGTGTTCATCTGACACCCTTCTAAGATTCTTAGAAGGCTTGAGAGGAATGAAATAAGTGTTGGGAATATTTTAAGAATGAATGTACGAGAAAGTTACAAGAAATCGGTAAGGATGTGGAAAAGGATAATGGTGAGTGATTCTTTATTTTGAGATTCTTAACTTTGTTTCAAATAAACGTGTCATGCAATGGAACATGTCTCAAATTACCCTAACATACCATTAAAAAAACCGTATAAAACCAGTTCAAATCCAACATATATATATATATATAATACTAATGTTAATTAAGGAAAATGAGATCCCCAAAGGTTGTGGGCTAGACATTGGGGTATTGGGAGTGCTAAGCTAGCCAAGAGAACCTGAACTGATCCTCCGTGTTGAGTCCCATGTATTTAATCCCAGTGCATTGTTAGAAACACTCTTTCCCCAAAGACTTGGTGGTAGGGGCATAAATGAGTTGAGCATTATTGGAGTTGCCCTAGTTTTGAGTGTGGATCATTTGATTTGTCTTGTTTGTGCTCAATTTGTATTTGATTATATAATAGTATATGGTTATGTTGGATTTGATTTAGTCTTATTAAGCTTGAAGTATATTAAATCTTAAGGATTATATGGCAATACATACAAGTGCTAGATCTCATAGTGTGAAACTCCTCAAATTAAATTAAGTTGAACTCTTAGGCATTGAGGTGTTTTTTGGCGTAATGTTTAGAATTTTATTTGAAACTCTTAAAATTAAGTGTGCTCGTGCGAGAGCACTTTTGGGTTGGAAGACCTCCTGAGAAGTTACAATAATGAGACAATTGTGAGGTCATTAGCTAAAGTGAATAATATCTTGATTGGTGAGCTCGAACGAGCTGTTGTGAATGGTATCAGGGCGTTGCATCAACCTTAATATGGGAACGAAGTATTATACACAATAAAGTGCTACACCATGAGAACTTCCTCTTAAACCTTAGATGAGACAAAATACTACATGGTAGGAATCACCTCTTGAATCTATCAATAAGGTCCGTGTCTAAAATCTTATAAGCTTGGTATGATTTTAACTAAAAATACTAAAAAATACGTCAATTACTCAAGATGTGAAACTTGGAAGTAAAATGACGCTGAACTCTCAAACATTGAGATGCTTTATGGGTTAACATTTGGAATTGTATCAGAAAGTTCAAAGCTAAGCATGTTTATGTGTGAACACTTCATGGGAAGCTACACCAATAGGACAAAATCATAATG
>NEWO01000150.1:938910-963960 GCA_003013225.1 Phalaenopsis aphrodite | reverse complement strand
CGACTGTTACCTTAAGTAGGGCTGTCTAAATGGCTTGAACAGCTCGTGTTTGGCTCATTTTGGCTCGAAATACCACTCATTAATTATATACATATATATTGAGTAGTAGTTTTAAAAATTTTAATTGATTACAAGGTTACAAAGATTTTTAATCAATTAAAAGTATTAACTAAAAAAATACGATAAAAGTATCAAATTAGATTCAAATGATCTTTTAATATAAACAATATTTTTTGTGTGTGTGTGGCGTCTTCAAATTAGTTGGTCGGACATCTCTTTGTCAATTATAAATCCTCTCTGATATGGGATTCAATTCTCCCCAATATAGGGTGCAATACTTAAATTATAGGCGCACCAGCGATGGGGCTAATATAATAGCATTTGATCATTCTTTTTCATATATATATATATATATGTGTGTGCGCGCGCGCGCACTATTCAATGAGCTTTCTTTTGAAGATTATATAATATAAGTATAATGTTTAACGATTCTCTTAAGCTTAATGAAAGAATACAACTTGTTTGCATCATTCTACTAAACAAAATCATAATGCCCAGGACTATAATTTGATGGGGGCATTTGCATTCATGGCACCTATTTCTTTAAAGTATTCTTTTTTTTTTTTCAAAATAAAATTTATCTTTCCATGTATAGATAAAATGGCAGATATGTTAAATATGTAAATACATAAGAATTGGGTGCTAAGTCTTCTTAATTTAATTATCTTAATAAAATTATTAAAATATAATATGAAAGCAGTAATCCTAACGCGTTTGTCGAATTATAAATGTTACTTGCATAATCAATCAAATATAATACAGCAATTAATAATGTCTTCTGAGTGTATTTAATATGATAAACCACATTTTACCCAAAAAAAAAAAAAATTACATATTTGGACCATTTCTACCTTAAAGAAGAAATCATGATCATTTTTATAACGCTATTTATATATATACATAAAAATTTAGATGTTACAAAAACAAGTAAATAGTTTTAAATTTCATTTCACAGACCACTAAATTCCTATGTATTTACATATCTAACTCCTAGACTTAACATGGTAGTTGCACAGATGACCAAAAGGAGCCATTTTTATCATTTTTATTTTTATTTTTTTCCGCAAGAATGGTTAATAAAACATTTAAACCCTTGAAGAAAATAACCACAAAAGCAGGTAAGACAAGGAGAAAATTTTGTTTACGTTAGAGGTTATTCAGAGGGTATTGCGGGGTTCTAGGTAGGTTACACCCCCTGTAACATCTCTGTAACTTACCTATAACCCTCCCAATACCCTCTGAATAACCTCCGACGTACGCAAATTTTTCTCAAGACAATGAGAGGGGAAAGAATAATATATTGAAAGCTGGAGGGATCGCCCCTCTTCATATAATATAATATCAAGATGAATATTATTTGTGAAATGAATAAATTACAATATGGAGTAGGCACGAATTACCTCCACGATGGGCGCACGGCAAAGAGGGCATTTCCCAGCATCCCCACGAATCAGCTCATTGGCGCATTTTGAGCATGTACACATGTGCCCGCACCTGCAATATGATGATTTCAAGGCATGAAAATCAGCACTAATTAAGATTTGTGGGGCATTTACATATATACCAAATGGTTTTTTTTTATGTATTTACATATCCAACACCTAAAATTTCATAATAAAACTCAAAATTTTAACTTCGCATAGAATTATGAACAAAAGTTTTATAAATGTAAATATCGTACTTTAGCTGTTATATATGTAAATACAAAATAATTGTAGAATGTAAATTTCCCCTCAAAAAACATTGGGAATGCCTAATTAAATTTTGAGGGCATTTACATACGTATCACACAGTTCTTATGTTTTATATATCTAACACCTAAACATTCATATCTACATTCATACCACTCGAATCTGAAACATCACATCAAAAATATTATCACTGTTACAATTTCATGCATGGGTGTTATAAGTGATTTGTAAATACATAAGAATTGTGTGGCATGTATGTAAATTTCCCTTAAATTTTTTTATCAAAATAAGTTAGGGAGGGAGAGACCTGTAGAGGAGGGAATCGATGTGATTATCACAGCAGACACAGCAAGTTCCTTTTCTAACAAGGCTGAATTTAGAGCTCTCATCCGCCGGATCCTCACTTGTACCTGCAAATAAATTGGGACAAACCAACTGAATATTATCACAATTTTTATAAAGCAGTGAAAAAATTATCCCAAAAGAAACCCTAAATCATCGCATAAATTAATGAAAACTCATTGTCCATATAAATTCTCATATTGCAGATCATAATTAACATATGTTAAATTGAGTTTGAAGATAATATAAAAAAATGGATGTACAAGTATAATTGGAAGAATAATTAACATTGTCCTAACCACCTCCAAATTAAATTTCAATTTGATGGTCATCAATTGTTAGATCACAACCATTAAATCACTTGAGCCAATTTCTAACCAAACACGAACAAGAATATGTACATTGAGTCGAGCATGAACACACTACTTAACAGCAATTTCAAACACGAGCCAAACCCAAAAATAAGCATATGGTACATATAACAGTGTATGTGAGCATAAATTTTTTATTTAATTTTGTGTAGAAAATGTCAGTTATTTTAAATCCATTTAGAAGTCACTATTTTATTAAAAATATTCTGATTTATGTAATTCAATAAGTTGGGATTATCCAGCAGCTTATTAACAGTTCATTAGTAATTTGTTAACAGCAGCTTCATATTTTCCCATCAATAAATATGCAAATTCTGAATTATATAGGATAGTTTATGGCATGAATTAGATTATTATTGCAGATGTGGAGAATCGTCTTCATCTATTTGAAGATTTTTTTTTTTTTTAATTTAACCAAAAATGAGACTTAAAGAGTTTTAGGATAGGTTGTCACCTATTACTGAAGCCAAACTTGACATTTTGATCGATTTTAATTTTCTTTTCTTTTTTTTTATATTTTTTCAACTCCAGTCTTTTTCATTCTTGCTTGAAAGTGCGACTTAGTTTAGTTAAATTTGCTACAATTTGAATAACTTTCCACTGCATGAAAAAGGCTCACGTTTGGCACAAAGAAAACTCGCATTGTGAAAATGAAGACACATTACACATAATCTTCATTTATTAGTAATTTATTTTGCTTTCAATCAGGTGAGAAACTTGAAGAACACTATAAAAGTCCTCTCTTAAAAATATGAGGTTTACTTCGTATCTTGATATTTTTCCGTCATTAGTTTCAACTTTCAAGAAAGAACGTGTTTAGTTAACATTTTAAATAAAATGAATTTCTCTCAGTTGCATGAAACCTCATTAGTAAATGTAGCATATGTTGTTTTTCAGAGCTGGATTTCAACATTATTCACATTCAATATAGTCAATGGCTGTTTCGGTTAATAGCTGATGTCCTAAAAATATTTATATATGTTGTGTATTATTTTTTGACATCACATATTAGATCTACATTAGAAAGCCAGGACATTTTGATGTCCCACATCAAAGGATCATAACCATGTAGTAAATTAGGTAATTTCATTACGCAAGTCTTGGAAAACAACAACCCAACATGCATGGATACACAATCGAGTAAAAAAAACTTTATAAAGTCAGGAAAATTCAATATATATATGGAAGTAGATTGATGGCGTAGAGGAAATGCGGGAAATAATGTCAGTGCAGAGAATGTAAGAACAAGATGTAACAATCTTAGAACAGCGCCACTTAAAGAATACTGCATAATCCGTGTTTTAAATCTAAGGAAGATTTGCATATATGCCACTTAATTCCTATCTATTTACATATCAAACACCTACCTATACATGGAAAGGTGCATATCACTTTTTAAAAGTTAAAATGATGGTATTTTTTATGTGATATGAAAGATTTGGGTGGTATAACTGTAAGAAATAAAGTTTAAGTGTTAGGTATGTAAATATATAGGAATTGGGTGGTATGTATGTAAATGCCCCAAAATCTTATCAATCATGTAACCGAGAGCCATTTCCATAATATTTCATTGTTATATTCAGACAGTAAAAGAGGACATGCAATCTATAGATTGTGTTTTTACAGACGCAAATACCAAAAAAATGCACGAAGCAAAAATGCTTTATAGGTTAGATACAATGCCCAGTCCGTGCTACACCTAACGACATGAAGCACTATACAATTTTTTTTAGGGACATTTACAGACGGTAACCACACAATTTCTATGTATATACATATCTAACACCTAAACTTTACTTTTTATGTTCATATTACATAAAATATGCCACTGTTTTTACTTTTAAAAGGTGAAATAAAACTTTCCGCGCATAGATAAGAAGGCATCTAGGTAAAAATTTAAGTTTAGGTGTTAGATAAGTAAATACATATGAACTGTGAAGTATGTATGTAAATTTCCTTTTTTTTTTAAATTAAACAGAGGCATGAAAGGATCATGATCAAGTCTTTGTTATGACGACGATCTATAAAAGCCAAATACGTGACAAAATTACTATTTCCCAATAGAAGCACAGACATTTCAACATTTTAAATGTAAAAGCATGAAGTTTGAAGATAATCTGAAACTTACCTTGACCGCGATTCAAAGCTGCAGAAATTTCTTGCTTAACCGATCTTTGCAATTCTAGTTGCATATCCATGCAAGCCTCAAGCATCCTCTGCATACGGCTCATCCCTTGCTGAAGCCTAGCCACATCAGCCTTCAAATCATTAATAGTATCCCATTCCTGAACCAGTTCAAAAATATTTCAGCGCCAAACAGAATGAGTAATAGTATATGACTAGATATAATCCATGTGAAAAAAACAAGAGAATAACTAAAAAATTCAACTTTCACGCCAAGTTATATACTTAAGGGGCATTTACATAAATACCACCAAGGGGTGAAATCAGGAAAAAAAAAATACATAAAAAAAGAAGAGGTTATGCCAATGGCAGGCAATTGCACGCACCCTCACCCTCGATATATTTTTTGGCCCAATACTTGAAAAAAATTAGGCATTTTATGATTTTGCCAACCCTACAAAATAATGTTGGCTCCTCCCTTAATATTATTACCACCCGATTCAAATGCATTTACATATCTAATATCCAAACTTAATTTTTTATATTTATACCATCTAAATCTTATATATTACATCAAAAATACCACCATTTGAACTTTTTAAAAGTGAAATATAGGCAAGGTGGCATGTATGCAAAAATTAAAGTTTAGGCAATATATATGTAAATACATGGAAATTGAGTGGGATGTTTGTAAATCTTCATATAATAAAACACAAACAATGAAGGGAAAAAAAATCAAATGATAATTTTAGAATGTAAAATATCTAAATCACAAAGGATAACTATAAGCTTTTAGATCCTACAAATAAACACAACTAATGCTGGCGCCCTCCAGGCAAGGGGTCGGTGCATCATACAGATCTCGCTGAAAAGCTAATGTAAAACATAACAAATAAAGCTTTTTAACATGAAAAGATAATATCATAAATAAAAAACCTCATGTGAAATTTACATACATGCCACCCTACTCCTATGTATTTACATATCAAACACCAAAACTATACTTTTTACATTAACATCACCCAAATCTTTCATATCACATCAAAAATACCACTATTTTAACTTTTTAAAAGCAAAATACCTCTTTTCATGCATAGGTAAGGTGGCATGTAAGCAAAAATTGAAGTTTAGGTGTTAGATATTTAAATTTATAAGAATTAAGGGGTAGTTATGTAAATCTTCAAAAAAAGGTGAAGAAAAAATAGCTCACAATTTCTGATCGGTGCATGCCATGTCGATTCCAATTGTTATAATGCAGCCTTGGGTCCCACAATTGTTGTGAGGGTGGCCCTGGCGGAGATTGAAGCAGAATTGGAGGCCTAGCAACAGGGTCAAGCGGTACCTGATTAGTAGCATCTCTTTGGTGTCCCTGCTCTCTCTCTTGTAAAGCAGGGGTAGACATGGGTCTCTGCTCATCCCAATCAAGAGGACTATGACCTTGCCGCTGAACATAAGATTGAATTAGTTGGTCTAAATTTTCTCGAAACCTGCTGTGAAGAAGAGTAGAAACACTTCTCCTGCCAAATAACTATAATCAGTTAGGTGAAGACAAACATAGAAGCAAAAGCTGACAGCATCAGATTTTAAAAGGGGCATTTACATACATACCACCCAATTCCTATGTATTTACATATCTAACACGAAAAACTTTAATTTTTACATGTATACCATCCAAATCTTTCAAATCTCATCAAAAATACCATCATTTTAATTTTTAAAAAATGAAATGCAGCTTTTCATGCATAGGTAAGATTATATACATGTAAAAATCGAAGAATTGGTGTTAGATGAGAAAATGCATAGGAATTGAATGGTATGTAAATAAATCTTCCATTTTAAAAAATGTACCTGCTTAAGAGTTCCCTGAGCTCCATACTGTACACATTATCATCACCTGGGGTAAGGAACCTGTTTACCCGCCTTGATGAAATAGGCCGCGGCTCTCTAGGTGGATCTGAAGGCCTATTTCCCCAGTTCTCGATAGTCTCATGAGAATCATTCACGTGCCATTCAAGTGCTTCTAGAACAAGGCCTTCTCCATCTGCATCCTCTGGTGTTTCTCCTGGCCGTTCCTGGTCGATTTGATCATGCCAAGTACCATCAGATTCTTCTTCTCCAGTTATGCTATGCCATGCGGTAAATTCAGGTTCAGCAGTATGTTGCTGGTTCTCTGCCATAGGCTCTGCGTTTTGTTCTCGCCAATTATCAATTTCAGCCATGAAAGGTAGTAAATCCATATTATCTGTAGGGCCAATGCTTTCAACCTCTGCTGTTGAGTGCATCTCTAATGTTTGACGAATTTCATAATTTTCAGTTGCTGACTGCAAATGTTCCTGATTAAGACTGGCAAGCTCAACCATATCATTTAGTTGTCCATCATTCCTTTGATCGTTCGTAGAGACGGGAAGTCTGCTATCCCTTCCTTCAGCTTGCAAATTTGTTTGCGCCCGAACAATATCCCCCAACACAAAGCGAAAACCCTCCCTAGAAGAAGAAATTTTCATTTTGACGGCAATAAATATTAAAAATCTAAATTAGTAATGAAATCAAAGGTTATCTCATCAAACAATTGAATCAAAATTCTATAGATAATATTTGTTTGAATCAAAGTTCTAGAGCAAAAATCTAATTTTATTTTGTTCACAAATTTCATGTTTGGTTCACTAAGAAATTCATATTCGATTCAATCGTTCAATTAGTTAAGCATGAATAAGCATTTAGAGCACTATTTTTTAGTAAGTCGAGCACAAACAGAGTATGTTTGTTTGTACAATTCGTACTCCTGCTAACAGAATAAATCAAACTAAAATATAATTGTTTTGTGTGTCATACTTAATTGTTGTATGCTTCAAGAAAAATAAGTTATAATTTTTTCTATTTATTTCTTTATGTATGAATATTTTTAAAAAGTTCAAATGTTGAAATCTACAATCATTAGAAGTAAGAACTTTCAACCATAATATAACACAAACGTACCTCTAATTAGACAAAAAGTAAGCCGAAATATGTTAAACTATCTCAAGCTTAAGCTCACTTACGCCCCTACTCCAAACTATAAAAGTATTCATCCTTTGTAAAACAGCAATTTAGGCGCACTGCTAGAGGGGAGCCTCAAATGCGTTCAAAAAGATCCTCAAGCTTAAGCCTCACTGTCAGCAAAGAGGCTTACAAGGCGGCACCTCAATTAAGTTATATAAAAATATATTATATTATTAATATGTATTATATCATACTTCTATCAAAAACATCTGATATAATGCCTCAAAAGAATCAAAAGATATTTAAGTATTATTATTTGACTTTGTTTTTAATTTAATATTTTATTTTAAATTATATATTAATGAGAAATAGGAAGTAAAAAAAAAAAAACATACAATGCGTGAACAAATTTTGAAAAAAATGCCTGTGAAGTAAAATCAATGAGAAATTTATTATATAGGAAGAGAGCAATGATATAGCCACTCTAGATAGTTATCCTCATGGTATATTTAAATTTCAAGTTAATGCTTAGCTTGAATTTCAATACAAACTTTTCTTTTATATCAAAATTTAATATTGAGATTTGTGGTATATATATTTTTGATAAAAAACAAAATCAATATATTTATAATTTATGTACATTCATAAATTAATACATATTTATAATTACTTTTAAATTTATAATTTTCTTTTCCTCAATTTTGAGGCTCGCTGCCTCAATCCGCCTCAAGGCTTCTGCCTCTCCTCGCTAAGTCAAAACACTCAACTTCCTGATTTTGCCTTTTGAACCTATCATATAAAAAAAAGTTACATAATAGAACAAACAGATTCAATAAACTTTGAAATCATGATAAACAACTCATAATGTTAATTAGAATGTAAATTGTTTTGTTTTTAAAATTTAAAAAGAAAATACTAAATGCATAATAGGAAAGACATATTGCAACATAAATAATTGCGTTGAGCCTAACTTGTATGAACAAAGTAGACTATAGCTTGTTATCGAGCTAACAAAGAGCAAAATCAAGGCAATTGAACTCAATCTTAAGCAAGCCTTAACTTGATTGATGGATCGATAAGCATGCTCCTTCTAATCAAGCACCTTAGAAAAAACATATAAATGAAAATGTCTAGGTTGCAAAAAGAAATTCAATTCTAATCCTGGTTTCTTTTTCTCATACCCAATACGCTAACCTTATCTACTTCCCCGATCCTGTAGTCCTCCTTTACCCCCTGTTCTACTCATTCTCTCTATAATCATATTCCTCTTGCCAATGAGTAGCATTTCAAGTGGACTTGCCCTTAGTCTGTCAAAGATATAGCAAGGGTTCAAATCCCTTTTTAAAAAAATCTTTTCATCCCCTTCCTCAACAAATTCTTCTTAATTTTCTTGTTCTTCCTCTTTACATATACTCCTCATCCCATAACCTTTTAACCAAACCTATTAAAACTTTATATTTGAACTTGTGTGAGTAATCACAGTAACCTGTGAGAAGGCATAAATGTTGAGACTAGAGATCAAAAAATTTTTGTGCCGCTGCTTTCTTTTTTCCTCTTGCTTTATTGCACGCTCAATACTCTCAAATTGATTCAAATTAAGCCACCTGCTGCCTCAAGTTAAAAATTACTAGACAAAGGGGTGCAGATGCCAATGAAGTGTTACAAATAATATAATTATATATAAATCCATCCAAAATAATATTCAATCAATTTTCAAACACGGTTCTTTAATCATTTAAATGAACAATTTATTTATGTCTATGATTATGTCAATTTCTATCATATTTTATCGCATTTGTCCTTGTATGTAAGCATGAGGAAGTTTCAAACATGTAATGAAAATTCCTTCTTTCACTCCATATATAGGAACCCTTGTGTATGAAGAAAACCAACTCAAATTGAATAAAAAGCACTAGCATGAGAATGCCACTCTAATCTCCCTTGGCGAGCCAAGGATTTCACATACTCCCCTTGGGATGTGCTCGCTCTCCCCACAGTCCCACTAAGGCCACGCATTCTTTCCTAAGCTATCCTCAAACTTGTTATATATAAATCCATCAGCTTCGCATAGAAGATGCAGTTACAAACAGACCCATCTACAATGATATAAGACCAAGTTTCTGGCTTGACCCTTCAATAATTTGACTAGAGAATGTATCCTTACAATTTATGTTTGGGCAATGTGAGTTGTATTCAAGTTTTCTTTAATTGTATTTTTATATCATTTAGTATTCTTTGGAAAATAGAAAGAGGCCTTTAACATATGATGAAAAACCTCCTTATTACAGTCTCTATATATTTTTCCTTGTAAAAGAAGTCAGTTAAAGCTAAATGAAAAATAATTGCTGAGACATTATTTTCTGCCCTCCCTAGATTGACCAAGGATCCATCCATCCTTTTAGGATGAGTTCACTCTCTCTCTCTCCCTATTGCCCTTCAGGGTTCTGTACCTTTTCTCTCGCTCAAGGGCAAGATTGTGCACCATTTCCCTAAATTAACCTAAATCCACTACAAATGAATCCTTCAACAGATATCTCAGTAAACTGTGTCATAGTTTGAATCTAATCCAACTATTTTTACTTCTGATACCTCATAACCAACCACCATGGAAAATTTGAATTTTAAAAAAAATATACCTAGAGTCAGCCACCCATGAGCCTCTCACTTATAAAACACTAATTCCTCCACCACAACCCACTGATGCTCCTGCCACCAATCCCACAACCATCCTTATCTTTTATCCAAGCCAAGGTTAATATTTATAAATGTATGTTAACAGAAACATCAGAATTTTTTTTTCTTTTTTTTCTTTTTTTGTAATTTGATCAAACCCACTCCATATCTTAAGACTAAGTCCATAAAAATCTTATATAATTTTCTCATGTTTATGTTTCCATCATTGGCCCCATATCGGAATCAGCAAACCTCCCTATCTCATTTTTTTGAATAAAAATATAATTTTGAGGGTAACTCTTTACACTTACTAAAAAAATTAGAAAACCTGGCATTAAAAGAATTAAAAAAGGGGGAAAAATAAATCATGGCATACTTGAGGCCAATAAAAAAGACAAGAAAGCATAGACACTGGTTGTACAAAATTCAAAAAAGAAACCATATGGCACGATAGTTCATAATGCATATGGAATGTGAGGTTTCATGCATTACACCTTGTTGCTGCACTGGAGAAAATATTAAATGCTTTGAGCGTAAAGTTGAAGTGTAACTTTTGGATTCAAAGGTCCAACAATTTTTCAAACCAAACGACACAAAAAATTAGGTTATACTATAATGACATGCTTAAGGAAGAAAATGTACCTTAATCCAGAAACGGGATGCCGTTGTCTTAGCTGACCTAGTTCTCTTGCTGCCATGGAGGGTGGTCTCTCATACTCTTGGGGCCTTCCATTTTGTAAGAATCTACCTCTCAGAAATGACTGAAATTTTATTTTTATAGGTATCCGCAATCAATAAATTTTTAAGTTGAAAGACCATAATAAAAAACAAGAATATAATTTTTAAGATGAACAGAATAATTGAAACTAATATTTACTTAGCAAATAATATAAGAATTGTAAAGGCCCTATCTAAGAGGACCACGTGCGTATAAAATGACAACAATATCAATAAAAAGAAAGAGTGCTATTACAAAATGAGTTAAATTCCTGATAAAAAGAATAATTATAAAATGATTTTCAGAACTAATAGCAGATTTCCTATGCAATAGGTGGAATGTTGTTGTTCACCTTAATGACATTGATGGAAAGTAGCTTTTCATTTTAAGAACTAATAGCAGGGTCCTTATTCAATAGTGGAAAGTAATTGTTCATCTTAATGATATTGATAGTTTATCCAAAAATTGAAATAGGAAAAACTGCAAAGTAATTCAATCATTCAAGCCTCTTACAACAGCACTATGAGAAATTTTGATGATTTTACCCTAATTTTCGTAAAGTCTTGGTCAACTTCGAAAACATTATGTTGAAAACTCATATGTTAGATTGAACCTAAATCACTCCGCACCCCAAACTAGAATTGGACTTACTTAACCTTGGTTAGCTTTGCAATCCGTGAACTAAACCATGCCTAATTGTAAACCCATATACCAGACCAAAATTTATTGACATGGTTAACCCTCGGAATCTATCTCAACCTACCTAGAAACCCAACATAACCAAGTTAAGTATATGGGGCTAACGGACTTAATCCAAGCGGTGAGATTGACCATGGTTGACCTAAATGCCCCTAGTACACTCATCAAACTCGAGTACATAGAGTTTCTAGACCAACAAAGAAATAAAAATGCAAAAACAGTAATTCCAAGTTGAGATAATGAAAATTTCTTTTCTTAAAAATAAATCTTTCTCATGAATTCTCATCTTTCATGTTAAAAATGCCTATTCTTTTGACGAGTACAAATATTTTTGTGAGTGGACCTATCCATGTGTCTTCAAATCTGTTAACTAAATTCTCTTAAGGAAAGCTTAAGTGATGCAAACATGCTTTTAAGACAAAAAGATGATGACTAAGTCAAAAATGAAATTTATAATTGTGTGTGCAACTGTTTATACTTTTATTAAAAAGACTAAAATGTAAACACGACTAAATTGTCTAAATTTTTATACTAAACATTTCATGAAATTTTTGGAGGTACATGCCCTACTTAAATTTAATCAAATAAACCCTTAGATATCCTTAGAAAATGACCGTGGTTAGATTTAAACTTGAAACAATCATTTTAGTCCAATGCGGATATAGGGACACATTAAACTAAATAGTTCAAGTGAAATGGGTCCTTAACTCGGAGACTACTAGCATTAGATTGACTGGATTGGCAAAAAGCGGGCAAACGCACGTGAGATAGGGTTAGCCTACTGTATTCTATTTTGAACCAAATTGGTCACTTGGCAAACTTACAAGACACTGCTAACCTTACCATCAAAGTTGATCCAAACCTAGTCAGCTAAGAAAAATCAACTTATGATCATCTAACTAGCTATCCAATGCCCTCATAAGCCAATACTTTCATCATATCTCAGCTGCTACACATTCTTAATGTCCAAGAACATTCCAAGAGATATTACTGTCTCATTTGAAGAGAGTTGTTATTGGCTATATGCTCACTACTTTATATGATACTTTTCAAAAGCATTCTAAACAATATTCCACCCAGTGTTGCGCATTCATATGGCTTCCAAAAATGCTATCATTGAAGCAACTTAGCTCCTTACAATTTTAGCATTCTTTTGAAGTCCTATTTGTAAAATTTAATCCTCGTGTTCCTCCCTAAGCATCCCTTACCCAGAGTTTCTCATCTAGCCACCTTAAATCTCATTTTGTAAAGCTTACTTCAGGCATTATTTTGCATTTTAGATAATAAGTTAAGATTCTTGAAGCTTAGAATTTCTTTTATGTTTAACATTTGAACTTCTAGAGTATTATAGCTTTTGATTCTAGTTTTGATTTGAGAGAGTTGTGCAAAATATATACCCAAGGGATGAACTCGCCCAAAATTGGAGCAAAGAGACGAACTAGCTAGCTGAGTTTCAAGAAGACTCGTCAATCAAGCTTGAGATGAAATTTTCATGCCAGGTTCAAGGCAGACATTGCCAACCACATCCAAAGAAGACTTGCCCAGCCAGGTACAAAGCATCTACCCACAAAGCCTAAGTAGGCTCACATGCCTACTCAAAAGAGGAATATCCACCAGTCTAAAAAAGAGTCTGAAACTATCACCAAACTTATCGGATTGATCTAGCAGTGTTTGTCGCCTATGTCTCTATAGCACTTAAGGACCTAGATCCTGTCAATAAAAAGAGGACTTTAAAAATGACAGAGGAGTCTGACTTTTTATGGCCTTTAGATCAAGATATTACTCGTGTAATCTACATTATTGAGCTAGTTAAGAGAATTTTTCTTATCTACCAACCTTTCTTATTTATTTTAAGCCAGTAAGGTTATAGCATAGCTCGAAGACATATCAGAATCTAACATTTTAGACATGAAAAGAATAGTATTTTGTGTTAGTAAAAAGGGCTACTCTGCAATAAGGCAAGAGACTAAAGATCATATCAAGTGAAAGCAAACAAATTTCCCATTAGGCATGAGAACCATGACTTAGCTAAGAGTCCATCAACCACATTCAATTGACTAAGTTTACGAAATATCAACAACCTAATTCAAACTAAGTTCTTGGTCCCTTTCGCTACCCAATTTGGTGTAAAGCTAGTTGGTAAAAAAGGTTTTTGAGTATAATTGATGGACTAAACACATGCCATATTGTCCCCATAACTTTGTTTGGGTTTTGGTCCTTTACCTACTTACATTTGGTTGATTTACAAAAAATCAATTGTCTAGTTCAAACTTGTAAGTGTGGGTCCCTTCAAAATCCAATTTGGTGTTAAACTAACTGAGAAAAATTAACTTTATAGAATGGTAGGACACCTAAACACTTCTCATATTGTTACCATAAGTCGTATTTTGGATAATATCTCACTCATGCTTTCAAAATTAAATTAAACATTGAATCAAAAGATGGAAAAGTTCAAAGTTTAAAGCTTCAACTAAAATTTAACTAGGGACTAAATCATGATAACGTGATATATATTAAAATTTATTCATAACAACTTAATGATATAATATTCTATTAATATTTATTTTTTGTGATTTAAATATATATATATTTCTCGAAACAAAAAATATTATCATAAAATTAGTCAAATAAATTTATCAAGCAGTAAACTACTTTTGCAAGACTATTACTTTATTTCAATTTATAATAAAACAACCAAAAGAGTGATAGACTACAAGTTTAATTAAAGCAAAAGTTTAATATCAACATATTTATAATAAATATTATAATGAGTGTATTGACATGCGTCAATTTTTCATAATTTTATGCTCTAGTTCATGCAAATTATTTCCTTTATTTTATGATAGTACACTCTTTGAAGGTTTCTTATGTATTTTTACAAATTTCAAGATGATAAGCACACAAATTGGAGCAAAAATGATCATATGGGAATTTTTCAACCTAGCATAACCACGGTTGGTTTTGGCGTGGCCACGCCAGGTGTATAGCATGGTTACGTTGGAGAGCAAGAGTGGTCACGCTAGTTCAATTTGTTTGCGGATTGTCCTCAAACGTGGCCATGCAGCCCTTCGGGCGTGGTCACGCTGCAGTATTTCATTGGCTAATGTTTAGAGAGGCTTGAGGGGTCCATGTTGTTCTTCTTCTCGGGAGAACAAATCGAGCTTTTTCTTTTGGTTTTCTATTATTTTCTATGTTTTTCAGAGAGATTGTATGAGAGAGTTGTTTGCTTACTTTGCAGTAGGGAAGATTCACAAAACAGTGAGTAATTATTTTTGTTTTATAAACATGTTGTTTGCAGGCTTGTTTTTCAAGAGTTTTTATTTGATTTTCTCACCTGATATGAGTAGCTAACTTTCTTTTTCATGCCTCTGTGATTCATGGATAGTTTTCTAATTATGTTTTTCTCTGCCTGTTTCTCGTAATACGTTTTTCGAGCTTTTGAAGTCAATGTGTGGGATAACCCTCCAGCCTTCGTTTATTCCTAATCTAGCTAGTTAGGACGTTAAGACCTATCGTAATATGTGACTTCTGTCTGTTTTTTAGTGGAACGATTGGGTTAACCACAAAATCCTGTTAAAATAGATATATTTTAATTTGGGTTTTTCACCCAAGAAAAGGGATCCAAGAAAACACAGAGAACACCATAAGGTTAAGTTCAACTTAACTTTATGGATTTTCAATTCTTCTTCAGATCGAGGTATAGGCTTAAGAAGAAACATCGTCCCTAATTGACAACAATCGTGTAAGGGAAACTGTTAGAAAAACATAGTCAGACACTACACCTAAATCGCAGAGGCACAATCATTAACAGGCTTGACGAAACCTAAGAATTTCAACTCATGCTTCCTATGGCTTTTGTTTTTTGTCAACTTTGCTAGACTCAGGATTTTTGTCTTCTATTTTTCTAATCACGTTGAACTAGGTGAGATAGCTAGTAAAATGTAGATTCACCTATTAAGAGCTATTCTTAACTCATTTCCTTGTGAGAATGATACGCGGTACTTTAGCAAATCGCTTTCTACTTGACACGTATACTTGCGTGAAGTGGTCGCTCGCTTCGCGACGATTTTTAGGTCATCACATATTCTCTTGCTCTCAAGGGATTGTTAATCTAAGGACATCAATGTATAGATTAATCAAAATTATATGGCATAAGATATGTGATTTTTTTTTTTTTTGAACAATTTAAAAGAATGATTTGGTTCTCTAAAACATGTACTAAATCAGCAATCAGACAGTTCAACAATTCAACTAATTAAATCTAATTTGATTTTTAAAACCCTAAACTCAATTAGTACACTGTCTTGATAGCTAAGAATCTTCTAGGAGATGACTTTTAAATGTTTATTTGATGAGAATTTTGATCGATTGGAATGCAAGCATGGTTACTTTCAAAATCAGCGCAGCTTCACCCAAACTTTGGGTTCAAACGAGCTCCAACAAGATTTTAGCATTGTGAAGAAACTTAGCTCTTTGCAAGTTTTAGTATTCTGTCAAGCTCTAGAAACAAACTTTGAGCCTCTTCTTACTCCCTAAGGTTTTTATGTTCATGGTATTTCACAAGACACTTGAGATCTAAATTTAAAAACTTTCCTTTAAGGTATTATTGTGAAATTTGTTTGAGATTCTTGAAGCATGGTCTCATCCTGAGCTTCTTATTTTAATTTTCACATCTTTCTTGAGTTAAATTGTCCCTTGCATAAAGTATATGGCTAGCTCATCTACTTAATTGTGTATTCATGCCCTCATGATATTATTTAGTTTTTATTTATTTATTTATTTATTTTTTTGCTTTTTTGTACATGGCTGAGAGTTTTCCAACTTTTTGATGAAATTTTGAGTGTGTGAAGGTTTTATTTAGGCCTAGAAAAAGGTCCAGCCCAAGAAAAATAAGTTGTGCTGTGCCAAGTTGACTTTGAGCCCAAGAAAAAAGCCAATGTTCCTCAAAGTAAGGGACTGCACTTGTAAAATCTTTGGCTTACACCATTTGTGGAAATTGCTCGTAAAATTCCCAAAGGAAAACTTACAAGCAAGCTTAAGGAACAGTCAAACTGCAACAAATCTGTTTCTAATGTAATTTGATATCCTAATTTGCATTCTGCTCTTACTCCACAAATTTCACATTTCTGCCAAACCACATTCATGTTTGGTATATCCTGTTTAAGCTTCACAATATATATCCCTCCATTAACCGTGATCATTGTTGCCTCCAATTAAGACAGTACCATCTGCATATACTTATTCTTTACTTCTCTTTGTTGTTGCCAACTCGTCAGTTGTATTAGCGAAAACAACAATGATGTTTTAACTTTTCTAATCGTGTGTGAGAACCTTGATGGGATAACCCATATTCTTATGTATTTACATATCTCACACCCAAACTTCCACATTTTCATGCATAGCAATCAAAATGTTGATACCGCACAAAAAAAGCATTATTACCACTTCTTAAAAGTGAAATATAGTTTTTCATGCATAGGTTTAAAGTGTGTATGTCAAAAATGTGTTAGCACAAATTTTAGAGATATATGGCGGTCGACTAAGAAGATGACTTGTTGGTTTGGGCCCACCAAAGATAATTCAAGAGCCCATTATTGGCCCAGTTCCCGCGACCCGTGAGAAAAATAGTCACAAGACTGATAGAATTCAGCTACCCTCCTAAAATTTATGAGCACAAAGCTTCGAGAGGACGAATCCGCCGGCATTCCCAACCAAGTACGGCGAACGATGAAAACCACCCGAACCTTGAGTAGTCAACCAAAACTTCTCGGCCCAACCTTCGGCCATAGCCGCCCAAGCAATGGCCCAGTCAATTGTTCCCTCGGGCTCCTAGTGTGAGGTCGCTCAACACAAGGCATGCCCTGTCGAACGCCATATCTGCCTCCCGGCCCTATAAATTATGTACTAACCAAAATACCCCTTGTTGTACCCACGTTACTAGGGATACAAAATGCAATCTTATAACCCTCATTCCTATAAATGGAAGTTTATTTTGTGAATAAAAGATGCGTAATTTTACTGTTAATTATCAAGCTCTCTACTTTCTTCCTCTCTTTCGCACTCTATTCCTTAGATGTGTCTCTTGGACAATTTTGGATTCAAAAGTGTCAAAGTGTTGTATGAGTAAATATGAAAGTTCATGCATGAGATATAAATATATAAAAATTGTGTGCTAAGTATGTAAAGGTTCCCCGCCCCCAACATAAAAACCTGTTGAAAAGGCACGTGAAAGGGCCAGAGAAAAATGGGTCCCCCTATGGACGTTAGTTAGTATTATCAGACCAATCACTGCAGTTTTCCAACAGCCAAATGCATTCACATGACTGGAAATCAGAGTGATTAACTAGGACGGGTGGTTTGGTCACATCATATACATGTAACTTAGAAACATACTAAAAAATGACTAACCAAACATTTAAAATCACTGCAACTGATGAAAATCTGACCTACATGTGATTTATCCATGACAGCACCTAAAACATAGATTAAGAAACACCTCAAAAGCTATCAGATCTTGTCTGTAATGCCTCGTATGGAAGAAAAAAAAGGCACTGAAAGGTTGGCTGCCTGAAAACTGACAGAACAAAAGAAAAAGCAACAAACATAACTACTGCAAGCATAGTTTTTACTTCATTGACGCAATTGCATCAATTGCTAGCGGTACAGTTTAGGTGATATTAAAAAACCAAAACATGCATATAAATCGAGACAAAAAAGAGATATTTGCAACGTTCAAAGCTTTTCATTCATGAATGTAACAGCAATACATATTTGTTAAAAAGATGCTAAGAGAATCAAGTCCAAAACCAAACTGACCTGAATGTGGCTGCGGTGAGCAAAGTTTGACACTGCCCTGTGCTCTGACAAACCCTGTAGTTCCCTCTGTCTTTCTCGAACAATCCTCGTGAGTAGATCTAGCCTTGCCTGCCTTCCTCGAATCCTAAGCAAATCCCGTCGGACATGCTCTGGCTGACCATCTTCGTGATCGGTTGCTGACTCCTCCCTCTCACTCTCACGCCCCTCCCTCCCGCTATCTTGTGACTCCCTTTGCTGACTGTTCATCTGCACCCACTCTCTCACCAGTCTGACTCTCTCCCGTTCAGTTTCGCCGAGCCACTCTGCCCTCGGAGTCTCATTCCTGGTCGATACGCGTGAGGAGCCATCGGCAATTCCACTCTCATTCATCCATCCACGCGCAATTTGCCTTACCCTTTCCCTTTCAATATCCCCAAGATCAGGAGAATGCTCATCCCCCAAATCAAGATCGTGTCTTCTATTCACCGTATGAAAAGCGCCCTGAGCCCATTGGCTAAATTCACTGTTGTCGCTCTCACTGGCCTGGCTCTCCGGCGCATGCCGAAAGCCAGAGCCGGTCGCACCCCGCCTCGTGCTCCTCCTGTCCCTCGCCGCAGCTTGGACCTCCAGTTCCCTCCACCGCTGAAGAATGGATGAAGCCCGGGCAGCCACGGGACGTTCCGCCGATGACTGCGATCTCCGGGACTCACGGAGAAACGAAGAATCCAGCATCGAAACCGTATGCAGGCCCGCAAGAGCCATGAGCTCTGACTCACGGTTCCGGCGCTCAATAGTAGTGATCATCTCCTCCGCCTGGCGAGCGACCCACCGACTGAGAATCCGGGAGTGCCTGCGCGCGGCCGCAGAAGACTCGGCAATATCATCACCCTCAAGGTCCGAGCGACGCCGACGTCGAACAAGCTGGTCCACCCCATCACCAGCGATGACACCGGCTTCCTCCTCCTCATCAGTGCTCCGGACAGCGCTGCATGAAGCAAGCGCAGTCATACATCCATCGATATGACCTCTGACCAAATCCTCCAGCCCCCGCCGAAACTCCCGACCTGCATCCTCAGTCTTCATACGGAAATCCTCAACCCGTTCTCCGCTCATATCCCCCATCAAGAAACCTAGCTCGATATATTCGGATTTCACTCCATCCCCTAATACCATCCAAACCAAAAATCAATCCCTCCACAACTTCCTTCAACAAACCCTAGCATTTAAGGAACGGCGAAACAGAAGTCATGGAGAGAGAAAGCGAGGCAGTGTAGAGAGAGAGTGGGAATTATTTTGCTGCATCGTCTTCTTGCTCTTGGAGTGTGGGCGGGAGACGGGACGTACCACCGATCAGCTGCGTAAGAAAGTCGGAAAGAAATGGCGAAGCTTACGATTTTATCGGGAAACGAAAAATAAAAAAGAGTATTGCCACGTCAGATCCGGATGGGACACGTAGATTTTTCTATTTCTCGGCTTCGTATTAAATCTGACGGTCAGAAAGCGGTCGGACTGTGTTTCGGAGATTCCCAGCATTCGGATATGGCGGGAACAGTTTAAATATTAGAGATACATTTACGGTACAAACTCATAACTTGATAATACTGGCCCATATTGCTAAATAATTAAATTTGATTACTTTTTTTAAAATTAGGAGCCTTCATCAATATAAAATTAATTAGTGGCAAGATTTCAATGTTTTTCTTAAAATTTGTAAAAAGTTAGGATAAGAGAACGCGTTTTTGCAGGACCACATTGATGAGCAGCATAACAAACATAAATTCAGCTGATTAGTCAGGCAAAGCAGAATCGCCGCCCATGTAGATTTATGTGACAACGTTTTGGGGGAAGAGTTCCTCGGTCAATCATTTATGAAGATAGAAGACCACTTGTCTGAGATAATCGGATTCTATCGAAATACACGACCAAACAAGCCAAATTAGTTCACCGCCCATACGGGATGGTGTACTAATAACCAAAAGGGTTATTATTGTATTTCCCAACTTCCAGCAATCAAAATATGATAAGTCTAGTGATAATGGGTTTCAACAAATTGACGGATTTATTTTATTAGCTATAATAAGCATCACATGATATTGACTGCATGACGCGACAAAGTAAGGACATATGTATGGGTAATTCTCAACTTTGAAGTGCAAAAAGCCAACATTCTGACTAAGGAGGAAATCCCAGTGTTGTCTTCCCATTAACTGGAGACACGACATGGGACCAAAAAAACAAGACCAATGTCTGGTCACAAGTCGTGACACCAAGATAAATAAGATGAGTTTGCGTCGAGTGGAAGCAAAATCCACTCGGGTCGCGAAGCTAAAATGCATTGGGTCCTAGTCCCATGGGATCTGGCATTGTATCGTTGAAAAGGTGGCAACAAGTGCCATGCGCAATTGGACTAGAAGGTCTCGTGCCATAGTGGAAGCAATAAATGCAACTACCAACAAGATGAATTAGTGGTCAAGCACCGAGAAATGACACTAAGCACATTTTACACCCAAGAAAGGGAAAATTTGTCTTGAAATCTCTGAAGGATGACATTGTGCCGCTCGGGAAAATTAAGTCCCTATGCACTTGAGGGTGCTTTAAGAAAATATTGTTAATGTAAAGAAAAGCAAAGAACCTAATCTAGGTATCTAACAACAGTGTAGCCTAGTTCATCCAATACAAAGTTTTGTTCAAATGAAAAAAAATATCACCTACGCAAAGTTTGATGAAATCCCTTTGTTCGGAAGCTCATGGAATGACTCCTCTACATTTTTGAAGGAAAGAAGAACCATCGTCGGCTAAATAACCTGGCCAAAATTGGAAGGACTTGAGAAGGAGGTGTGCAGGAAAGCTCACACACACCAAAATCCAATGAAGAGAGGCAACGACTCACATATCTCAAAAATGAGCTTGGGAACAAACTACCTACTTTTAACTTCAAGAAGGCAAACCCTAAGGTAGCCACATGATGCACGTTATAGAGCAACTAAGTTGGTGTGGCGATGCGGCGTTGCTGACACAATGAATACCCAGTCAGCAAGAAGGCATGGCAATCTTCAGTTCCCGGGTCACGGGCACCACAACACTACTATGAGAGAGTCATGGTGCCTTGGCATTGCATTGAAGCGTTACAGTGGGGTGTTGTGATGTTGATAAAATGTCAACACTTAGTCCCTCAGAAATCGACGAGCATCTGATAGCGCCTCAAGACTTCGAGTCACTGTTATTTGCTTTTCACATGTTGCTTGTCGAGACTCGTATGAGTTACATACAGGTTTTCAATCTAACATTGAGGCTTTTTAGGGAGCCCCGAGAGCTCCCAAATTGGGAAAAACGATGTTGATTGTGTATAACATGGAGAGCATCAAATAAATATGTGACAAAAATATGTATCAGTTTCATTTTCTTCAAATGGTATGAGTTATCGATGCCTCTAATATATGTAACACGTGACACATTCTTCATATTTAGAAAGGAAAATACAAGTATAAAAGATATGAAGGAAAAAATAGTGATCGTGTGATCCTAAGAATTAGGCAGCCATCTGCCCCTGACCACGTCACTGTTTGTGTTTCCGCTTGCTCCTCTATAGCCAAAGCCTTGAAGAAGATATTGGAGCACTTTCTCTCGTCTCTCATAGACGTTCAGTAGCCAGTCAGCCAACATATCCTTCTAAACCTCGATACGCTCCAGTGAACCAAAAATGCAAATGCCGCGTGAGGTCATCCAATCCGCTGTTGATGTTGGTGATTTCATCCCTCACCCGCATAAATTTTCAAAGAGGTCATCGTGAAATTCCTCCAACAGGGTAAACCAAGCGCACATACATATTGGCATCCAGACCTTGACTGCCATAAATGACAAACTAGTCTTGGATGTCTCGTCAGCATGATCAATATTCAGAATGGACCAGGGAATACGACTGGGCCTTGTTCTCACCAAAGAAGCTCCTTGACATGACATTTCTAGCGGAGACTTGCAACAATCAGAAGTAAATGTTATAGAATACTTATGCAGCGTTTGGCTGCACTTAGTATTCAAGTTAAGTAGGATTCACTAAAGCCGATAAATTTAGATTTATTAAATTCAGTGATATTAAATATGAAATAATGGTTCGATTTCATTTAAATCCATAAAAAAAATTTGTATGGAATGTTTGACATTTTATATAAGAATTTAATACTTTAGCCTGTGATATCTGTAAATCTATCTTCCAATCAGATTTAATAACTCCCAGATTTTACGTTATGCTAGAGCGATGTTTGGATTTAGTTCGACGGAGGGATTCAGAGGACTTGAAATTGCATTTGGTAGATTTACATTAAATCTCACGTAAATCCACCTTAAAACATCCTACCGAACACCACCATAGGGTTCCTTGACTCCTTCCCTATTTATAGATTCTCCGATGTCGCGCTGTTGGGCGCACCACCTGGCCTAATGTTTTTTTTTTTTTTTCCAAATTTCTTATCTTGAAAAACAAATTTTTACAATGATAATGTTGAGAAAAGCTACGACACAATATTTAAAAAAAAGAGAAATATATAATATTAAAAATCATTTTAGATAATGAAAATAAAATGGCATCTCCATCTCCACCCCTCATTTTTTTTTTGGGAAACCTTATTCTTTTCTATAGAAAAGTAATTAATTTCGGCAAATAATATATTAATTTTATAGCTTAAATCATAATTGGGAACAAATTTGAAAGTATGAAAAATGTCACTTTATTTTTAAAATGATGAAGTTGGAATGCAACAATCAACGTATCGCCGTCTTTCAAATCATTAGGTGAGGATACTGAGGGTAGAAGATAACTATTATTAAAATTATTTTGTGATCAATATCGATACGCCACCAACAAATTTTCATCATCCAACATGAATCTCAAGACATGACACTAATATCGAGATGATATTTTAAGCATGAAACATTTAAATCTTGATAAAAAGTCATCCAAAGTTATGATTTCAGCAAACTTATAGTCAAACTGACCGGCTTGGTGAGACAGACCTAATGATATGAAAACCAGCTCAATCCAAGTCAATTTAAGTCATGATCAAGTCATTGACCCACACTTAAATAATTTTCAGACATATTTGAAAGATCAAAAAGTTGTCGAATATTACAAGTTTATACTCGAACGAGCGGCTCGACAAGACGAATCCAACGAGCCCAATATCATTCAATTCTGACAACATTAAGACACTCAAATGTCCAGTAAATGTTGTATGATCAAGGGAAGCTCTCTAGATCGTCCAATCAAAATGATTCATATTCCTACATTAATTGCACCCAGAACACTACAAATAGAGTCACATCCCTCTCATGAGGGGATGATGAAGTTTGGAGAGAGAGTCCGAGACCTTGAGAAGAAGTTGTAGTTCAGCATCAACGTCGATCGTCGTCAAACACCGCCGACCTCCGTCGTCGACCACTGTTGACCGCTGAAGACCATAACCGATCGTCGTCGACCTACGCTAACCGTCCTCGATCACCACCAACCAGACGCTATCAATCAACGTCGTAATCTGAAAAATATAATTACAATTTATCATCTGTGAGATAAGAGATTTCTATAATCATCAATCAATAATGGATTTTCGCAACTATGTCAGACCCCGTAATTTTTTCCTTTACGAGCTTTCCATGTAAAAACTTCTGAAGTAGCCACTATTTTTTTCTTTTTCATTCGAGTGTGTGCAAAATTCTCGTACAACGCTAAGACGAGAATTTGTTACTCTACCGGCGCGAATTTTCCGTCACACATAAAATATAATATTTAATTTAAGAAACAAAATAAATTATTTATTCAGCTCAAAATAAACAAGAAAATTAGAAAATTCATATTAATTAAAACTTATTCATAGTATATATTATGATCCAACTTTTCTTCATAAAATTTTGAAGACCAATTTTAAATACAATAATTTGACTAGAAATAAGTGCAACACAGTAATAATTAATTACCATTAATAAATTAAATTAATCTTAAAGTATTTAGTATATCATAACTAAAATTAATAAAATAAAAATGCTACTATTTACTATTATTATTGATGTGTCAGAAAATTCGCGGTGGTAAATTAACAAATTATCGTTTTAGGGTTGTATGAGAATTCTGCACACACTCAGATGAAAAAGAAAAAAGTAGTGACTACTCTAGAAGTTTTTATGTGGAATACCAGTGAAGGGAAAAACTATGAGGTCTGTCCCAGTTGCGAAAATCCGCTATTGATTGATAATTACAAAAATCCCTTATCCCACAGATGTGAAAATATAATTATATTTTTCAGATTACAACGTGGTCAGAATTGAGTGATTTTGGGCTCGTTAGATTCGTCTTGCTGAGCCGCTTGATTTGAGTATAAACTTGTCATATTTGACAATCCTTTGATCTTTCAAATGTGTCTGGAAAATCATTTAGGTGTGGCTCAATGACTTGATCTGGGCTTGATTTGACTCGGATTGGACTAGCTTTCATATTGTTCTATCTGTTTCATCAAGCTGATCAGTTTAACTATAAATTTGCTGAAATCGGAGCACTCGATGACTTGTTATTAAGATTTGAATATTTCATGCTTAAAATATCATCTCGAGA
>NEWO01000150.1:908380-935772 GCA_003013225.1 Phalaenopsis aphrodite | reverse complement strand
TATATATATATATATATATATATATATATATCAAGTGACAAATAGCACCATCCAAACATTTCTACATTATATCGGCCCTACCTTCAAAATTTATCAAATAATATGATCAATCATATATACTCATAAAAACATAACGAAAGATTTACATTCACACCACACAATTCCCATGTATTTACAGTTCTAACCTCCAGACTTTGCTTTTACGTCTATAAAATTTAAACAAATTATAAAACTCTATGGTTCCCTTTTTAAAAAGATAATAATAGCGGTGTTTTTATATGAACGTAAACAATAAAAGTTTGGGTGAGTTATATAAATACATAAGAATTGTTTGGTAGGTGTGTAAATATGCAACATGTCAATAATTTGTGCATAAAATCATACATCAATTCAAACATTTATCTACTCCTTGTCGGTGCCAATTTATAGCAAAGATAATAAGATTTATATTCGCCTATTATTAAGGCACCGATGTTTTGTTTGGATGTGTATGAACCATGAATGGGGATTTTGGTAATACGTGTATGGTTCATTCATCAAAACGAATGATTCTTAAACATAAAGCGACTTGATTGGACTATTCATTTAATGAAAGTGATTAGACTTTAAATGAAAGATTAATTAAAGGATTAATGTATCATATTATTGTGTTTATGGTTCTTAATCATGCCATTATATTTAGGTGGATGGTATTAGAGAGTTTGTACATTTTTTTTCAATAATTGTGGAAATAATGAGGTGAAGGTCATTCATGCACGTAAAAGAGATGTGTTGCTTCGTGATTTTAAATAAATTTATAAAAATATTGAGTAGAGTGACAAGATAGTCCTCGATTATTTACGTGATACGATTTTAGTTCGAAGATCATAAAAGTGTTCTTCGATTGTTTTAAAATGAGCTCTGATTGTCATATATATAGGGATTGTTCCAGCCTCAATTTAGGAGTGTAAGGAATATTTTGATAATTTTATAAGCAATGGGATTAAGATGAAGAAATGTAAATAGTCGAGGAATATTTTGGCACTTTACTCAAATAAAAATTTGAGCTTCATTTTGCTTAGATGGGACAATCAAATTATGGAGTCGTTCGGGGCGGTGGTAAGATCATGTTTCGCGATTTGAGAACACGGTATGGTGCTTGGTTGTGGTGTTCTCCCTGTGTTTTCAGATACGTGTGGTTCGGCTTCTTTAATAAAACTAAAGGATTGCAGTTGCGGGATTGACCCCGTGGTCATCGTTCCTTTAAAGTGTATTACCAGCGTTCCTTTAAAGTGTATTACTGCTGAGCCCTCATATCCGTTTCCCAATCCTGCGTCCTTGCCCTAGCTCTGTGATTGATCTCTGTTAATGTACTCCCTCACCGGCTTTTTTTTGTTTTCCCCTTCTCCCCTCCCTTTTCACTCGATGCCCCGGCTACTCTGTAAACGCTCATTCTCCCGCACCCGTGCCTCTCTCACCTGCCTTTGTCCTTTCCCTCTCACCAGTTCTCTGATTACTATAAGAGAATGCGTTTTCTGGCTCCATGTAATCTTGTAGTTGTTCATGGATTCATTGCTTATCTCATGTTGTTTTTAGCTCTTTGTTTGATTTTTTTGCGAGTTTTCTTTTTCTTCATGCGAAACGTTTCAAAATTTTCATGAGATTTTTGGCTCTTTAGTCAATGATCAATCAAAGAAGATTTGTTTTAGATGGGATGTTCGAATCACTGCTTTCTTTTGTTATGGTGATTGGACTTGTGACACTTGTTATGGTGTTGAGGTTGGTGCTATTGCTGGTGCTGGTGACGGTGTGGTTACTTGGCGAGCCAATGAAGGTTTCTTTATGTTGGTCTGTTGGAATTGATGTTTTATTTTCTCATGTTTTTTTATTTATTTTTGACACTTGAATACTTGAATACTTGTTATGAGCTGACTAATGTTTAGTTTAATTTTTTGAGCTCACTAATGTTTTCTCTCCTGTGTCTTTCGAGCAACATGAGCTCCATGATTTCAAAGATCTTCTGACATTCATTCTGTCACTGTGGACTATGAAATTTCTTACTAACGTCAGCCAAACTCCACTGCCGATAGTGATCGGTGTTCGATGGTATCTCTAGAGAATAGTGTATCTTGTGACATACACTGTCTCGATTTTAAAAGTAACATTAACATAATTTTGGTTGTAATTTTAATTATTTTTTTAATTTTTTATTAAGCTTCATAATGAATATTAAGTGATGATTGTTTTATGTTTTTTCTTCACTATTATGTATTAGTTTTCTCGTTCTGTAGTATCAAATATATTGTCAAGTTAGCTCTGTTACAAATAACATTACTTAAGAGTGGTAGAATGATCATTTATCCATAAACAACTGTAAATCAGATTTTTTCAAACAGCTGCCCCCAAACAGTCAGCTAGTTTATCAGAATAAGTTGCTGATCAATAGCTTATCAACAATTATTTAATAAGCTGCAGTTGCCCTAAACAGACCCTAAGGAGAGTGCTATATACTTTTATTCACTGGATAGTTTATCTTCTAGATCAGCCTAATAAAGTATTGATGAGACATGAAATTTTGTAAATTTCATTTACGTGCATATGTTTTTTATTATAAATAAAAACATGGCTCAAATTCATTATTACTTTATTGAGAGGCCATGTGATACAGGATTATATTTTAAATTTGATGAGTCACCAACAATATTTCATTGCCTAGCATGAATCTCGAGACATAACACAAATCTCGAAGCAATTTTCTTATCAAGAAATATTCAAACTTAATAAAAATTAACTCAGAAGTCTGATTCTAATAAACTTATGGTCAAACTGACTAGTTCGGCCCCAACAATACAAAAATCAGTTCGAATTGAATCAAGCAGGGATTAAGCGAATAAATCACTTTTAGAAACTTTTCTAACATAATTGAGAGGTCAAACGAATGTCAAATATGACATGATTATTATTAAATAAAGCATTTCAGCGAGAAGAAACCAATGAGCTAAAGTTAACTCAATTTCGACATCATGAAGGCAGTCAAATGTCCATCAAATGTCGTCCGATCAATGAGATATCTCTGGGTCATCCGATCAATATTGTTTTGGATTCTTACCTTATTTAGAATTTCAACTATATACATAGTGCTCCAAATCCCTCATGAAGGAGGACCTGGACCTTGGGCCAGAGCAAGTCCAAAGCTTACAAAAAAGTGTCATGTAGCCCTTCATCCTATGCTACATATCAGGTCACAGCCACCTTGGGCCGCTGCAGCTTCCGGCTTCCGCCTCAGGTTTTAGCCTTTTTTTTTTTATTATCGCCGCTTCATTAGATCGCCACCACTTTTGGCTGTCGCCGCCTTCTCGGGTTGCCATCGTCGTCGCCTTTTCCGACTCCTTCCTTCGACTCAGTCTGCATCGCCTCAGACTGCATTCACCGCCGCCTTCAACCCCTGCCGTCATATGCAGTCGCTCTCACCCCGTTCCCTACCGCGAACAATAATTCCTCCTACAAACAAATATTGTAACCAGAGCAATTATGTAACCCCTCAAAGCCTATAGGACAAGGGGCCATGCCAATAATCACCAACTTATAGTCAAAATATTTCAACTGAGCAAATTCTCATGGTATTTTTCCTTTTCAGGGTTTTCCGCATAAAAACTTATAATGTCGTTACTGGTCGCTTACTTATATTTGAGTATATGTTGGATTATGCCAATTCAATAATTCATTACTTTACCGCTGCGAATTTTCTAGCACGCATCAAAATTATTATTTTTATATTATTATTAGTAATTTAAACAACAAACATATACAATGGAATAAAATAAAAATTACTAAATATTATGCTTTAATATTATGAGGTTGTAGAATATATTTTTACCGTAAAATTTGAGTCACGATGAATTATAAGAAGGTTCAATTATATATATANTATATATATATATATATATATATATATATATATATATATATATATATATATATATATATATATATATGTGTGTGTGTGTGTGTGTGTGTTGAAATCTCCTCTTGATTCCTTAACAAATTTTTTGATGAAATTCAACCAATTAAGACTTAGCTTGATATAAATTTCTAGCCTCTACGAAGGATTCCGCACGCATGCACACACATGCGCATGCATGCATGCGTATTATATTATATTATAATTGAATTTTAGACTATTTTCCATCAATACAAATTCTCAATAGCATAAATATTTCCACTGTTATGCTTACTGTCTCCTCAAGTGGTTCAGCATTTATTTTTTAGCGGATATAAATACATGTCTAGGCATAACATAAGCAATTACCTTTTATTTTGAGGGCATGGGATAGGCCACATGTCTATGGTGCAGAATATTGGCCGGTAAAAGAGGAGTAAAATTAAGCTCAAGTTTTGTTGGGAAGAGATTGTTCGGGCGAATTAGAGATTTTAAACTAACAGACAATATATGAACGAATATACCTCTGAAAGGGGTGGAGCAGCTCTACTGATAGGCAAGATTAGAGTGAGCCGTCTTAGATGGTTGTATCAGGTTAAACATTAACCATCTAATAATCCTGTTAGGAGAGCGAATGTTTTAAAATTTGATTTTTGCCAAGAACTGTAGAGATATACCTAAAATGATCTTAATTTATTATAATAAAATGTAAATATGACACTCAATAGGTCACAGTGGAGAAAAATGCTTTAGGTATGACACTCAAGATGGCTGAATAATCTGTAAAAGTAATATGTTTGTATTAAAATTAAGTGGTTGGACAAGATAAATAAAATGAGCTCAATAACATCTAATTGAATATTGTAATTTTGTTAAAATTTTTAAATAGTAAAAAAATTACATGTGATCAAGGGAATCAATGTGAAACATCATGTAGTGTTTTGAGAACATGACTATGTTTGCCAAAACAATCATCGAAAAAACTATAAAAAAACCCCATCCTCATTTAAAGGATATATGAAAAGAGAAGAGTGAGCATCAACGGCCATCAACCATTGCCAATACCACAAATAATTGTTTCAACCAACTACCACCCTTGTAGCCACCAACTATAACACTTATAATTATTTTAATGGGAACGTTACAGGATATTTTAAGTAATTTACATGTATAAATATTTGACTCGACTACCCTCTGACTCGGTCGGCTGTAATCAACCGACCTTAGTTTGGTTAGACCCACTCGTCCAACCTTGCTGGATCGAGATTGTCTGTCGGCTTTTGAAGGCATTCAAGTTGTTGAGGCTTTACACGATCGACTTGGCTTTGTCGGTTGGGTATTTTAGTCCGCCTTTCGACCATTGATCAATTGATGAGGATCTTATGTCGATATAATAAAGCTTGATTATCAGTCATAGGCAACATCACCATAGCAATGGTTTATTTAGGATGCTCCATGTATTATGTTATTACCAGTTTTTATTCCCCGATGAGGAATGTCAAAGGCGTATGTGAGGTGATTGACGATTCTGAATTTTTCTCTCAAGTCAAATTGTGGCAAGAGGTATGTTGATGCCTTTGTTTGGCTCAACGGGACTTGAACCTTGGTTCAGGTAGCCTGCACTTGGTCCCCCTTAGCCTCGATTCAGAAGAGTTGCACCTAGTCAGTGTGGATATTTCGATCTTCCACATGTGGGACCATCGTCCTTCTTCTAATGGGCCCTCTTTAGCTCATACTTTTCCATCTCCTTGCCCGTTGAATGTTCTCAAAATTCGTCCCGATGCATTTATGATGTACCCTTTATTTTATTTATTTATTTATTTATTATTATTAATTTTTTAATGACTATATCATTTAATTTCATAATACATTTTAATAATCATATCATTTATCCTTTCGCTTATATCCATACTTTTTTATAATTTTAATTGAAATGTCCAACCTTCATACTTTTTAAGAATCCCTCCACCTTCCAATTCAAGTATATTCGTAATATTTATAATTTAATTGTAAATAAACTGTCCAAATACAAAGCAATAATATATTCTTTTAATAACTCATTTATATTTAATTCAAAATTTCACTATTATTAATTTTATAATGATTTACGCCATTTAATTTTTAAAGGCATTTTAAGAATTATTTAACTTTCTTATTTATATATAAATTCATAGTCTTAATAATTTTAATTGAAGTTTAAAAATTATATACCTAAATATACATTATTCGAGTGATACACATGCACAACGTAAATCTTTGTTTTATTATGTACCCATATTAGTTGGGAAAAAAATATTACATCAAGGCTCTACATCTAGAGTAACGTACGGAGTCCAATGAAATCACGCCACAAATGATTATTCCCGGTAACACAGATAGTACAGAAGAATATTCCCTCATATTATTCAAGTATTAGTGTTTGTTATTCATGTGTTATTGTGTCCTGAAAATATTCATGGTATTATAATAACATAATAACACATCAATAACGCTTAAATAACACACAATAACACCTGAATAACACGAGAATAATGTTCCCTTTAGCGCGATTTCGTTGAACTCCGCACATTACTCTACGTGCGGAGTCTTGAAGTAATATTTTCTCGTTTGGGACAACTATAACTTATTAAGAAGCATTTGTAAAACCGTTGAAGAATAATCGACGTTATAAAAAACTGTGGTAACTATTATAAATTATTTTTGTTTTGACAAGTCTGATTGCAGTTAGAAAACTTTCACCAAATCAAATCAGAAACAATGGAAAAATATTGATTTCAACAATAATTTTTTTTAAAAATCAAAATAATATAATTTATACAAAGGAATAAAACTGCAGTGGGTGCCGCATTAAAAATGTAGCTTTGCCCAAAATGTACTCTTATTTTAATGAATTTAAAATTTTAGTTCTATTTAGAGATTTTAATTTATCAGAATTCTTCAATCTTTCTACACGGAAAGAGTTTTAAGCTCTTATTATGGACTATTTAGTACGAAAATAAATTAAACAAATTCACAACGAAATCAGGCACAACATTATCTTCCGGTAAGATTTCTACATATATTATCAACTCTAAGATGATATTGCACGCAACTTTTAATGCCAATCCAACGGTGATTAATTGATTAAATTATTGTTCTAGTTTGTACTCGTGCATGCGGATATACCTCACCCCGCTGCCCACGTCGTCGACTCTTTCCGGTTCAGTGCTTCCCCTTTGTCTCCTGGTTTCAGCACTCTCTCTCTCTCTCTCTCTCTCTCTCTCATTGATCTCGTCTGGTGCCTTGATCCCGGTGTTTGTCCGGCCAACTTTCTTGATGAGTCCGACGAGGTTTCGGGTGGGGGTTTTTCTGTTGATTTTAGTGGTGGTACTCCCGGTTCTTGTCGCCGGCGACGACATAGTTCACGAGGACGACAGCTCTCCGAAACTCCCCGGTTGCTCCAATAACTTTGTCCTGGTACTTTCTCTTCTGCATTCACGAAAATTAGTTCATCTTGAAAGGATTGTAGCGTGTTTCTGCGACTGGCTTGGATGAGATTTGGGCTAAGTTGTTTGTACTAGTGTTTTGGTGCATTTTAATTTTGTTGGATGGGGAATTTTTTGATCGGATGCTGGGGATAAGTGGAGACTGGGTTATTGAAGCGTTGGATGCGTTCAAATTCGGCTGAAGCGGACGGTTTCTTGAGTTGGTTTGGTAATGTGAGGGAGTCGAGCTCGGGGAGGCGATAAGCAAATTTGTGGAAGTTGGGGGTTGCGATAGTGGAAAACAAGATGATGGGAGTTACTCTGTGTCTCAATGCCGGAGATTCCTTGCTGCTAAAAAAATGGTCTATTCCGTACGTTTTGTTTTATTTTTGTATTTATTTTTTGTTGTCCTCTTTGGGCTAATGATTTCATTCTGAAGTTAGCAGTTGATCTCTCGGCTGCTCTAGCAGTGCGACGAGTTTGAAGGATATTCGGTTCTATTAGTTCGGAGGTTCCTCATTTAGCTGAGATAGGAACCTAAGCCCTACTGGAGTGCCGAGTATTATCCAGAGGGAGGTATAACACTGAAGAAACGGCATAGCAGTCAGCGGCTAGCTTAGGTAATAAATATTTTGGAAGTTGTTGTTTGAGTCCTGAGATTGAATCTCACCTACATCAAATTTTTGTTTGGACGGTAAAATCATCTAGAAAAAAAAAAATGCACAGCCCAAAGGTTAGGATGAACTGTATCTTGATCTTGACTTTGGACAGCTGTTTCACATTTTGGTTCATGTGACTTGAAATCTTTCCCCCCTGATCTCTCACATTACCTATGGTGCACACATATTCCCTCTCTCTCCCCCTGTCCCCCTGTCCCCCTCTTTTTTCCCCTACAACAACAAATTCCAAGATGACTAGATGAGCAACCCCCAACCCCCCTCTTTATGTCTCTCTCTCTCACTCCTTTGCTAAGAAATGAGTTTGCAACAATGAGGTCTATGGCTGATTATTTCCCACAACTGCATAATCATTATGGAAGTACTGACAAGTAGTGACACTAAGAGTTTTCCGTGGACTTGGTGTTGTAGTTGCTACAGTATTGCTGTACAGCTCAGGGGACTTGCCTCGCAAAGGGAGAGGATCATCCCATTCTAAATTGCCCCCTCCTTCCCTATTTTTATTTATTTCCTATTTCCCTTGCTTTCATATTGTTAAAGAAACTACTCCGAAAGAGCTTCCTTTTAATTTCGCCCCGAAATATGGTCATATGATTTGAGAAAATCAGAATAAAAATTCAAGGAAACACAATAAATGAAAACAAAGAATTTTACATTGAAAATCCAAAAAATGGGAAAAAATCACGGAGCCACACTGCCACAAATTTCACGATATAGTTTAGAAAGTTTTACAAGGGACTCAAAAAGTTTCTTCTCCACACTCATATGAAGAAACTTACATGACTTGTATCAATATTCTTTCCTCTCCAATCCAACGCAAAAAAACACGCCGAATTACTGAAATCCAGTCCCTTGACACTTCTGTCCTTCACCGAGACGCTCGACATAGAATTCAAAAGAAAGGAACTATAAGTTCCATAAAAAAATTGCTCAAAATCGAGATTAAAAAGAAATCCCGAAAGTAAATTGCCCTGGGAGCCTAGGTACCCAGCCTTGGGCGTTCAGGCCCCAAACCCTCTATTCAACGCCCAATAATGGGCGTCCAAGCTCGAATAGATCGACGCATAAGCGCTATTCCTTCTAGATGTGGGCGCATGTACGCTTAAAGCTGGTGCCTAAGCCCCGAATCCACTGTGAGCTGCGCCTAGTGGGAGCTTGAGCGCCCTGTTGGCACTATTTTGGTTAGGGGAGTTGCCCGTAAGAAGATGTTGGTCACTAGAATTGATATCACGTCGCCCGCTTCAGAAGGACGTTTTAATTTACATAAAGATTTAAGTTTAAACAAATATGAAATCAAACTGACCCAATATTTTTCATAGTTTAAATGAAAGAGCACTATACCTCAAATCCTGTATCTATCCCGAAGAATAAGCACAAGACTTGAGAATGAGACAATCAAATAAACTAAGAAATATGTGATGTCCGTTTGGTCTGCAAAACCGTTTTATATTAAGCTGGGTTCGGAAAAACTTCCTATAAGGGCAAACCCTTATAATTAATTACATCTTATATGATCGAAGTCACCTAAGAATACTCTCGATAAAAATCAGAAAAAATTATCTTCAAAGAGATCAAAAGGATATACTTTTCAAAGAAATCAGACAAAGATGTGTGCAAAGGGGAATTGTTCAAACTTGGAACATTCATTGTAGAATCCAACGGAAGAAGAACTAGAGGATGTTACAGATCCGAAGGAAAACTTCAGTAACTTCCCAAACAATCCTATTGTTTGACTTCAGTTTAGAGGAAAAATATTTAAGTGTTTCTTCCTGCCAATTTTATTTAATTAGGGCTTACATCAGTGTGAAACGATCAACCAAATAGTCTAGAAGATGCGAGGATTTAGGTCATGACGGACGACAACCTCGGAATCTTAAGACGAGTTAGAGCTTTAGATTGCACAACATGATTGTGCAAAAACCTAAAGATGAGGTGAGGGTTTATGTTGCACTATACAAACAACCTCGAAGTCCTATGACTTGGTTGTTTAATTCTTAAGAATGATTTAGCTGGGAAAGACATGTTCTGTTGTTGAAGATGATCGTGCTGCCCACAAAACTAGCTCCAAACTTATTGTCGTGACGGGTTTAGGTTTTCTAGGGTGGCGAATTATAATATCAAATCAGATGACCCTATGGTTGTGTTTCTTTGAACATTTTACGAAAGACATGTTGAAATTGTACAGTATATGTAATAATAGTAAAGTGTGTAGTACAGGACAAACAATAGAGTATTCAGTGAAAAAGAACAGTACAACATGCGGTGTAAAAAAAAGATAGAATGTATAGCAGAAGAGTGATTGCAAGAAAGTAACACGCTGTAAACACAAAACAAACTTGTAGACCTGGGAGATCCGCTGTTCCTTGGGTGTAGTTGAAGCAACGGGTACAAGTAACAAGTAACATGCCGAAATGCATCATATAAACAAAAGCTAATGAGGAAAAGAAACATCGTCCAGAAAACTCTAAAATGATCGTCAAAAGACTTATGACAGGAAAAATACGAGAAAACCGACGAATCGATAAATCGATGAAAATCATAGAAAACACGGGAAAATCCATAAAAAGACCACGAGTGCTTTGTCCAAAAGTTTCGTTAAGACATATGGAAAAGTCCGAAAAGAGGGGACCACAAGCACTCGGGTAGGGCTAGACTCAAATATATATTTGTACTCGAGGGCCGTCGAAGGCCACTTGGTCACCCGTATGTATAAAGTTCGCCACTCAACTAGAAGGGTGTGCTATTGAACCTAACTTAGGAGGGTACTCCTTGGCCTGAAGTAAGTGATCAACATGTGGACAACCAAATTTTAAAAAAGTATTTAAAATTTACATTTTTAGCTTGCACATAGGTTTCAAACATACAAAATTTAGTTGTATCAATTTTGTTTGTAGCGAAAAAAATATTTTTGTTTAAAAAAAGGTGTATCCGTTCTTATCAAATTTGTTTTTATTAGTTTTGAAAAAGTGTAATTATCCACTAGTTGATTATGCTGTCGGACGTAGGACTACCAACAACCTAATAATGTACAGGTCAACTCTCGCTAGTCTTATGTCGGTGAATGATATTATATCCCGCGGTTCACCGGGTCCGTGGGTGTGTCCCGATGTCGTATGATGAAATATTATTCCGCTCTACCACCGGTGTGCCTTTGTCATCACCGACCTAAGCCCAAAAACAAAACCAATCTACTTGCGACCTTGCTTGATTATTTCACATATAGCAAAAGACTATACGTGAACACTTATGTATCAGACATAAACATAAAAAATCGAATCAAGAAGCAAGAAAAAAAAAACAAAAGTGGGGTGAGAGAGAGGAGACACCGATCCACCTAAAAAATCGAAAAGACGGAGGATGAATCAACCTTCAAAACTCATAACGAAAAGACCTGAGAAGGTAGGGCCCAATGTCCTTGAATCAATCTGAAAGGATGTTATTTTCTCGCTTTGTTAGAATTGGATCAACCCAAGGAGGGTGTCCTTTCCAAATTCTGTCTCGAACGAGTCGAAATGGGTCCGAACCGACACGACGATCACCCACCTATGATCTCCCCGATATTAGTGTCTAACCTAAAAAAAAAAATCTTCCATGGACTCAATTTAATTCAACCAAATCCTCCAAATTCCATGAATTGAACAAAAGGAAAGTGACCCGAGGAAGACTACCATCGACACCTCTAAACTCATGCTAAAATTAAGATTTTCCAACTCCCAAATTAATCAATAGCTTCACATACCAAATGAACATGGAACCTTCCAATAAAGCCTCATAAATGCTCACGGTCGGGGTCAATAGAGAAGAGGAAGCAACCATCAAGGCTCTCAACCAAGGCCACCAATAGAACAAGGAGCTTACGACTAAGGCAAGAAACAAAGCGAAAAGAGGCTCACGGCTAAGGCAACCAACCTAAGGCACAAGGAAGGCTCACGGCAAACCAAGGCACAAGAAAGGCTCACGGCCAAGGCAACCCAAATCAATTCCACGAGGATCTTTGATATACATAAGAGAGTACAAAATATAACCATAATTTTGGGATGACAAATTTGATCCACCAACAATCATCCAACTAATTCAAGCCGAACAAGAAGTACAAAATCAAATTAAACAACCCTCAATATGTCTCACGGGTAGGAGTAGGAAACCGTCCGACAACTCTCAAATAAGGACAACACAACACACTAAGACAAGTTCTCGGGCGAGGGCCTAGAACAAACCAAATCAAACCCCCAAGCCACCTCTCGGGTAGGGACAAGTATAAAGTACAAACATAGGCTCTTGGGTAGGAGCTAAACCAGCAAACCGAGCCCCCAACTAGAGCCAAAGGACAAGCTTCTGAGGCTAATAAATGGAACTCAAATCATTAGGACAAAACTTCAACTAAAACCAAAGCCAAAGGCCTCGATGAAATCAATATCCCATGCTTCAATAGTGCAAATCGAGTACCAACAAGAATCAAACCGAACCGCAGCTAAGGCTCAAAACCAGGCCACAACAAAGGCTAGAAAACATCCTCATGCCCTCGAAACATAAAAAACATAGGGCCACCACATGTTTCAAATAAGAATAGCTATAGAACTTTTCCAAATCAAGGTAAATTTTTTCGTAGCATGTATTTTTTTCAAGCCAAAAAGAATTATAAGATGCCAAAACCGAGTCTTCCACATGTGTGAAAGACCAAATAAACTTTCTAATATTCCATGCTAGATAAGAATAAATGAAAAACTTTATGATACATATCCTAACATGCTTGTAAGAGGAGCTAACATTGTCTCAAAGCCATGTTTCAACCCTCCTAATTGCTTTCAATAGAAACATGCCACAGTAAATAGAAACATGTCATAGTTTCACCATTTTAAGCAAGTAATCAAGTCTAACTCCTAGACCATGCTCACATTTCCATTTCTGGATGCTCAAATAACAAATATTTTAAAATATAGGTGCAATACCAGACTAGCATGCTGTACCATCCAAAGAAACTATTCCCAACAGCCTGACCGAGAGAAATCGAAAGGGAGCAAGGCATAGAGGAGGGGAGGAGTTCCTCTTTAAAGTAGAATCCAACACAAAAGCTTCAAAAAAATACTTCCAAACTCAAACTCCTTTCCAACAGCAAGAGAAAGTCAACCCAAGCACTAGGAATTAAAGAAGAAAGTGAGAAAGAAATTTGACAGAGTTTTCCCTTCCTCAGAGATTTTTTTTTAATGCTCTAAGTGGAGTCCTATATAGACGAGACAAAGAGAAGAATCGATCGAAGGATCGTATTCGGCTCGAGGAAACGGGAGGAGCAGACGCCCCATACGGGCGTGCGAGAGAGGCAGATGATGAGATCATTGCAGAGGATGAGATCCGATAAGGAATGGGGTGCCTGCGCTATGGTCGGGCGTGCGAGAGGCGAACACGAGAACTAGCCATTCCAACGACACAAAGAGGGAGCGGGCCAGGCGACCGAACGAGCCAATCCTAAGGCCCATAGGATCGAGACACAGAAGAAGGGAGGGGAAGAAAAATAAAATTAGGTTAGGGATTAATATAAGTTAATAATAATAATAATAATAACAAAATATTATTTATTATTATAATTAATATTTAAATGTGTATCTTTCCCCAGACACGTCGTCATAGTGAAACGAACGTCCCCCAGGAAAAATTGATGTTCCGGACGTGTTGATGCAATCCGTTTCGTCAGTCGAAGTTGTTTAGGCAACCTCGTCGACGATCGTGATAAAAACGTGTCGCGACCCGAATCACGTTAAAAACTCAACTCGAGCTCAATTAAATAAGACGGTGTGGAGTGCGACGATGCCAGGTCAACGCGTACAGTCAATCCTAAGGCCAACAGTTTTATAGGGATTCTTTTGAGCTTCTTCATAGTAGCCCCGCCTACTAAGTGCTAGAGGCCAAAACTACTATGCAGAACTTCAAGTCGAGCGAAAAAAAACTCAAAATTTCTAACTGGGAGGGTTTCTTCACTAGTTTTCTAGGAATAGTCGACAGAAAATTCCTATGTCTAGATCCTATACTGTAAAAAAAAAAAGGTGAAACTAGACCTCAACCAAAAGTGAGGTCAACACGCCCATAGCCACCGCCTATGCGCTAGTTTCCTTGCTTTGTCTCCACATATCATAACACCTATTTCTATTCCTTTTTTATTTCAATTCTTTTCTATTTCCCTTTCCTATTTTTATTTTTTTCACATTTCTCTTCCTTTCCTATTTCTATTCATTTCCCTTTCTTTGACTTTATTTTGATTCCTTCATATTCTAATTACTAGTACCTATTCTCTCTCTCTCTCTCTCTCTCTCTATATATATATATATATATTTATATATGTCTATATCTGTGTGTGTGTATTTTTATCTGAAGATTGCTTTGTCTCCACATACCATTGCAACTTCTCCTGTACCTGTCCTGTGACTGTCGGCCGCCTCTGAAACCTTCTAGTAGGCCAACACTCTTTCAATCTCCTTCTGACAGACTGTCGTCCTTTCTGCATCTGTCATACAAAGCACCACAAACTGTTGCTCCCTTCAACACCACAACCACCTGCTGGTAATCACCTTCCAACACTGTTGAATCTCGCCCTTCCAGATAGCTCTCCCCTTAGGAGAGCATTTATGTGTTTTGCGCTATTTTCTTTATTATTTTTGCAGAATCATCGCTGTCACTTGCCACTTGCGTGTTTGTGTTGTTCTACGTTGAAGAGTCATCATACCTTCTATTAGTCTCATAGACCATCTTTCACCTCCCAACCTAACTCCTAGCCATGCCACTAAGGAGATATGAGCCCTAGTCTTCCCGAGAAGAGATACAACTAGAGCTTTGTCGTCTCCAGTAGAGAGTTGTAGAGATAAATGATGGAACCCAAGGGGGATTACCCTCGATCATGATTTGGAGAATTTAAAGGGAAAGTGGAACGAGAATCTGAAGTCCAAACGCCTGTATGAAGGAAAATATAAGATTATTACATTGTCTAAGATAAAGCGGGATATGAAATACAAATTACTACCAGGTTGCTACAAACAAAATGATTAGACCCTAGCTTCAGAAGTGGAGAGACCAAATCACCCGACGACTACCAAATTTTACAAACATTGTTCAACCTTATGATTTTACAGGCAGATTGCACTCAGGAGAACATCCAAGCAGAACCCATCAGAGAAAACATTGATTTATAGTGTAGAACAGATGAGACTAAGCCACATCTCTGAATTCGTCTTAGCCAAGAAGTGCTTCAGGTGTTACGAATTGGGGTATAATGAGTCAGATTGCTTAATCAGGAGAGTGATCGCTTTCACTGATCCAAGAGAAGTTGAATAAATGGACGATAATATAATAAACACGGAAGAGAGTGAGGACACAAAAAGGCGTACCGACCTCAAATCAGGAAGGAAGAGGTGCCATCGATTCCAGTTGACAGTAGCTGCCCTAGAAGGCAGTGAATTCAAGGTAACGGACGTCCGTGCATAATATGAGGTTATAGTGTCTCAAATTATATTTTGCATGCGACCATCAAAAGGAGTGACATTGAACATCCGAAAGGGCCATGAGCTTGAGGAGTCGATACTAGACACAAGGTAACTTCAGATAAGAAGATTTCAAACTTTTTCAGATATATAATCTATTTCATGAGTTGTCCCTACTGAGGGTGGTCAAACTTATCAGATACAAAAGGATTTTGTGTTACTTCTGGAAGATTATATGGAGTTTTTCGAATAGTAGATTTTGTTCAAATGTACCTACCATCAGATGTCCATATAAGGAGGACGAATTACAACTTTGAAAACTGTCTTTGGAGCTTTAGGGCGAAGAAAATTCTTTAATGGGATTTGGGTACTTTAAGAGAAGGAGAAGAGACCTCTCTTGAGTGTTTATACTTTAGTGTGGTCTAGTCTGTCATAGATTTCTTTCCAGAGTTAATTTCTCCTTAAATGATTGTTTATCAGATACACTCAGAGAAGTTCAAAGAGTGGAAGAAACCAATTACAGATTCGATGACTCAAGGCTTGATTCGTGAGAATACCTATTCATGTACAGTTCCAATTATGATTGTGTCAAAACAACATTGATATATATTTTATTAAGATGTGTTTTGGAATACTAACGCCAACATGATTGACTTGCCGAAAGATTACAACGTTTCCGCCACCTTCAACGTTGTCGACCTGATGCTATATGATCAGGAGACAAAAACTTCGACAAATGAAATCGAAGTCCCCTTCCAACCCTAAGAGATTGGCGTGGGAGCTTACCGTGGACGTGGTACAGTAGCAGCTACAATACCACAAACAAGATACTGTAGAAGCTACAGTACCTTAGTCTAGCCCAGGGGACTTGCCGCCCAAAGGAAGAGGATCCTCCCTTTCTAAACCGACTTTCCTTTCCTATTTTTATTCATTTCTTTTTTCTATTAACTTCATATTTCTATTCCTTTCCCATTTCTCTTTATTTTCTATTTCCGTTCCTTTCCTATTTCTCTTCATTTCTTTTTTCATTCCTTTCCTATTTATATTCTTTTCCCTTTCTATGCCTTCCTATCATAATTACTATATATATGCTGATTTCTTGTTGAAGGTTTAGTTCCTGATTGTTTTCTATTTCAGTTTGCTTCGCCTAAGGCGCTTCTCCCCTCCGAGGGTTGTATTCGACGACAAGATGGTGCACCGATTGTAACTCGTTTGAGGTAGTGATTATCTCCGCTCGTTCCATCCCTTTCGGCTGCTATCCACTCCACCGCAAGCTCTTCCGCCTGTTGTTCTTCCCACCGTGAGCTCTTTTGGTTGTTGTCCAGTCCACTGTAAGCCTTTTCCCAGTTGTCGTCCAATCCACCCCAAACCCTTCCTGACCGTCGTCCAGTCACCTCAAGCCTTTTTGGCTACTGTCCAATCCACTACAAACCCTTCCCATTTGCTGTCCAGTCCACCACAAGCCCTTCTGGCTGTTGTCCATTCCACCAAAACTCTTCCAACTACTGGCCAGACCACTGCAACTTCTCCAGCACCCGTCCTGTGACCGCCAACCGCCTCAGACACCTTCCAGTAGGCCGGCTCTATTTTAGATTCTTTTCGGCATGCCATCCTCCCATCTGCATCTGTTAGATAGACCGTCACCACCTGTTGCTCTTTCCACCACCGCAACCATCTACTGCCAAACACCTTCCTTCCAACCATTTCAGATCTGCCACTCTTTCCTAGAGAGAGTGTTTATGTGTTTTGTGCTATTTTCTTTTTTATTTTTGCCGAGTTATCATTGTCACTTGCTGTTTGCATGTTTGAGTTGTTCTATTTTGAGGAGTCATCGTTGTAACTTTAAATTCAACAATAATATTTGTCGTTCGGTCATGATTTGAGCTAACTCCTATATCAAATAGTCACACTATTGAACGTGCGATTTGTTTGTTAACATTAAAAGAAATACAAAAAAAAAATCTTTTTGGGCATGTGAAAGAAGTTATGAAGAATGGGAACAAATATTAAAAAAGGAGAGCGGGAAATCCGTTGATTAAATTCTCCTTGGAAATTCAACTTTTACATACTCTATTGTACTAAATAAAGTATTCTCAAGGCTTTAATCTTGTGTAGAATAGATTATGAGTTCCTCATGAAATTCATGCCACTGTAGATGCAATTAAGGGAAGACAAGATTTGATTCAAATGTTTCCTATGTTTAGGTTTGATAGTTGTTTCACATTTTGGTTCATGTGAGTTGAAACCTTTCCCCCTAGATATCTCAAATTACTTATGGTGCACACACATTCTCTCTCTCTCTCTCACTCGCTAAGAGATGAGTTTGTAACAACGCTGTCTATGGTTGATCATGCCCCACAGCTGCCTAACTGTTATGAAATTATTGACAAGTAGTCACACCATCAAATGTGTGGTTTGTTCATTAACATTAAAAGAAAAAGAAAATAGACATTTCTGGGCATGTGGAAGTTGTGAAGATTGATCCAACAAATATGGAAAAAGGTGATCCGGAGAAACCGCTAAGTAAATTCTCTTTTGAAATTCAATCTTACATACTCTATTCTACTAAATAAGGTAATCTCAAGCATTTGAGATCGTGTAAAATGGATTGTGAGTTCCTCATGAAATTCATGCCATTATAGATGCAATTAAGGAAAGACAATATTTGATTCAAATATTATAGATGTTTTGGTTAGATAGCTGTTACACATTTTTGTTCAATTAACTTGAAACTTTTCCCCCTAGATCTCTCAAATTAGTTATGGTGCACACTCATTGTCTCTCTCTCTTCCTCTCCCTGTCCATTTCTCTCATTTTCTTCCCCGACAACAACAAATTCCAAGACGAATTGATAAGCAACCCCACCCCCCTTTCTCTCACTCGCTAAGAAATGAGTTTGCAACAACGCTGTCTATGGCTGATCATGCCCCATAGCTGCCTAACGATTATGTGATTTTTGAGTAGTCACACCATCAAATGTGCGGTTTGTTCATTAACTTTGAAAGAAAAAGAAAAGGGACATTTTTTGGCATGTGAAAGTTATGAAGATTGATCCAACAAATATGGAAAAAGGAGAGCGGGAAAAACCATTAATTAAATTTTCTTTAGAAATTCAATTTTTATCTACTCTATTCTACTAAATAAAGTAATCTCAAGCATTTGATCTTGTGTAAAATGGAGTGTGAGTTCCTCATGAAATTCATGCCACTATAGGCGCGATTAAGGGAAGACAGTAGTTGTTTCAAATTTTTTCGATGTTGTGTTATGCAATCTAATTTTTTCATTGTTTTTAGCGCCAAGTTCATGTAATTTAGGCCTTAAAATTATTTTGATGCCACATGTCTAAAGAATAAGAATATGTACTGAATTTTAATCTTTATCATATGCATGGAAGCATTAGGAGCTTCCACTTGAGGAGTCTAAAAAGATTCAATAAATGATCATTAGTTATTTTTGTTGTTTTTAAAAATTATACTCTCATCACTTATTATTTTGCATATTTTCTCGAGTTTATTGTTTATAAAATTTAACTATATGTGTGTGTGCATATGTGCATCTATATATCTATATATCTGTACATTATGTAAACATCTATATATCTGTACATATATGGACATATATATATATAATCGATGGTTTTTGCTCTGTTAGGGTTTATTTTGGTCACGACATGGTGACTTGAGGAGCTCTCGATACTTTTACGCCGGTAGAGAATGTATCCTGTTCGCCGCTTCGTCGTGCTCGAAGAAGAAGGGCAGAGGTTCACGTTAAAGCAGTTTCGTCGCCTCTCATAGAAGATGGGGAAGGGGTTGTGTCGTTCTCCTTTGCACAAACTTCAACTGTGACTTCTCCCTGCAATAGAGGCTCGATTCGATTGCTTCGATTTTACGTCCCGCACAACTTTTCTCCTTTGACACTCTGCTAGGACACGATCGAAGCTCCTCCTTCGCCTTCCTCCTCGACTCAACTCGACAGTAGCGCGATCCTCTGCTCCAGAGTTTGGCTTTAGCCCCCCATTTCTTTCTCTGTTTTTTCTCTGCTGCTTCAATGACTACCGTTCCTCCCTCGAATCAGTACATAGGCAAATAATCTTTTGTTGAGGTTGGTAAGGGTCTAGACTTTGAGAATGCTGTCGATCATGTGGTGTTTTCTCAGATCTATCATGATTCTCTTAAAGAGAAAGCCGACTGTTAGTTTGTTAAGAGGACTTGTAGGAAGGGTAGTAAGACCGCTCTTATTTTTCTAGACCTTGAAGTCTCTACTCTGATTGAAAAATGCAAATTCACATTCATTGGGAAATTTCAGTTGGGGCAACCCAAATTGAAGGTTATTTGCAAAGCTTTTGAGGATCTCAAACTAGTAGGACAATAGAAGGTGAGTCTCTTTGATGAGAGACATTTGATGATACAATTGACTGCGAACGAAGATTATGTTAGTATTTTCTCCAGGAAATATCTCACAATTGAAGTAAAAACTATGAAGTTGTTCAAGTGGTCTCCTGAATTTGATCTAAACCAAGAACCACTTATAGGACCAATATGGTTTAAGTTACCTGGGCTTAAGTTGTATCTTTTCAATCATCAAATCCTTTATTTCATTGGGGCCATGCTCGGGAGATCAATGAAATCAGACATACCCATTTTTAATCTCTTCAGGCCTTATGTTGCCAGAATTTTTATGGAGAGAGATATCAATTTACCTGATATTGAAAAAAATTGGCTTGATACTGCACATAACGGGTACTGACAACAGATTATCATGGAACAAAGATCATACTATTATACTCATTGTAAGATGTTTGGACACATACTTGAAAAATGTTTCAGGCTCCACCCTAATTTGAAACCCAAGCTCAAGTGCCTCACCTAACTACTCAAGGAACACCTATTCCACCAGCTGATATGGTGGAAACTGTAACTAGAGAGGATATTGCCACTGGTTTTGCCCGAGACAAGCACCCCTCACTATGCTATGAAAACAATTATTGTTGATGTTCAGGGCCCTCAAACCTTGGCGGAGTGTCAAGTTCAGGGCGTGCAATGATCAACTCAGTGATAAGTTGAGACAACCCTTGGAAGAGGATTGGCAAGTTTACAAAAACAGGAAGAAGAAAAAATGACTAAATGAACTTAGGAATTTACGGGAGGATGCTTTCCTCGTTTAAGGTGGAATCCCTCGTCACAAATTGCTGCTCGACTCCTTCTATAGAACCAGGGAAAGAGGAAAACCTACTCATCATGATTAAGCTCTCAGATAGACCTTTTTTTACCTTTTGGGGAATTTGTCCAGTTTTTTTTGGGTATACTTGTACTTTTTGGTTACCTTTTGAGTCTTATATGCCTTGTGAGTGAGTTTCAAGCATCCTGTCACATCCCAAAAGATCACTTGAGAGAGGTGGGAAGTCCAGGACTTAAATACTGCTTTTCGGCCCTACACCTATCCGATGTAGGACTATTTGTCCGTGACATTTTCCTCCACCCAATCACGTGACGCCCTCGTCACGGATCGACTCCACCGAGGGTCCCACCGGACAATAGAGAGTCCTCACACCTGACAGACAGTAATTTGCTCTGATACCATTTGTCACCTCCCAAAAGAGCTCTTAAGAGAGGTGGGCAACCCATGACTTAAATACTGCTTTTCGGCCCTACACCTAGCCGATGTGGGACTATTTGTCCGTGACAACCCGCTCACTAAAACCTTTGTATCTTCTTCCTATCAATGAAAATTTTATTTTGGCAAAAAAAATAAAAATAAAAATAAAAATAAATAAATAAATAAATAAATAAATAAATAAATAAATATATATATATTATAATTTGCTTCTTTTAATAGGCAAAATGATTTGAAGCTACCGTAATAATTTGGAAAAGTGACAAATATAAGCGACAATGGTGAGATTAGTGATCTCTTAATTTTATTTTATTTTCATATTTAAATGTAATAATTTAACATAAATGTAATGTGTATTGCAAATTTGCCATAAAATTTAATTTCTTTTAGAAGAACGGGATTTATTAGAATGTTTTTATGCTATAATGTTTGAACCAGGAGTGGAAATTAGCTCAACATAGGTGCGATACAGAACCTTATCGGATTGTTAAAGCACAATCTCACAGTTACAAACATCCTCTCGTTAAATAGCACGAGGAATGATTTTATGTTGATAACCGGCAGGCATTGCTTGATTATAGGCCACATGGATCTCAATAATGCAACAATATGCTGCTATGTTCACCACAAAATATCAAATTTTGTCAACTTTCATCAAAGTTTGATGCTAACAAAAAGCGTAGTGATTCCAGCTTGATGCAAAACAATGGTAAAATGCTGAATCTTATATTTGAAATGAAACCAATTGGTCTTGGGCTTATTTGTGAACAAGCTTTGATTGTTTTTTGATCAGTGCCTTTGTCATTGAAGTATCTTTGCGTTAATCTTACTCACCATGTCAAGACCGCTGATAAGATTGTTTGTTATGTTGAATCTGAGGAATGTCTTCTAGTTGAGAACGAATAAAGTTGTACCAACATGATGGATGCATGAAAACATAAGGTTTAGTGTCAACAGGTTTAGTGCGGTAAGAAAAATAAATACCAGAAGAAGATTATTGTCAGTTCATAGAAAATGGAGAGAAATAACATGGGGCTTATATAAAATGCAATCAAAATGAATATAACATTAGCAAATTTTGGTCTGAGAGGTCACCTTGCTCATGATAGTCACCTTGCTCATGAATGCAATGAACACATGGCATGTCTATGATGACCCGGTTTGAGAGCTTGAACTTACTATGGTGGGCACTTAAAGAAGAGTATTGATAGTTTATTGGAAATGAAGAGAAAGGGCCAGAGGCTTATATAAAATGCAAACAAAATAAATATAACATTGGCAAATATTATAACAATTGTCCGAGGGGCCACCTTGCTCGTGAGAGTCATCTTGTTCATGAGAATCACCTTGCTCGTGAATGCAATAAACAAATGACATGTCTCTGATGACCTGGTTTTGATAGGTTAAAATTATCATGACGGGAATAGACGGTCGAACTATTAAGTTATACTTGCCTAATATTTACAAAAATTCAAAATTTCATCCAAACCATTAAGAACCACTAAATCACATCCAATTCGAATATATATATAAAAAAATCAAATCACGTTCATACAATAATTTTTTTTGATATTTTTTAAAGGATCCTTTAAAATAACCTACAATTCATTTTACATATTTCCTTCGTATCCCTCTGAGAATTACCCACCACGTGGGCAAATGAGATTTTGCCAGGTTCAACCGTAGACGAAGGAAGCTCCATCACAGCAAAAAAGCTCTGCCGGTCAATTGTCGAAGCCGCAGAACTCGCAGATCGACGAGGCAGAGTTGCAGCGAACGAGAGTGAGAGGAGAACCACGCAGACGAGACGACAAAGATGAGCCGAAAAGTCGGGACGACCGCGCAGACGAGATGACCACACAGATGAGCAGAAAGGTCGGGATGACCACGCAGACGAGACGACGATCGCGGCTCGACGTGGCTCGCAGCTCGCCGTGGCTCGCAGCTCGCCGTCCACAGAAGCAGCGAGACGTGACGACGGTGAAGGAGGAGTCGACGAACGTAGGTCGTCTTTGAGCACAATCAAACCAGGGTATCGCCATTGGGCGAAACCCTGGCGATGCAGCTCGATCTCGCCACCGACGCCATTGTATATATATATATATATCCCCTTGAAATAAAGTAGATCCACATAACTCTACATCAAATAATTGATTGTAGAGAATATATTTAGGCTTCATTCGTCCATGTTATTGTTTGTCTTGAGGCCATATAGGTGGCTGATGTGCAAATTGTGAAATCTGTTTCATGTTTCCCTCATAAATTAGCATCGTGACATTTCAGAAGTTTAGAAGGCAAAACAGCTTGAAATCATTGCCAAAAAAGGCCAAAATATGGATTTATTTAAAACTGAAGTTGTTTGAGCTGTAAATTTGTTTTCTCAAATATAACTTTCTTTTGACTTAAATCATATCGGAATATGTAATTTTAGATAAAACTATTGGGAGATTCACATAAATACATAATAGTACACCATGGTGACATGTCAGGTTTTAATGTATAGGTTTATTTGAGGAGTGTTCTATTCACTCAGCTTCTCTATCCTGGTCTCATTTTGAAACTTGGTCCTTTTCCGAATTACATAAATCTTGCTTTCATCAAATCCCCTATTAATTATTATTATATTCATAAAATGATAATCTGATTTTTTATATTCTTGATTATTTTATTGTGCTAGCAATTTTTTTTCCTCCTAGATCATCATGTTTTTCTATTTGATAGTCACCGTCTGGCATTTCTCAGGTCAAAGTTCAGACTTGGTTTGACAATGTAGAAGACAGTGAATATGTTGGTGTGGGGGCCAGGTTTGGTCCACCCATTGTTTCGAAAGAGAAACACGCGAACAGAACTCGGCTTATCTTATCGAATCCTCCAGATTGCTGCACCCAACCCAAAAATAAGGTTTAGTATTGCTTATGTTTTAGGGAAGTATACATAACTAGCACACAATTCTTTTGTATTTACATGTCTCACACTTAAACTTTCATACTTACACACGTAACACTTTAGTGTTTTATGACTATGCATTAAAAGGGGTAGTTCACTTTTAAAAAGTGGTAATACCGAGTAATGCTATTTTTGGTGTGATATTAAAGATTTGAGTGCTATGTGTGTAATTATGAAAGCTTAGGTGTGACATATGTAAGTACATATGAATTTTGTGCTTTGTATGTAAGTGCCCCTATGTTTTAAGATGCATGACCTCTTTTATTGCTTCATATACAAATGTATGACTCAAATTTTCTCTGTTAGATTTCTGGTGATGTTCTCTTGGTTCACCGTGGCAATTGCAAGTTTACAACTAAGGCTAGAATTGCAGAAGCTGCTGGTGCATCTGCCATTTTGATTATAAATAATCGCAAAGGTACCTTAATGTGCTAGTTAAAAGCATTAGAAAAGGTTTTTTAAAGTAAAAAATTGTGGATAACAAAGTGTTAGGCTTTGCATTAATAATGTTTAGAATCCAATACAAATGTTTTCTATATTAAGTGTCATGTTTGTTGCTTGCATTTGGAGCATAATGCATTAGTTTTCATTCTTGTGGATTTAATTCATGGCCTTAAATTAGTTTAATGCTGCGGCAGATCCGCTATCTGGAAACAACCAATAGTCCAATCTATCAATAGTGTCAAGTAAGTTTACGTTTAGATAATTGACAAGATTAATGGTACCACTTGCCTTAAATTTCTGTGATTATCGGATACCCAAAGTGTTTTTGAAAAATTACATAGATAATAACGTGCATCAATCTGATCTAGATGGTTTTGATAAGGTTAAGGTTGATTCTGATATAAATTTATGGGACATTTACGTAAGTACCACCCAATGCCTAAATGTTGCTTTTTACATTTATGCCACCCAAATCTTTCCTATCACATTAAAAATACCACCGTATTAACTTTTAAAAGGCGAAATACATCCTTTAATGCATGAATAAGGTGGTATGTATGTAAAAATTGAAGTTTAGATGTTAGATATGTAAATACATAGGAATTGAGTGGTGTGTTATGTAAATCTTCCTAATTTTGTTTGTTTTTTAAATCACTTACGCATTTGTTTTTTCTTTTCCTTGTAGAGCTGTACAAGATGGTTTGCGAACACAATGAGACAGGTGTAAATATTAATATATCTGCAGTTATGCTGCCGCAAGATGCAGGCGCAAGCTTGGAAAGCATTCTAGCTAGTAATCGCTCTGGTAATATTTCAGTATTTTTCATGATATATTGGGCATCAGGATTCTTTCAAAATAAGAATGCATTGAATTATTCTGTGAATTAATAAAAAATTTTCAAGGGCATTTACATACACACCACTTAATTTCCATATATTTATGTATCTAACGTCTAAACTTTACATTTTACAGTTGTACCACCCAATTCTTTCAAAATAAAAATGCATTGAAGTATGCTGTGAATTATTCAAAAATTTTCAAGGGCCATTTAGATACTTACCACCTAATTTCTATGTATACATATCTAACACCTAAACTTTATATTTTACGATTGTACCATCCAAATCATTATACCACTATCTTAACTTTTAAAAAGTGAAATACACCATTTTTATGCATAGGTAAAATGACATATTACGTAAAAATTGAAGTTTAGGTGTTAGATATGTTGATACCGGAGTTAACCCAAATAAATATCGGAAAATAAATATTATTGCTGAACTCAAATATACAATTAAAACACAACACATTTGGAAAGAGAAATACAACAATCAACACAAACAAGCACAACGAAATGTATCCGAAGGCGGTGATGCTGTGTTTTAAGGAACACGACGGAAGGAGGGTTTGAGGGTGGCTGTGGAATGGCTGCAACCTGGGACGGCTGCAGTTGGAAGAAGTGCTGTTGCAGCAGCAGTTAGCAGGTTCTGGGTGGTTGGAGGTTTGGATTGGGGGTGGGAGAGGGTGGCCGGTTGCTGGAGGATGGAAGTGCAGTAGTAGAGAACAATCGTGGATACCATAGGGGCGATGGCAGGGACAATAGGAACAGCTGACCAAAACCACAATCGTGGGTTGGGGAATGGCCATCGTAAGGAGTGTTTTGGGGCTGCAGAAGACAAAAGAGCTGCTTTCCTTGGACGTACTGCAATCGGTACGGCGATGGCAGCGACGTAATTGAGGTTGTGGAATAGAGGTGAATCAAGGGTAAACTCCACCTCGAAGCGAGATACAACCGAAGCATCACCAGTCCTTGGATGCTTCCCTAACATGGAAAACTGGGATGTTAACAATTGTTCTGACGTAAAACTCAACCAAAAAACTAATCCTAAAATAGAAAATAATAAATATATATAGTAGACAATTAGGAGGGGGAGGTACTTACCCTTGGGCAGCAACCTAGCCCATCCTCATGGACCGATTGATCTTGCTCCCCTCTTAACTGAACCGGTTCAGCCCCCTAGGGAGCCTTGCATTAATCTTTCAGAGATGGGGGAGTTTTGACCTCATTTGTCGAAGCTTCTGTTTACTTGTTGTCGATAAGGCTGTAATCAAGCTGATTATATCATAGTTCTGACTTGGTTTGGTATAATTATAAGTTATTCATATTTAGCTTGAGCTTGTGTCGAGTTTTTATATATTGTTCAAGCTTAACTTGTTTAAAATTTGCAATGTTGTAAACTTGATTTGTACTTGGTTTGTTTTAGGCATGTGAATGAGTGTTTAAACAAGCTAAAAATTCAAACAATTATATAGATTTTCATACAAAAAAGTTAATAAATAATTTTATAAATTTGATATCACATACTAATTTATTGATTATAATCTCTGTAAAAATGAAAGACAACTCTTGAAACATGATCATATGGGTTGTAATCGTATATTTTAGCATGCTCAAATTTTTAAGTTTGCACTCAACTCCCACATTCAGATGTAGGGGTTGATTTTCTCAGAGGTACATGCACTTGTCATTTTCCTAGTTTTTTTAGAAAATTTTGTAGATGTCTTTTTATATTGAGTTATTTCACCATTCTTATTCTTAATAATATATAACTTTACCATGACTGAAATGCATCTTCTCAACTACACTTTTTGATCGGGTAAGATCTATGTTGACCTCATTTTTAGAGAGGTCTTAGTCTTCTACTCTTAGAACCTAAGATCTAGCCTTAGGAGTTTCTTGTTGACCATCCTAGCGGACTAGCAATGAAGCCACCTCCCGTAGAACTTCAAGCCACTTCTTGACTCATTTTTGTGAAGAACTCGCATGAGTGGTTCCAAGCACTCAACTTTTAGTTGCAAGGG
>NEWO01000150.1:879965-907995 GCA_003013225.1 Phalaenopsis aphrodite | reverse complement strand
CAAACTATATAAATCTTTTATATTAAATTAAATTTCAAAAATTATTTTCATATTTCATATTTTCAAATCTATCTATATCGAAAAGTTGACCGACAATCTATGAGTAGAGTGAAAAGTAAATATATGCGAGAGACTAGAGTATCAGAGATCCTTGCATACCGCGTTCTTGTCGTTGCCTTCGATGCTAGCATGACCTAGCAACTCAGGATTTCGAATATTTCAGGCGAAATCAGGAGACGAAACTTTAAAAGACCAGAGAGAAATTGAGGTTTTTGGGGATTTAAAATTAATTTTAAGGGGCATTTCAGACATATCACATAAGTTTGATGTATTTTCACATATAACAAAAAATTTTGATAAAATAAATAAATAATTAATACTTATTTATTAATAAAATAAATATATAATTAATAATTAATAAAAAAGTATTATTGATATAATAATATGTTACTATTAAATCTATACTTTGATAATTCAGGTTAATTAAGTTTTATCTAAATAATGTCATATATATGATTTGTCATCAGATTTAATCTCGGTATTTAATGAGTTACTTGTTGAACAACAAACGAGTTTGTTCGTGAATATAAATGAATAAATTCAACTATGTTCATGTTTAGTTTCATTTATGCTCCGAGCTTTTAAAAATTGTCAACCTTATTTATTTACTAATTTGAACAAACATGATCGAGTCCTAATTAAGTCGAGTTCGAGTTGTTCATCGAGTGCATTGATTCATTTACAGGTCTAGTTGCCGATGATGGGTTGTTGTAAGCTTCTGGGGCCGAAGGCTCTTCGACCGCGATCCAAGAAGACCTGGGTACTACTGGCGATTGGACTATCTCTCAAGGCATTTGAGGACCTTTCTCCACTTGCAAACAAACATCCATATCGGTCCAATATTCTGGGAGCTCACTACTGATCTGTTTTGGGCCTGCGTGTCATGCATATACTGCTAAATATCCCAAAACAACCTATGGTTGGCTCAACCTGATTTGAAGTTAGGGTAACCTGAACTTCCCCAAATGGTGGTGGCCATAACAGTAAGGTATCCATCATGATGCCTTGAACTCTTTCATGGTTGTCCTGTGTCTGAAATCGGTGTCTCATTCCTATCATTCTCCATCATCACCAAAATTGGTCCCATCGACATTGCTCTGCTTGCAATGACACATGATCTTGAGCTCGGTAGAACAGTGAAAGACGATGTGCTTTCCCTCCTTAGTGAAGGAGCATGTATTTTGAATCTGTTGTGCTAAGTCATACAATCAAATTGCCATGGTATTCTCAACAAAAAGGCAACATACATCCTTGGGTATCACATCGCATCACACCTGATCCTGAACCTAAATTCCAGTCGAAAACTCCACTAGGCACTTTTGGTCAATCCCGACCCTATTTTCCTTATTCAACCATTTCAGAGAATATGGTTGGGAATGTCTTTGAGTCATGAGGCCCAATTTTTTTATAATTTGCGTAGACCCAACATTCTTGCTGCTCCCTCCATCAATGATGGGTCTGCATACATATCCGTTCACAATGCAACAAGTGTAAAATATGTTGTGGCAAAGCCATTGCGAATCTCTCATATCTTCAGTCTGTAGAACCCATTGAACCACGAGCATCTCGCCCTTATCTGGTGGAAGATGATACACCTCACCCGGTTCTTCAGCCGCCTCTTCATTTCTAACCTCTTCAATTGCACCCTACTCGGTAAGAGGCACAATTCGACTCGTCTGGCAGTTGGAGGTGATGTGCCCAAATTAATGACATCTGAAGCTTTTTCAAGCAGACTGTAGCAGAGGTGCTACTCTTCTCTGGTTTCTTCTCACTCGAGATTGTTATGTCATTATCCAAATTAGTTTTCTCAACTCTTTGAGGCCTGTTTCTGCTGATGTCTCCAACTGCAGGTGACTGTCTGATTAGTAGTGGTTGTCAGCTTTGTTTCTGCTATCTCTCCATCTTCATGGCTAAGATCCAGACATCTCCCACTGACTAATAGGATTTGCAACTGGTACGACGACAACGTGGACGGCGGCGGAAGGGAGGTTGTGTAGGAGGGGAGAGTCGAGGATAAACACCACCTCGAAGCAAGGTACAACCGAAGTACTATTCATCCTTGGATACCATCATAACTGGAAAAACTGGCGACATCGATGGCTGTCCTTAGAAAAACTTCGCCAAAAACAAACCTTAAAACATAAAATAACAAATATTATAGTAGATAACTAAGAGGGTGAGCCCCTCCCTTTGGTCGACAACCCTAGCCCATCATCATGGACCGGCTGGCTCTGCTCCCCTCTTGGTTGAACCGGTTTAGATGGTCCAACTGGTTCAGTCCCTTAGGGAGTCCTGCATCATATTTAAATTTAGAAATTACGGGGTTTGTATGTAAATCTTCCTTTTTCATTGGATTTTTTTTTGTTTCATTAAAATATGTTCTATATGGAGACAACATATAAACGCTTTTTTTGTTTGTCCAAACGACATGACGTATGGCCATGTTTTTTTTTTTTTTTGGCATTTTTTCCAGATTCGAAGTTTCCAAAAGTTCTAATCCTCTCTCTATACCATAGATTTGAGTGAATTCTTTTTTATTTGCTTTAAAATATGCTGTATGGAAAATGATGCCAGTAAAAATTTAAAACCTTAAGTGGAGAAGTGTTTTTGATTATGGATGTTAATTTATTTTGGGAAGAATTTACATACATACTCCTCAATTCTTATGTTTTTACATATCTAACATCTATACTTCAATTTTTGCATACTTCTCACCTTATCCATGCCTGAAAAAGGTGTATTTCACTTTTTAAAAATTAAAATGGTGGTACATTTGATGTAATTTGAAAGATTAGGGTGATACAAATATCAAAAGTGAAGTTTAGGTGTTAGATATATAAATACGGAATTATGTTTTATGTATATCAATGCTCTCTTACTTCCATTTCTCTGCATATGTTTAAAAACTTCTTTTCTAACCCATGAAAATTTTCGCAGTTGCAGTGCAACTATATTCTCCAGATCGCCCTTTGGTGGACACAGCAGAAATTTTTCTGTGGCTAATGGCTGTTGGCACTATCTTGTGCGCTTCTATTTGGTCAGCATGGAGCTCGAGAGAGGCAGCTATTGAACATGAAAAACTTCTAAAGGTTTGCTTGTGTAATTTCTCCATATCTGAAGCAATTTTTTTATTTTTTGAAGTGATCTCCCATTGTTATGATAGGATGCACCAAATGATTTACTCAACATGGAATCAACTGGCTCTGGAGGTGTTGTTGATATCAATACAATGTCAGCAATTCTATTTGTTGTGATCGCGTCAGGCTTTTTGATTATGCTTTATAAACTCATGTCCACATGGTTCGTGGAAATTTTGGTGGTTCTATTTTGCATCGGCGGAGTAGAGGTTTATTTTTCTCCATATAATTCCTTTTTTGTCTCTTTCAACTTTCATGATAATTATCAATTTTATTTTACTATTCACTGTTATATAAACTTTTGATGGGTAATGCCTGTAACACAGGAATAGAGTTGGGCTTGATACCCACAAAACAATGGGAAATTTACATATACAACACGCAATTCTTATGTATATACATATCTCATATCGGAACTCTGTGTGTGTGTGTTTGTGGTTAAATAATTAATTTTTATTGTGTTTTTATATGATAGAGAAAATATCTGGTTTATGCATAATTTTATTCTAGTGACACTAGTATACCTTCCTCTAATCCGGCTGTGTAAAGACTTTAAAGTTGAGAAATGAAGCCATGAGTAGCTTCCCTGCACAGAAATTTCACAGCAGTGTAACTACTATAATACCGTGGGATTCAATATTTTGCGGGAGACGGGCTGCTGAAACAGTACTGTTTTCCTTTCTTATGCTTCATTTCCTATTATCTTTTATTCATGTTTAGTCATTTCTCATATATGTGTTGTATTCGGGTTTGTAAGTCGATTTTTATAGTGTTTTTTGTCAGGATAGCCGCCAACGTCTTGTGTATCCCTTTCTAGAGTTGTATTCAAAGGTGAGAAGGTGCTCCGGTTGTAACTCATTCAAGTCTCGCGACATCATACAGGGAGTCTGGTTTTGCTGGATTGAAGAGTTTTTGTTGATTGAGCGAGTCGTGCGACATCTTACAGGATGTAAGGAGATTGGGATGTTCTCACATCATTCTCCCAAGTTAGGAGAGGTTTCTTTCTAAGGATCTGGATCTCACTGTCAAATTTTCTTTCCCACAAAGCACTTATAGAGGTTTTTAAAGTTGTAGTTCACCACGCTTATATGACCATCTGATTGTGGGAAAACTGTTAAACTGAACTAAAACTTAGTACTCAGTTTGTTCCATACAATCTTTAAAAAATAACTCAAAAATTTTTTAATCTCTATCAGAAGTGATGACATCTTGGACATCCCTTAGTGGTAAGCACACAAGAAGTAAACTGTCAGTTAGGACGCGGGACTACTAATGGCTCTGTCAACTGGGATCGTTTTTTTTTTGGTATCGGCTTTAGACTCACGACCTTATAAGACAACCAATGTATCATGCTGGAGTTTTATGGGCTTAGTTTGAATCACTTGCATCTCTCCCTCGTCGGCTTCAAGCTGATACTTCTCTTCATTTTCCTCCTCTAGATCTTCACCCTGTCTCCTTCATAGCACCCTACATAGTGAAAGATATCACCATTCTATTTGGGAAAGTAGACACAACTTGAATCACTTCATGGATGACATAGTTTTAAGAGTACCGATGGTCTCTACCTTTTCTCTACTCTACATGAGTTTCCTCTGGCGGGTTTAGCTTGGGTGTTGCAATGGGTGTACCTTTGTTGTCCGATCCTGTGGTTGAATCTTGTTTGAAGAGTGGTGTGGATATAGTACTTATGCATTTTCTCTCCACTTGTAAGACTTAGAGCCTAGATATCCTGTAATATCTAATAGGGCTGCAATTATACCACATTGTCAAAATATGGTATCAATTCCCTGCCTTGTTGTGCTATTCTTTTCGGGTTCCACTAATTCACATTTCAACATAAGTTGATCAAACTCAACTGTGTAATTCTTTACAGAAAGATCTTTCTACTATAAGTGATGAAGTCTCAAAAAAAATTGCCAGTAATGTCTGCATCTCCCTATTCATTTTGGACTAGGTTGTGACTAGGTTGTGGAACATTCTTGTATTCAAAGATTCGTCTTACTGTCTGGAGCCACTCAATGAGCTCGTTCGGATCCGTGCAACCTTGAAATCTTGATAAATCCACCCTTATTTCATGATATTGGCTTCTCATGTTATATTACATGCTAAGTAGTCGAGGTTTTGATTCATCATCTTTGAAAATTTTTTGATGGAATGGATTCGTTTCCTCTCACTGGATATATCTCAAAGTCGGCAAGTCTCTATTGCAGCTGGAGGATTTTTCGCCGCATATTCTCTATAGAAAGTTTTTGGAAATCTCGCTGAGGGTTTATCTTTGGCGGAATGACGTCCTTTTCTCTTGATCAGGTTTCAGGAGGTTGTTGGGTTGGTTGAAGGCCTAAGTTTTGGCGGTAGGTTTCGGATGAATATTTGGTGAATGTAGAAAGATTGGATTTTGAAAATTTAAGGTTAGAGCTTGAAATTGACGTGGAAATAATTTGGGTATTGTGGGAATTTTAATTTTCTTTTAAATTTTGTATTGGGACAAAAAAGATAAAACTCTAAAAAATTTATGGCTTGCCAGGCTTTGATACAAAAAGGTGATAGGCTAGTTGTAGGATGGGTAATGAGAGTGGTAGGATGAATGGAAGCTGAAAATCGGCTTGAACGGGGCTGGACAGCAAACTAGAAGCAGGAGATGGTTGCTTGGCTGAAAGTAGTGCGTGAACGACGAATCAATGAGCTGCAGATGGCGAGGGAGATCTACCACCAATTCCCAGGCAAGCTACAGACACACCACTTGCAAAAGATAGAAGCTATAGCACTCCGGAGAGCATAACTTAGAATTCATAAAAAAAAAAAAAAAAGGGAATCCAACCAGCTTCACTACAATATATATAAATGTCCCTTATGAGAAAATACTTGATTGAAAAATAGAAAAAAATAGGAAATAACTTCAAAGAAAAGAAATAAAAGGCAAAACCTGCAGAAAATAAACTGAGCAATATTTTGTCTGGATTGTGGAATTTTTGTAGGATGGTAGAATGCCGTGGAATCCTGCGGGGAGCTCTCGCATCATGGCATGTATGTAAGAATTGAAGTTTTGGCATTAGATATATAAATACTCAAATTTGATTGGTATGTATGTAAATCTTCCTTTTAATATTCATTAGTTTAGAAGGAAATAGATAGCAGTTTAGATCTGCTTAAGCTGATTGGAACACTCAGAAACGCAGTTTTACTTTTATCATTTGAGTTAATTTAAATATACTTGTTTTTTACTCGGATTTTTTTAGTCTACTTTGTTGACCAACGCTTAATTTTTTCTCTTTTTTTTTTTCAGGGCTTGCAAACATGTCTAGTTGCTTTATTATCCAGGTTAGCTTTTCTTTCATTTTGACCCGCTTTTCCCATTGTTTTAGTTTTTTTCGTAACTTGCTTTCTTTAATAGCATTGTTCATTGTCTGTTTGCAACTGTACAAATAGCGATGTTTGTTTACTTTCTTGTTAGATTAAGTAGTTTAGATAATATATTATGAGGGAATGATACCAGAACTAGTTCAACACAGCGAAAATGAAAGCAAATTTTATTAAGCAAATGAATTAGGGTTACAAATACGGCTATAACGGAAATAAAAGACAACACCACACTCCGACTAGCGTTGAAAGACAAGATTCATGGGCGGTGGTGGCGTATCCTCCTTGCGTATCCACCCGCCATCCACCCCTCATAGCTTGCTGCCGCCTCCCTACCACCTTTGACTCTGCCCTAATTCGGTGTTTGCATGCTCATCTTCGTTATTTCCTATTTTGGTTGGTTGATTGGAACTGCTAATTTGAATTTCAGGAATAATATTATCGTTCCGTTGTTGTTTGGGTTAACTCCGGTATTGGATGGATTAAAAAAAGGGTTTTGATGCTCTAGGCATGCACAGTTGATGAGTGAATATGTAACCATATGGAAATAAGATAAAATATAATTGAACATGAACGAAAAGACAACCAAATGTACACCCATTGTGTTAAGGGGGGGTATTTTTGTTGAGTTCTATTTCAGGCATCCTGAAATATGGGTGAGAATTCCTTGTTTTGAGGTGGATTTCCCAAGTTTGGAGAGGTGGAAGGGAAGTAAATCATAGTGGATTTCATTATAAATTATGAACGTTTTTATACTTTTCATCATCTATCCTTGCCCTAATGTTACAATTTCAAGGGGCCAAAATGTTCTTTCCAGATGATCATTGGTCATAGTGGGGTTTAAGTTCCGCAAAAGTTGATCCGACTCAAAAATCATCTCAAGCGGCAGCATAAGGATGTGCGTTGCAGTTGTTCCAGCCAACCTGCAATTTTCCAGTTAAGGCAAACCCTGTAGTTGGCAGTACGGACGTGTTGGTTAATTTCTTATGGCAAATTCCAAGCAACCGGCAGTTTTTAAGCCTATCCAAGTTCCATTTTGCACTCCATCCCCTGTGATTTCCTTTATTGCAGTGAAATTGAACCTATCACGGACCTCTTGCCTCACAACAAATTATTCAACCAAATCAGAGAATAAGGACAGCAGGTTTATTGGAGGTGAGCTACAGTCTCCAATTGCAAGAAATCTTTTGAAGGCAAAAACAAGGCATTTTTTCATGCATTCCTTGGTGGTGGTTGAAATTACTAAAATTTGAGAAAGGACAATAGTGTTATCTTTGGCCCAAATACTCATTTCTCAGTGCTGAAATCTTCACACTTGCACAAGAATTCACTGGGGAGCAATTCTTCTGGTTGTTTGGTGGCCTTTTGTGATCATTTTTGTTTTTTATTTTCTATTATATATATATATATATATATATATATATATATATATATATATATATATATATATATATATATATTTGTTTTATTTATGTTTTGATTTGATACAAAAAATATTTTGCATATTTGGTTAAGGTGTGATTGTTTCTAAAAAGACTCAAAATATTTAGAAGTTATTTTTAGTGTTTTAAAAAATCTGTTAATCTAGATTTAGAAATGAAAGATAAAAAAAAGGTAAAAAAATATACTAAACAAACATATTTTTTTTTAAAAATAATAAAAAAAAATAAAATTGATCCCAAACAAGCCCTTAGTCTTACAAAATTTTGTATTTCTTATTTTGTTAGGCTTGTCAGTCAAATAGTTTAATAGAGTTCTTGTACTTTTCTGATCTTATAAGGCTTAGCGTTCATTACTTTACATCCCATCGGCATCATTTAACTTGGTTCAAAGATGGCGAATGTCATCTTTTTAACTAGAGTTAAATTTACATGCAAAATCCAACAAGAATGAAGGGCACAAGTGACAATTACTGGAAAGTTGATTATGACATTCTTGCTTTTGTCTTAAACAGTGTTCTTAGTTGGGTAATTGGTTTGCCATCTTGTTATCCTCTAATGTCATTAAAAGTTGACTCCTTTCACATATTTTTGAACTAGTTACTCTTAGAGGAATTATTATAGAGAGGTAATATTTTATGTCAAATTTCTTTGGCTTGCCCCATCTATTGTTGGAAGGATTTCAGGTGATCTAATTCCTCTAAAACTGTGTTGTTTGACTTCTTGCCTGTGTTGCTTAAAACTTGGGTAAATTTACATATGCAGAACAAAATTCTTATGTATTACATATCTTACACCTAAACTTTCATATTTACATACACAGCACTTTGGTGCTTTAAATCTATGCATGAAAAATGTGTATTTCACTTTTTAAAAGTGGTGATAGTGCTATTTTTGATTTGATATTAAAGGCTTAAGTGCTATGTAGGTAAATTTGAAAGTATGGGTGTGAGATATGCAAATACGTAAGAATTATGTGCTATGTATATGATGTGGGGTTGCTGTTAAGGATGAACTGGCCTAGGTTCAGCATGGGGACTGTAGGTTCAGCAGGGAGGCTGAACCAGCCGACCCTAATTAGGGCTAGGAGGGCTGCCGCCCCCTTCCATTTATAGTTATTATACTGTTATTTGGTGTTAGGGTTAGTTCTTTCTGCTGATTTAATATTCTTCATTGTCGTTGTTCTCACTTGCTATGGCTACATCTGAGGACGGGTGGTGCTTCGGTTGTATCCTGCTTAGAGATGTTGCTTGCCGGTATCAGTTTATAAACGCCACTAAAACTTATTTGTGGATAAATTTCTTGAATCTTCTGAATAGAAGAGCATCCCTCTCTTTTCTTTTGGCATGCTTTATAATTTTGAATGATTTCAGTGCGCCTCTTTTGAAATTTTCAGGTGGTTTAAGCAAGCTGGAGGGTCATTTGTTAAAGTGCCTTTTTTTGGAGCAGTTTCGTACCTCACACTGGCGATTACCCCTTTCTGCGTAACTTTTGCAGCAGTTTGGGCTGTTTATCGCCAGAGGTCATATGCGTGGATTGGCCAAGATATTCTCGTAAGACCATGTTTTTATCTGTGAAAGTTATCTCAAGCCAAATCCAAACGGTTTGGGTTCGAATTTCTAAGTTAATTTTAGGAAGATTCACATGTGTACCACTCAATTCTTATGTATTTACATATCTGACACCTAAATTTCAATTTTTACATATATATGCCACCTAACCTATGCAAGAAAAGGTGTATTTTACATTTTAAATTTAAAATAGTGGTGTTTTTTATGTGATATGAAAGATTTGGTTGTTGTGAAGGTGTTAGATTATGTAAATTTGTATAAAATGTTGATGGCTTTTTTAAAATTTATTGCTTCTTAATTGATGTAATTGTTTCTGTCATCTGATACATTGTCTTGATGAATCAGGGCATCACTTTGATACTTACTGTCATTCAAATAGTGCGAGTACCTAATCTCAAGGTTTGTCTATATTAAGCCATTGTTACTTTCATATTATATGTGGCTTTAGATACAAAAAACATGCATAATGACGTGCATGATCTTGTTTTTAGAAATGCTTTCACTAGAAGTCTTTGATCTTGACATTTTAAGTTTGAAGCTAAATTCTTTATGACTTTGAGTATTCAACAGTAATTACACCATCTCTAAAATTTGAAGCATTTCAAAGATGTCACACTGAAAAAGTTAGGTCAAGAAGTTCACAATTTTGTTGAATCTTCTAACTTAACATTAAATTTAGTAAATTCTCATATCCTTTTCTTACTATTGATACGAGGCTAAATTTTAGCAATTACAGCAATCAGATCTGCCTAATAAGGATCCTATAACTATATTCCTAAACATAAATTTTAACAGTTATTCTACTTAATGTAAAAATATTTTAGCCTTAATTACATTTCAATACTACAACAATTATGCCATGCCACACAAAATTCGAATATTAATTGAGTTCCAACTTGTCATACCAGGTGGACAATGTAAACGTTTTTCGTAACTTGAACTGACAATCAATTGTTGATATGCAAAGGCAGACAGTGACGACAAAGTGTTAGCTGATAAAAAAGCACAACCTAGACAATATAGTTATTCCACAATTGACTTGGATTAATTATTGCAGAGATTTTAATTACTCTTAAAACAGATACACTATCATTTTATCCAACTTTGTTATGAAAATAAAAAGATAATTTAGGGAGCATAAATAAAAATTATACTAACCTAACAATAAATAAATAAAGTAGTAACTAAGCCACTACATATTTAAAAACTAACATATTTTCCTCAAATTGAGTGAGGAAGGCAAGGCAACGATGAATCAATAGCTTTGGAGGAATATAGAGGAAGAAGATGAAGACGTTGGAAGACAGCAGGACTGAGGGTTTAGCTTTGCTTGTTTTATTGCATGAGGCCCGGTTTAGGTCTGATAGGTGTGATTCAATTATTATTATTTGTTATCTATCTTAATAGACGAGGGAATATTATCATCATCCTTATTGTTGAATGTCCAATAAATCAAATAGACCTTAATCAAACATATTGATTTGGATAGTTTCACATTAATCGTAGTTTAGAATTTGTGATGGAAAAAACTCTCTCATTATTTAATTGGGAACATATGCTACATATTTATATAAACTCAATTCTCTTTAGTTTAGGAATGACTTTAATAGAGGAAAGATCTTGCAATTAGATTTCCTCTAATTAAGTTACCTATTTTACTCAGGGATCCCTAGAGGGCTGAATCGGTTGGACCTCCTGAACTGGTTCAGCCAAGGGGAGAATAGTAGCCAGCTGGTTCCGGTTATGGGCTAGGGTTGCCTCCCAAGGTGAGGGGCCTCCTTCTCCTAACTATCTACTATATCTACTTGTTATTTTCTATTTTAGAGTTGGTTTTTGTGAGATTTTTGTTTGGACAGCTGTTGGCGTCCCCTGTTCCCTTTCTAGGGCTGTATTTGACGATGATAAGGTGCTATGACTATAACTTGTCTGAGATGGTTTGTATTTTCCTCTACCCTAATTGCTGTCATCTACTTTGAAGCTCTAAATAGTTGTTGCCGCCCTTCAGCACCACCCACCCACCCACCTTTCTGCTTATTTTTCCCTGCCACCCCCTTTCAACTGTTACCACCATTCCTTCCATCAACCGCAACCCCCCTTCCTTTCTCCTCTTCTGGCCACCAACTGACTAAGACTTGCTTCCAGGCAGTAGATCCAGCCGCTAATCCCCTCCGTTACCTTTTGTGCCGTGTGCCCATCTCTCACCTAACCTTCTCGTCTCCTGGTAGCCAGCCTCTCTCCTTCCCATATCCTATAGCCAGGCTACTATCCAACTCCTTGCTTTGTTGCCAACCAACCACCTAATTCCCCTCTTCTGCTGCAACCGCAACCCAACAGGAACATTGCCAACCTGCTTCCCTCTATTGCAGCCCCACTCACCGTTGTCCGCCGACTGCTCCACCTTGTCCTAGCCAGAGATACGAGTTGTGTTTTATTTTCATTTCTATTTTGAGTATAAATTGTAACCTCTTTACTTTTAGCACAATAAAATCTATTTAATCTATTTTCTATTATGGTTTGAGTTTACTCCGATATCATTTGATATTAGAGCTAGCCTAACTCTAGTCATATCCTAATGTTTCCTAGCATCTGTCTTACCCTTCAACCAAAAACTTTCTTTTAAATTTTGATACCATAGCCATACTTTGACCTAACCCTAATTTTCTTCTGCTGATTTCGAAAATCAGCACCCTAAATCAATTTTTACATCATTTTTTCACTTCCCAATTTTAAACCCTAGCCACCAAGGAGATACATGCCCGAGATTTCAGTGGAGCCCTGCAGACACTGAGGGTGAAACCCAGGGGAGACTTACCATCGATGGTGGCATGGAAAGTCAAATAGGCAAAAGGGACGAAAATTTTCACCCTTCCATGGGGAGGATTTTAGTGATGAAGAATATTGGCCGTGACGTTTCATAATCTAGTATCAGAGGAGGTCTAGAGAGGAGACATCTGTTGGAGGACACATCGACTTCGTAATAAAGGTAGATTTACCAGAGTTCGATAGAGGTATAGGTCCAAATGATTTTATTGAATAACTAAAATCAGTTGAGAGGATCTTTAAATTCAAAGATGTGTCGAAATATAAAAGGCTGAAGCTTGTATCTATCAAATTGAGAAAGAGCTTCTCCTTGTGGTGGGACAACTTGCAGAGATAGAGGAAAAGTGAAGATAGTGATAATATTTCTAATTGAGAGAAGATGAAGAAAGAGATACAGAAGAAATACCTACCATCCCACTACCACTAGTATATGTTCTGAGACCACTTGCAACAGAGAAACCTATCAATGGAGTAGTTCACGATACATACCAGTTGCAAATGAAGTGTGATTTGGTCGAGCCAGAGGAACACACCATAGCTCAGCCCGTTACCTAGGAGTCTGAAGCTCGCTATTGACAATGTGGAGCAACTGCAGCTTTATTGGTCACTTAGGGTTGTCCAGACCTTAACATTGAAAGGGGAAAGATAACAGAAACAGAACAAGCAACCAACACAAATCAGGCAACCAGCCACAGTTGGAGACACAAGTAGGAGCACTCCTCAGACAGTTGAGAAAACTAGTTCGAATAAAGATAGAACCACTACCTGTGAGAAGAAGTTCGAGAAGAGTAGCACGCCTACTATAGTCCCCACCAGGCGATGCTTCAGATGCCTGAATTTGGACATAGCCTCCAGCTGCCCAATGAGATAAGTTATGACTTTTACTTAGCAGGGTTCTGTGGAGGAGGTTAGCAACAAGGAGATGGTTAATGAAGATGGTGAGGCAAATCATCTTCCACCTTAGGAGGGTGAGATGCTTGTGATTTGATGGGTCCTACTGACCGAGGATACGAGGGATTCACACCGGTTTGTTACAATATATTCTACACGTATTGCGAACTTGAGGGTATGTACTCTCATCATCGATGGAGGGAGTAGTAAGAACGTGGCGCCTACGCAAATGATGGAGAAGTTGAGACTCATGACTCAGAGGCACTCCCAACTATATTCTCTGATGTGGCTGAAGAAGGAAAGCATGACCAACATTGGCTGGAGGTGCTTAGTGGATTTTTTAATTGGGAGAAAACTGCAGGATCAAATGTGGTGCGACGTGGTCCTCACGGATGTTTGTCATCGTTTATTGGAAAAATCGTGGCAATTTAACTTGAGGGCCCAACATGATGGATTCAAAAACACATATGCCTTTACCAAGGATGGATAACACATAATCCTCCCTTCGGTGGAGCACGGGAAAGCGCCCTTGCTAGCAGAGCAACATCGATAGGCTTGAGACATCAACTCTAAACACATAACAAACATGACATTATTTTAGGATATCCCGGTCGATAACTTACTACCAAGGCCACCACCGTGCATGGAGGTTCAGGTTACCCCTAGTTCAGATTAGGTTAAGTTGACCGTGATTATTTGGGAGTATTTAGTAGCCAGTTCAACTCAATAGTAGACTGCTAGAAGATTGGATCGATGTAGATGTTTGCTCGTAAGTTGGGAATGTTCATTAGGTGCCTTGGGGGACGGTGCAGTCACCAGTGAATTCTAGGTGCTTCGCGGATCGTAGTCATAGAGCCTCAAGTCCCGGGAAGTTACAATAGCCCCTTCACCGACAATGAGCAGATAGAAGCTTCGACGAATGAGTTCGAAGCTCCTCCAATCCTGGGAGATTGATGCGGGCTTCCTGGGTTAGACATCCTAAGACGATTCATCCATAGAGAAATAGGGACTGGCCAGTCCAGGTTATGGGTTAGGGTTTCTGCCAAAGGGGCATCCCCCTTCTAGTTATGTACTATATATATATTTTGTTATGTTCTATTTTAGAGTTAGTTTTTCGTGAGATTTTTGTTTGGGTAGCCGCCGACGTCCCATGTATTTGCGAGAAGGTGCTCCGGCTATAACTCGTTCGAGGTGGCATGTATCTTCCTCTACCCTTCTGCTGCCATATTCTCTGCAACCCTACCTAGCTATTGGAGCCCTCCGACACCCCCCTTTCTCCCTGTTTTTCCTTGCCTCCCCCTTCCAACCGCATGACTTATCTACGACCACCACTCCTTCCAAAAACCACCCCCCCCCTTCTCTTGTTTCCAACCCAACTGATCGGGATCCACTTCCAGGCAGTGGATCTAGTTGCTAATCCCTCTCCCTCGCCTAGTGCACTGCAACTAATCTTCCCGTCTCCTGGCAAACAGTCCCTCTCCTTCCCATGTCTGAAAGCCAAAACCCCTTGCCATGTCGCTAACCACCTTATTCCCCTCTCTTGCCGCAACCGCAAAGCAACATGGTTGCTGCCAGTCTGCCGCTACCTATTTCAGGCCCTCCCACCTCTATCTGCTCACTGCCCTACCTTGTTCTAGCCGGAGATTTGACTTGCGTTGTATTTTCTTTTCTGTTTTAGGTTTAGATTGTAACCCCATTGCTTTTGTCGTAATAAAATATGTTTTCTCTTATGGTTTGGATTACCTATGACATCATTATTGAAAATATATTTATTTGATTTCCTATAATAAAGTCACCTGTAATCAAGCTTCTTAATAGACAACTATTAAATTTATTACTTTCCATAACTCTCCCCCTCAAGCTGGAGCATAGATTTTTATCATGCCCAGCTTTTTACAAATATAAGTGACCCTAACTCCATTAAGGGCCTTTGTGAAGATGTCCTGTAGTTGTTCCTCACTCTTTATATGAGCTATATAAATCAAATTTTGTTGAATCTTTTCACAAATAAAATGAATATATTTCTCAATTTGTTTAGTTTGCTAATGGGAGGAGTTTGAAGCAATATCACCACAACTTTGGTGAAACTGTCTTCTTAAAATCCATTTTGGTTCAGAATTGGGAGACTGACATGGGGATTTTAGTGCCCAGGCATGACAAAATGCCAAGTCTTCTGTCCTGGGCCATTTCAGTATCAATAGAGGAGGGACTGACCGGTCCATCCAATCATGGATTTGCCACATATGAAGTGTGGGGTCCACTCCTTTGTTTCCCTAGGTCTATATATGCTGTCTTAATTGTGTCTAGGTCAGTTTCTTTGAATTTTTTGTAAGGACAACCTTCGGAGTTCATGTTTTCCCTTTTAGGGCTATATCCTGATAACGGGTGGTGCTCCGGCTGTAGCTAGTTCGAGATGATGATTATCCTCGACCTTCGCACGCCGTCCACAAAATTTTCTTTGTTGTGACTGTCACCCTACTCAATGCAGCCACTCAAAAAACAGCCACCTCGCTGATTTTCTGTAGCACTGCCTCCTACCTTGCTGCCATCCCTCATCGCCGCCTCCATGGTCCCAACCTCCAGGAATTCCTTTCCCTACATCCTAGCCATTGTTCTAGCCTTCCGAAACCAGCTCCCCGCCGCCTAATCATTGTCCCAACAACCTGCAACCTCCTCACTACAAGCCACAACCACCAAACTTCTCAATGTCGCCGACCAGCACTCTCCTTCCTTGTTGCCTTCGCGGCCAACTCCCAACCTCCTTCACTAGTCAACACCCTTGGGTTACACTTTAGTTTAGTTTGTTTGTGTCTAGTGTTATTTTCCCTTTCTTGTGCGATTGATGTAGTTGCACATTGGCTTTTTCAGTAATAATGTTTGATTATTGTTGTTGTTTGTTAACTCCGATGTTAGAGACCAATATCAATTCACTTGCAGCTTATTTCATTGCTTGATGCTTAGATTTGCATTCTATGATGACATTATATTATGTTTCGTGCTCTTTCAAAAGAACCTGGAATAGTACACAACCCTCTAGTATAGGCTTCTCTCAGAGTAGTAACTCAAGGGTCAAGTATGATCTATGATTTGACATCTTCATATTGAGAATTAAGCCAGCTAGAAACTCGTAATGGCCATTTGTTCTCTTTGAGTCTATTGAATCAAGACATCTCTACTGAAGGACTATTGTGAATTCAATCCTTCGTAAATATGTTTAAAATGTATGTGATAAGTGTTAAATGATTGATCATGTTGCTCAACTCGATAGAATTCCTTGGAAACATAAAAAATTCAAGAAATAATTTGAAGCGAGAGCTTACTACGATACTGTAGCTGCTATAGTACCACGGAAATAATTATTGCGGGAGACTCGCCAAAATAATATTATTTTCTATTTTATGCTTTATTTCTTAGTATCCTTCATTCATTTTAGTCATTTCCTTTATATGTGTTGTATTAGGATTTGGAAGTCAGTTTTTCATGTGTATTGTTTAGGATAGTGGTCGGCGTTCGTTCTTCTTCTTTAGAGGGTTGTATCTAAGGGATTAGGTGGTGTTCCGGCTATATCTCTCTCCCGAGATGGTGATTATATTCCTGATTACATTTAATATTTTTCGCACGTCACTTCTGGCTGTTTTCCATTGTTGTTGCTGCCTCCCAAATAGCTGTCTGTTGTTGCTTCTTTGTAGTTTTCCTATCTTCCAACTGCTGCCATCTAAGTTCCGGCTTGTTTCCACAATCCCGGACAGTGAGGAATTGCTGTCCTTATCTATTCCAGCACACCCAATCATCCCAACAACTTGCAATTGACATTACTTAACAGTTCCAACCATGCCTACCAGTTATCAACACTCATAGCCGCCATAAAACTCCTATACCTTGTTGCTTGCCACCCCCAAAGTTGTTTGACTTGTTGTTTCTTGTTGCCCGTGTTAAGGAAACTACTCCTAAAGAGTAACCTTTTAATTTCGCCGTGGAATAGGATCACGAGATTCTAGAAAATCAAAATAAAAAATTTAAACATAGAAGCACAATCAAAACAACTAGAAAAACACACAAGAATTTTACATAAAAAAATCCGAAAATAGGAAAAAATTACAATACTTGCACCAACAATCTTCCACAAGTTTCTTCTTCACATTCACACGAAGAAACTTACAATACTTGCACCAACAATCTTCCCTCTCTAATTCGACGCAAAAATCATGTTGAATCATTGAAATCCCTCTCCTCGACTCTCTTCACCTTCACCGGGATCCTCGTTGAAGAATTCATAAGAAAGAAACTAAAAAAAAGTCATAAAAGATGCTCAAAATCGAGATAGCATAGACACCATGACTTGGATGCCTAGGCGCCAAGCCCTCAGTTCGGCGCTAATAAATCGGCGCATGGACGCCAGCCCCTCTGGATTTGGGTGTATATGCGCTCAAAGTGGGTGCCTAATCGTCGACTCCATTGGGAGTCGTGCCCAGTGGGCACTTGAGCACCCATAGGCGCCGACTCCCTTGCTTTGTCTCCACAAATCGTAACAGTCCACCCGTAGCAAGGTGCCACCACTCGTCTTGTTGTCCTCTTACTATTTTCACTCTTTCCTGCGTGTTGTCACTTAGGGCAGCAAGCGACCAATTGTTGTATCATTTTTTCCCATCGTCCAATCCCTCCTTTACTTGCCGCCACCTTTCCAAAACCCAGTCGATCATCACCACCACCACGAACTCACCCTAGTTTGATTATTTGTATCTTAATTGCTGCTATTTCAGATTTTCGGACATTGTTTTGTTGTGTTTTCTCTTTCCAATGTGTTGATTGTAAGTTTTAACCGCTTATTTTTTTGGTAATAATGTATGTTTTTTTTATTGTGGTTTGGGTCAACTCTAGTATCATTTGGTATTAAAGCTGGCCTAACCCTAGTCTTATCTTAGGCTTTCTAGCATCCGTCATACCCAAACCTATCTTCACATAACATTTTCTTTCTCACCCTACATCACTCTTACCTCCATCAACCTATCCACACCCAAAACTTAGTCATGTTGCCAGCAAGATAATCATTGGGAGCCTAATCAAGGAAAAAAGACACGATGTCGTTTATGAGGAATTCACAAATAGATGTCCAGGAGATTTTTAAGGAAGATATGCGGTGGGAAACCTGCAAATGACAACTAAGTCTTAACACCTTCGAGAGGAGGTAATCTGGATGGGTCACCCGTAGCCACAATGGTGACTTGGTAGATTAAAGGAATGAAATGAATTTTTTCACTATGCGGATTATAGGAATGAATTTTTTTTAGATTTACAGAGTCCATGAGTTGTTCTTTCTGAGGGAGGTCCATCACATTAGGTTTGAGACCTTTTTGTGCCGCGTATGCAAGATTATAGAATGTTATTTAGATATTATATTCAATTCAACAATGAAACCATAGTCATATGTCCAGACAGGCGGGATGAACCAAAACTTTGAAAATTATCTTTGAGCTTTATGCAGAGAAAATTCTCGAATGAGATTCAGGTCCTTTCAGAGAAAGAAAAGAGGCCTCTTCTAAGTGATACTTCTGTGCGGTCCAACTTGTCATAAATTTTGTCCCAGAGTTAATTCCTCCTTACATATTTGTTTAACATATACATTCAGACGGGTACGAAGAGTGGGGGAAGTCAATTAAAGATCTAATGGCTTGAGGTTCGCTTGATGAAGTTACACATTCACATATAGTTCCAGTTATGATTGTGCCAAAACATGATGCATACCTATTCTATCAAGATGTGCTTTGGAATGTCAATGTCAAAAAGATTGACTTATTAAGAGATTACAATGTTTTTGTCACCTTCAACGTGATTGATGTGATGCCATGCGATGAAAAGATAGAAGCTTTAACAGATGAGATCGAAGCTCCCCCAACCTCGAAAACTTATCGTGGTACTATAACTGCTACAGTACCGCTGGAATAGTTATAACGGGAGATGCGCAAAAATTGTGCCGTTTTTTTTCTTATGCTTTATTTATATTCTTCATTGATTTTTAGTCCTTTCTTATATATGTGTTCTATTATGGTTTGGAAGTCATTTTTGTGTGTGTTTGTTTAGGATAGTTGTCGACGCCTGTTCTTCTACCTTTGAGGGCTATATCCAAGAGATTGGGTGGTGCTCCAGTTATGGCTTTCTTTCTCTCTCTCTCAAGATGATTATTTTCTAGATTCCCTTCTACATCCTCCCCACATTGCTTCTGACAGCCCGCCATTGTTGTAGTGGCCCTCAAGCAGCCGCTTGTCGGCACTAAAAAGTTGGGAGAGTTGCCCGTAAGAAGCTGTCGGTCACCGGAATCGAAATCCTGTCGCCCGCTTCGGAAGGACGTTTAATTTATATATAAATTTAAGTTTAGAAAAATATGAAATCAAACTGACCTCATAATCTTCACAGTTTAAATGAAAGAGCATTTTATCTCAAATCATGTATCTATCCTGAGGGAAAAACACAGGACTTGAGGATGAGACTCGATCAATTAAACTAAGAAATATATGACGTCCGTTTGGTCTGCAAAACCATTTTATTTGCCGACAAATTCTCCGATTTAATATTAAAAATTAAATATGATTTATTTTAAGCTGAGTTCAGAAAAACTTCATATAGGGGCAAACCCCTATAATTAATTACATCTTAGACAACCGTAGTTACCTAAGAATACTCTTGACAAAAATTAGGAAAAATTATCTTCAATGAGTTCAAATGAATAAGACTTCAACGAAATCAGATAAAGAGGCGTGCAAAGAGGAATGATTCAAACTTGAAATATTTATTGTAGATACCAGAGGAAGAACTAGGGGATGTCACAGATCCGAAGGAGAACCTCGGTGAATTCTCAGTCTACTCTATAGTTTGGCTTCAGTTTTGAGGAGAAATTATTCAAGTGTTTCATCCTGTCAGTTTTATTTAATTAGGGTTTACATTCATATGAAATGATCACACAAACAACTTGGAAGATATGAAAATTTAGGTCGTGATGAACGACAATCTTGAAATCCTAAAAAGAGTCAGAACTTAGATTGCACAGTAGAACTGTACAAATGTCTAACGAAAAGTTGAGGATTTATGTCGCATCACGCGAACGACCTCGAAATCCTATGTATTGTTGTTTAATTCTATGGAAGAAATAATTTAGCTGAGGAAGACATGTTCTGCACCATGCTTGCTTCAATCTCCTTGTTATGACGAGTTCAAGTTTTCTAAGGTGTCAGATTATGATGTCAAATCCAGCGGCCCTATGGTTGTAGTTCTTTAAACATTTTATAGAGAACATGTTGAAGTTGTACAGTGTATAACATAACAGTAGAGTATGTAGCACAGGATAAGCTGTAGAGTATGCAGTAAAGAAAACAGTATAACATGCAGTATAAAGGAAAAGTAAGAAATACAATAGGTAAGTGATTACAAGAAAGTAACATGCTGTAAACATAAAACAAATCTGCATACCTGAGAGATCTGTTGTTTCTTAAGTGTAATTTAAGCAACAGGAACAAACAACAAAATTTGAAGAAGCAAACTGAAATGCTAAGCGAAAGCAAACAAAGAAACATCATTCAGAAATCTCGAGAAAGATAGTCAAAAGACTCACGACAAGAAAAATGCGAGGAAATCGACGAATCGACAAATCGATGTAAATCGTAGAAAACACGGGAAAATCCCGAAAAGAGACCACGAGTGCTTTGTCCAAAAATTCTAAGAAAACATATGAAGAAGTCTGAAAAGAGGGGACCGCAAACACTCGGGTCGGGGCTAGGCTCAACTATATGTTAGTACTCGAGGGTCGTCGAAGACTACTCGGTCACCCGGATGTATAAAACCCGCCACTCAACTAAAAGAGTGTCCTATCGAACCTAACTCAGGAGGGTACTCCTTAGCCCAAACATGTAATCAACAGGTGGACAACCAATGTTTAAAAATGTATTTAAAATTTATATTTTTAGCATGCACATAGATTTCAGACATACAAAAGAGGGTTGTATCAATTTTATTTGTAGCGAAGAATATATTTTTGTTTTAGAATAAGGTGTATATGTACTTGTCAATTTGTTTTTCATTTAAAAATGTATTTAAAATTTATATTTTTAGCGTGCACATAGATTTTAGACATACAAAAGAGGGTTGTAGCGAAAAATATATTTTTGTTTTAGAATAAGGTATATTTGTACTTGTCAAATTTGTTTTTCATCAATTTTGAAAAGTGTAGTTTTTCACAAGTCGATCACGCTGTCGGGCGTAGGACCGCCAACAACCTAAAAAGGTACATGTCAACTTATGCTAGTCTTATGTCGGTGAATGATATGACATCCTACGGTTCATCGGGTCCGTGGGGGGGTGTCCCGAAGTCGTAGGATGAAATATTATTTTACTCTATCACTGGTGTGTTTTTTTCATCACCGCTCTAAGCCCCAAAACAAAACCGACCTACTTGCGACTTTGCTTGATGATTTCACGATAACAAAAGACTATGTAGACACTTATGTATCTGACAAGCATAAAAAACTGAATCAAGAAGCAAGAAAAAAAAAAGAACAAAAATGGGGTGAGAGAGAGGAGGGACTGATCACCTAAAACATCGAAAAGAACGAAAAATGAATCAGATCTCAAAACTTGTGTCGAAAAGACCTGAAGATCCTTGAATCAATCCGAAAGGATATCACTTTCTCACATTTTTATAAGTGGCTTAACCCGAGTCAATGTGACACTCACACACAAATGACCTAACGCCAGTATCCAAACCCAGCCAAAATTAATATTTCTCAACTCCCGAATTAGCTAATAGCCTTATATATCACATGAGCATAAAATATTCCCACAGAACCAAATAAATGCTCACGGTCGGGGTCAATAGAAATGATGAGGCAACCACCAAGGCTTTCGGTCAAGGCAGCCCAAAGAACAAGAGAGGCTCACGACAAAGGCAACTCAAGGCACAAGAAACTCAAGGTTAAGACAAGCCAAACTAACTATATAAGGATCTTTGATATACATAAGAGAGTTCAACATATAATCATAATTTCAATCCACCTACAATCATCCAAGTAGCTCAAGCCCAACAAGGACTAAATCACACCAAACAACCTCCAATAGGTCTCACGGGTAAGGACTGCAAGAAAAGCAAATTTCAATGGTGAGCTCACAGGTAGGACAAAAAGGGGGAGGCTAACTTAACCACATCACAAACACACGACTAGGAACCGTGAGATGAGAGGAATAGGCTCTCAGGTAAGGGCTGCAAGACAACACACAAGCAAGGCAGACAATCGCCAATGATACTCACGGGTAGGAGAGCAAACCCCACAAAGCTTTCGGATAAAGGTAGCAGGGAGAAGTCACTATGCCCACTGCCAACCTCACACCAGGATTCAGAGGCAAGAATAAACATATGACCAGAGAATCAAGCCCCAAACCGAGGCATATATCACAGTAAAACTGGGTCCAAGCAAATATCAAAACTGCAGCCATATAAACTTCCAAACCAATCCATGAAAACCAGTTAACAGTTCTCGAATAAGGACAACACAGTACACCAAAACAGTCTCTCGGGTGGGACCTAAGGCCAACAAAAATCAAAACCCAAGCCACCTCTCGGGTAGGGCCAGGACAAGGCAAAACCGAGCTCCCAGCCAGAGCCAAACCGAGCCACAGCTGAGGTTTAAACCCAGGCCACAACTAAGACTAGAAAACATCTTTATGCGCTCAAAACATAAAAATATAGGACTACCACGTGTTTCGAACAAGAACAGCTGTGGAACTCCTCCAAATCAAAATAAATTCTTCCACAATATGTATTTTTAAGCCAAAAGCACTCACAAGATGCCAAAAACGAGCCCCTAGCAGGGGTTAAAGCAAATAAAACCAATCCCTCCCACAGCTATGGAGCAGGAGTAGGAATAAACACAAAAAACAGGCTCTCGGATAGGAGCTAAGGCAAGCAAATTGAGCCCCCAAACAAAGCCAAAAGCAAACCCCTCAAGGTCCATAAATGAAGTTCAAACAATTAGGACAATGTTTCAACCAAAACCAAAAGGTAAGCCTCAACAGAACCAACATCCCATGCCCTTCCAAGGTGAAAACCGAGTCCCAATAGAGGTCAAAACTCAACCATAGTAAATATTCAAAACCCATGCCATCCAATGGTTAAAGAATACCCATATGCCCTTGAAACATCAAAATATGGAGCCAAAATATGTTTTAAACTATAACAGTAGCATGAAAAATATTTTAAGCTACCAATATAATTGTTCTAAGTATGAAAGATGTTCTCTTCCCCTTCGAGGAGCCAAACAAAACTATCAAAGCAGTATATAAGTCACTTCCAAGTGAAATATATTTTCTAACAACATGTATTTCAAGTAAGGAAAAGCTACAAGGAGCCAAATTGAGCCGTAGCTAAAGCTCAGAACTCGGCCACAACAAAAGCTAGAAAACATCCTCTTCCCTTCAAAACATCAAAACATAGGGCCACTACGTGTTTCGAACAAGAACAACTGTAGAACTTTCCCAAATTAAGATGAATTTCTTCATAGCATGCATTTTTAAGCCAAAAAGGAAATTAAGATGCTAAAACCAAGCCTTCCACATGCGTGAAAGGCCAAATAAACCTTCCAATGTCTCATGCTAGATAAGAATAAATGAAAAGCTTAATGATACATATCCTAACATGCTTGCAAGATGAGCTAGCATTGTCTCAAAGCCATGTTTCAACGCTTCTAATTGCTTCCAATAGAAATATGCTACAATAAATAGAAACATGCCATAACTTCACCACTTTAAGCAAGTAATCAAGTCTAACTCCTAGAACATACTCACATTTCCATTTCTAGATGCTTGAGTAACAAATATTTCAAAAATATAAGTGCAATATCACCCTAGCATGCTATACCATCCACAATACCAAGCTCAAAGGCTCGGCAGAGGGAAAACCGAAAAGAAGCAAGGCACATGAGGGGGGGGAAGAAGGTACCTCTAAGAGATTTTTTTTTGCCCCCTAGAAATGCACCAAACAGAGTCTCATATAAACCAAAGAGAATGAGAGGGAATGATTAGGGAATCGCATACGATTTGAAGGATCAAGAGGAGCAGACGCCCCCATACGGGCGTGCTAGAAGCAGATGATGAGATACGATAAGGGATGGGTCGTGGGATCATCCCGCGTGCGCGAGGCGAGCGCGGGAACGAGACTCCAACGACACGAAGGAGTGGTCCAGGTGGAACCGAGCTAGCTGAAGCTAGGGTAGAGGTCCACGGGGTCGAGACTCAGTAGAGGGGAGGGGGAGATAATGAAAATAGGTTAAGATTTAATATAAGGTATTAATTATAATAATGATAATAATAAAATATTTTTAATCATTATGATTAACACTTAAATGTGTATTTTTCCCCAGACGTGTCGTCACGGTGAAACAAACGTCCCCTTTAGGCAAAATCGATGTTCCGGACGCGTCAGCGCAGCCTGTTTTGTCATTCGGAGTCGTTTAGGCAACCCCGTCGACGATTGAGACAAAAACGCATCGCGATCCGAATCACGTCAAAAATTCGGCTCGAGCTCAATCAAACAGGACGGTGAAGAACATGATGGTGACAAATCAACGCGTATGGTCAATCCTAAGGCCAACAGTCCTATAGGGATGCTCCTTGAGTTTCTCCATAGTAACCTTACCTACTAAGTAATAGCGGTCAAAACTATCATGCGGAACGTCAAATCGAGCGAAGAAAAGCTCAGAATTTCTAACGGGGAGGGCTCCTTTGCTAGTTTTCTAGGAGTAATTGACAGGAAAGTCCTAGGGTTAGACCCTGGGCTATTAAAGAGGAGAAAAACTACACCTTTGCCAAAAGTGAGGTCAACACCGCTGCTACTATTTCCCTACAGTTTTTTTATTTTCTAGCCGCTGCCAATTATGTTGCGGCTTGTCGTTGCCATTCGCATTTCGGCTTGCCGTCGCCGCCATCCCGAACAATTAGGAGTTGTTGTACTTACTTGATGTCCCTACCACTTGCTATTGTCGTTACCCTGATATCCCAACCATCCCTAACAATTGTCAACCCTCACAACTGCCCCAAAACCCCTCTACTTTGCCGGTGCCACCCCCAAACAACAAACTGTTGCTCTTTGATCTATTGTTCCTTGTTGTCCACCCGCCTACCTTGCTGCTCCCCCCAAACATCAAAATGCCACCACTTGTCTTGTTATCCTCTTGTTATTTTTGTTATTTCCTGCATGTTGCCACCCATAATAGTAAGCGACCATTGTTGTGTCGTCGTTTCCCCACCATCCAACCCCTCTACCTTGCAGCCATCTTTCCAAGCTTCCGCCGATCACCACCACCATCCCTTGATCCCGCAATAGTTTGATTATTTGTCGTGTTTATTGCTCTATGAAGCACGAACACTGACACAAGGACACGTAGAGGACACGATATGGGGACACGACATAATTGAAAAAAAATGACATGATATGTCATGAACACTTTTTATATTTAATTAATTATTAATATAAAAAATATATATTCCTCTTATTCTTTATTTAAAACATCAAAATACAATTATATGAGAATAAAATTTAACTTCATAAATTTAATTTATGTTATAAAACCTATGTTTATGAAAGTCAATTTTTAAAATTAGATATAATATATTTCAGAAGAATTCATCCAACTTCTCAACAAAAATTTTAAAAATCTTATGATTGCAAAGAGTGAATTACTAATGTTGGGCTTTGATATTTATTTGATGCACCTTCGATGCTCGATTTTAACGAATGTTAGAGGGAGCTTTAACATGATGAAAGATGAGGCGATTTCGACTATGAGGTATTATTAAAGCTATACGTAAATTTATAATTCTCTAATTCCTATGTTCCATTTTCTCAAAATTGTATTAAGCTCATACCCGATGTGGTGTTGAGGTGTGACCTAGACGTGTTTGGGCTTGAAAAAAATTCAGACATATATTTTGTAGTGTTAGAGAAGTATTGGGGTATATCAACCAAGTGTTTGCGTTCGATAAGTGCTCGACACGGGTGCGAAATATTTTTAGAAGTGTCAGTGCTACATAGTTGTTGTTATTTCAAATTTTTGAATATCGTGTGTATTTTTAGTTTCTAGTGTGTTGATTGTAACCACCTATTTGTTTTTGGTATTAATATATATTTTTTCTATTGTGGTTTCAATTAATCTTGGTATCATATTTTCTCTCTCGGAAGATGCAAATGTCAATTTCTTCATCACATCTCTAACACAATCACAATGAGTAATATCACTATATTGATCGGGTTCGATAAAATTCCTTATTGTATCAGTTGGGCATTAATTTTCATCTACTCGAAATAATTCAGATGAGTCTCAGTTGGGGGATTATAAAAAAGGTGACTCTTTTGAGAAATGCTCCTCAAATAGAGTCTCACGGCTTTATTCCAACAAATATAATTGACGTCAGTTAACTTCTCATATGTAATTTTAATCATTGATGAACCAAACTTGTCACGACATATTTTTGTTTGTCGTCAATGATTATCACAGAATATTCGAAGAGAACGAATCAATTAGTCTCAATTGTGTTGTTTGTTGAAATATGAGATGGGGCGAAACTAATCTTGTGTGCTATGATCCTGTCGTCTGTTTCGGGCAAACCAAAGGCCCAACCACTTCTGGATGAGCTCCTCAACATGTTGGCATAGACAAGACGGTACAGATGAGCCTAAGGATGAGACGAATGTCAGAGATGAACAATACCAAGCCATAGGAGTCAAAAGAATCGACGAACAGTTCAACGAACGTTGAAGACAAACAAACACGACAAACGACGCCGCACGCCGCAGGAGATGACCACTCGCGATGGAAGACTGCACTTGAGCTACAACCGACGTTGCAAGATGAACCAGAACCGCGCCTGAGAAAGTGAAATACAATGGAATTAGCTGCGGGATGATGCTGACAACAAGAATACACAGTGTACAGATGAACGATTCGAACAACCCAAACAAAGCTGCACTTGCGTGCAGGGAACAAAGCCGAATTAAAGAGCACACTATCAATGATGAGCCTTACGTGGCTCTGATACCATATAATGGCAAACAACTCTTTCTCTTATTATTCAGTAGAAAACATATATTACATATATACACTCTAATATTTATAGTTTATGAATATTTCTAATGGAGGAAACATCACACAATTTGATCTCTAAGTAGGTGACGTAATATAGAAAATATATTTATTACATTTCCTATAATAAGGCTTCCTAATATATAATCCTTAGATTTATTGTTTTCTATAATATAATTGATGGCTGCTAAGCAACGTGATCACTAGAGCCGTAAATGAACTGAGTTGAGTTGAATACCGTCACGATCAATTATTTTATTTTATTTTTCTAATCATATTTAAGTCAAGCTTGTACATGACCTAAGTTAAAGTCTTGATCCAGCTATTTTTTTTTTTTAATGTTCGAGCTTGTAATCAGTTTAATTGAGCCTTGCTAAGCACATATAAGATGATAATATTTAAATATATAACCTTTTTCTTGAGCATAAAAGCATTTAATAAATTTTCATCAAAATTTATACTAATTCATGCATTATTATTTTCAATGTTTATGGAAGTTATAAAAACTAATAAAACATACAGTTAGAATTTAGTCAAATCATCTAGTTTTGTAAATATAATTCATCATACGTTCATTATATATATATATATATATATATATATATATATATATATATATATATATATATATATATATA
>NEWO01000150.1:837421-872966 GCA_003013225.1 Phalaenopsis aphrodite | reverse complement strand
ACTATAAGGCTGCAAAGATTTATAATCAATTAAAAGTACTAATTAAGAAAATAAAATAAAAATTATTAAATTAGATTCAAATGATGTTTTAATATAAACAATAGTTTTTAAATCTTGCCCCAATCCCTAACATCTTATGGCTACGTGATTAGGGTTGTCAAGACGACTCTTTGTTCGTGAACGGCTCGTGTTCAGCTCGCTAAGATAACGAGTCGAACAAAAACACACTTTTTGAGCTTGCAGTATAAACGAGGGCTCAGCTCGTGTTCGGCTCGTTTACACCCCTAGCTCGGACCATGTGCTCTTCCTATGGCCTTCCTTGTGAGCTTTGATATTTTATTAGATTTTAGGGGCATCTACATACATACCACCCAATTCCTATTTATTAACATATCTAACACCTAAACTTTGTTTTTGACATCTAAACCACTCATACTTTTCATATCACATAAAAAACACCATTATTTTAACTTTTAAATAGTGAAATACACATTTTCATGTATCGGTATGGTGACATATATGTAAAAAATAAATTTAAGATATGTAAATACATAATATTGAGTGGCATATATTTAAATCTTCTTTAGATTTTAAGATTGTTGTCATAAGCCCATGCCTTGAAACAATCGGATGGCAATAGATCATAAACGGTAAAAGGAAATCCATGTACTTGTAGGCATTCTAACATAAGAAGCTACAGTTATTAGTGTTTACATTGACTCTATCAGCTATTATTAGAGGGTATTACCGTTCATTGGATGCATTATGCAAATGACACCAAACCAAACTGAACTTGGATATAGAAAAAAAAAATGAAGATTTATATACATACCACTTAATTCCTATGTATTTACATATGAGACACCATATTTCTATTTTTATGTATATGCCACATTCTCTGCATGAAAGGTATATTTCACTTTTTAAAAGTTAAGATTGTGGTATTTTATATGTGATAGGAAAGATTCGGGTGGTATAAATGTAAAAAAATAAAGCTTAGTTAGATATGTAAGTAAATATGAATTGGGTGGTATGTGTGGAAATGACCCCCAAAAAAAAACATAATTGATACACCAACAACAAACCTTTGTCTCACATGAATCATTTTTCTCCATTGCGTCCTATTGAGTGTCATATTTTAATTTAATTCTGATAAATTAAGATCATTTTTTTATACAATATGCACAAGTCTTTCTAGGTCTACCTGTCTTTCTTAATACGAGCGAATATAAGACATCTACTTTCCTAACCGGATCATTAGATGACCAATTTTTAATGTGACTCTCAAGTTTTGTCCGCCACTGGAGTTACACCAACCCTGTCACAGATATATTCATTTCGCATTTTGTCTCTATGTGCAAAGCCACTCATCCACCTAAGCACTCTCATCTCGACATAAGCACTCTCATCTCGACAACACTTAACATCTCAAAATATAGAGAATTTTTTTTTTATTGTTTCAATTTTAGAATTATGCTATCATGGATCAATCATGTTTAGAAACACCAGTATTGAGTAAATTTCTGTATAGTCATGAACCTAAGGGAGGCTTGAATTTTTTTGTTTGTGTGGCTATGAATTAATGTTTTAACTTAATATTAGCAGAAGCCATGTCAATTGTAGATTGCCTGATTCAGTGGAAACTTCACCAATTAATTCATACCTCGAAATTCCAGTCGCACTTGTTCAATTCTTTAGGGCTTGTTTGGGACTATTTTTATTTATTTATTTTATTTTATTTTTTTGCTTTTATTTTCAAGAACCTGTTTGTTTCATGCATTTTTTAATTATTTTTTTAAACTTGAAAACAACTTAACCTTTTTAAAAACACTCAAAAACGACATTTTGATGTTGAGTTTTTTTAAAAACAATCATCACTAACAAATATATTTTGCTTCGAAGTAAAACATAAACAAATCAAAATAAACATGAAAGTACAAAACAAAAAATAAAATTGATCTCAAAGGGCCCCTAAGCATTTATACTTGCGATCTACAGAATGCTGCCACTTTGTCTTTAAAATATTGATGTCAATCGCAAATCTGCATCTAATATTTCAATCCTAGATTATAGTTCGAGGAGAATGTAGGACAGCTTCAATTTTCTAGTGTGCGCATGAATCTAATCCTGAATATTATATTTCAAGAACATGTTAGGAAAATTTCGATTTATAGTCTATTTGCGTATCTTTCTCATTGCTTTGATTTTCAAACTTCTGACACATTTACGTTTCGCTGCTACTTTCTATTTTTTTTCAGAAATTTCTATAGTGGGAAATTACCTTTTATAACAGATATGCTGAAGTGTGGTAGGCGTAACAAAGCTGCTACAAATATAAGATGCAGGGCATTTACATACATACCACTCAATTCCTATGTATTCACATATCTAACACGAACTTTATTTTTTACATTTTTACCACCAAATCTTTCATATAACATCAGAATATAACTATTAACTTTTAAAAAGTGAAATACATCTTGTCATGCACAAGTAAGGTGGCATGCATGCAACGCTTAAAAAGTTTTGGCGTTAAAATATGCAAATACATGAGAATTGAGTGGCTTTTGTAAATATTCCATAAAATTTTTATAAAACCCACTACAGTTTTTAAAGATGTTACTCTCTGTACAACAACTTCGAAACCCCTTTTATAGAAAGCTATAGCCGCGCCAAACGAACCCTGATAAGGTTTAGAGCGAGTGTTCTACAACCGTCCGAATCATTACGGAACACTCATGAATGTGTTATTGTGCATGTGATTGTTGCGGAAAAGTGTTGAATAGTGATGGTTAATATGCTTTGGTTAATAATTCCTTATTTGTTTGCCATCTTTACCCAAGACCTATTTTGATTCTTTCTGCACCTTTTTTTTTTTTCTCTACAGGTCTTCTAATCACCTATGTTGCTCTGAATTTAATGGACGGGCATGGTCAACCGGCTCTTCTCTACATTGTGCCATTTACGCTTGGTAAGTTGCAACTGAATGAAAATTTACATAGGTATCACAATTTCTTTGGATTTACATATCTAACACCTAAATTCTGATATTTACATTTATAACACCTTGGTGCTATACATGTATGCACAAAAAGATGCATTTGACTTTTAAAAAGTTAGTAAAAGTGATATTTTTGGTGTGAAGTTAAAATATTTGAGAGCTATGATTGTAAATATGAAGATTTAGTAGTTAGATATGTAAATACATATGATTTATGTGGTATGTATGTAAATGCCTCTATATTTTGTTGACTTGTTTTCCAAGTTTCAACATCTTCATTATTGGATTAGTTTTGAGATGAGTTTTGATATAGCATTTATAAAAAACTCTTGAACTTTAGTCTTAAAATAAATTAACAATTTTAAAATCTATCCTCATTAATTTTCTTGTCATGATTTCCTCATTTGCTAAATGTTCTGGTTTTTTTTTTAAATTTGGTATTGAGATAAATACAATATATATGATTAATCCAATGATTTTTCAAATCTATCCTCATCAAATTATGATTAGGATATCCCAACTCAAATATTTTCCATAGGCTAAATAGTATAATTTTGTATTTGGACATCCTCGCCATTGAATTCACTTTAAGATGTGTGCTATATATGATTAATCAACATCTCTGCCGCACTCATCTTATAACAAATCCACTGATTATAGAGTATATACTCATTGAATTTTGATGAGAACATCGTAATCCAAATCTTTTCCATATGTTATATATATATATTGGAAGATTTGTGTACATATGCAGTTACATATCTAACACCTAAACTTCAATTTTTACCCACAATCCACCTAAACTATGCTTGAAAAGGTGGTGGTATTTTTTATGAGATATGAAAGATGAGGGGTTTAAATGTAAAAAGAAGAATTTAGTTGTTAGATATGTAAATACATAAGAATTGTGGTGGAATGTACATAAATGGTCTTATTTTTTGTTTACTCCTGGTTTATGCTCTTGTTCAAATTTTCACAGGCACGTTTTTATCATTGGGTTGGAAAAGAGGTGAATTATGTAACCTTTGGATAAAAGGGCAGCCAGATAGGGTCTGCCCACATATTCAAGCTATTGCTCAGTAGATAACGCAGCAGCTACTGATCTATGATATTGTAAATTGAAGGCTATAAGAATCAGATGTTGCCTTGAGGCTCTTATTCCATAGCAAACTGTATATTATTGATATGTTGAGGCACTGATATATATTTATATATATATAGTCTCCGCTAACTTATGAGCTTGTTATTAAGAACTTTGTTTTGAATGTTTTTTGCATTTTCTCGTGTGATTTGTCGATACAGGAAGACGTCGTTATTAGGGTTTTGTTCGGGTAGTTTTTTTTTACTGCTTAGCTTTGTAGATCGCTAGCACATCGTTATATTTTTGAACTCTTGAATGGGTGTGTTTATACCTTGCAATGATGAAACCATTAGGAATTTTATAAAAATGAATGGGTTGGGGTTTTACCAAGAATTTTGATATTTGAGTAAAAATTTGAGTAAAGAATTAAGTAGGGTGGTTGATTTGTAAATAGTAAGTTTCAGTTGATATGTATGTAATTGCCCCCAAAAGAAAATTATTGGAGTTTTGAGTGAGAATTTGAAAAATAGTGAAAAGAGTTAGGTTTGTAAATAAGAAAGTTATGAGTGATGTTATGTAGGTGGATGGTTACATCCTAAACATTTCAAATTTTTGCTATTTGGAAAATCAGTACTGTGTCATATTTTCAGCTATTTTGGCATCAACTACAGTTTGCTATTAGCTGCAATGTACATTAATATCTTAAAATAATTTTAATTCCTATTATTTTTTTATTTTGTATCTCTTCTTTCATGTTAGTATTATATTTTTGAAATTTATGTTTTCAAGCACTCATAAGTGGTTTTATAATCATCATGAGTTTTCCAAATATTTTAATCATTTTAGAAGATTACAAGCAAAAGAAAGGCTTAATGATTCCTTGGAACCAAAAGAATCCATTATGAAAATCACTATAGCTCATCAAAACCATTAATGTTTGTATGACCTCACTAACCAGACCAAAAAAATTGAACAAAGATGTGTATGGGTTGACACCAATAGACAAACATTAGAAGGGCAGAAGTACAATCTAAAAACAATACGATAAAAATACAAGATTCATAGTATGTAGACAATCTCAACCATTTGGAGTTTCCATCCCCCATGAACATCTACAATTTGGGGAACTTTGGGAACCTAAAATCACTCGACTTTCATTGCTAGATGGCAACGTTTGTGAAGTACAACACACATTTGATGGATTATTATTAAGTCGAGAAGATAAACTAAATGAGGATCAATTGCTAGAAAACAATGACAAGCTACTGAAGTTCTCTATAAATTGATAAGAAATTGGGTATGATATACAATGTCGAAGGACCATCTTCGTTCCCTCACCTTCGACTTGATTCATAGGAATGAATGGTCTCCTAAGAGTAAAATAGGATAATTAGGGTACTAGAATATATAAAAAGAGGATGTCGAGAAGAATGATCAAAAAGTTCCCAATAGAACGTGTGGTCAATATAATTTTATGACACGAGGACGATTTAGTAGAGATTGACTTTAATTCAAGCTCTTAAAGAAAAACTTGTTTGCTAACAATTATGGTTCATCTTGCCTTGCCAAGTTGTTTGGTTTTTAGTAGCTCAAGTGCTAAATTCACAATTCCTTGGCATAATTTCTTCCAACAGGGATTCTTATCATTTAAATCTTAAAAGATTTTATATATTTTTTTTAAATTAATTTCTCCCAATAAAAAGGGGGATTGACATACATACTACACAAATTTTATATCTTTATGTATCTAACACCTAAATTTTCATATTTACAAAACACTCAAATATTTAAGATCACATCATAGATAAAGCACAATTATTACCTTTTAAAAGTGAAATATATCTTTTTTATGCATATGTTTATGACACCAGTGTTAAAAATACAAAATGTCAATTTTTTTTGTGCTAAATATGTAATTGCATAAGAATGGTATGGTATATGTGCAAATCAACTCCCCCCAAAAAATACAAAAAATACAAAAAAAAAATAAGGTTTCAAGTTGCCACATATTGATTTAATTTCAAGCTTGCCTTAAAACTGAAATATTTTTACCATAACAATTTTTATCATAAGTAGCATTTTCCTTGCACTCTTTATTCATAATTCAGATGTTAAAGTGAGATACCATATGACAATTCTGAACATAAGTAATAATGAACTGCAAATATTTGAAGAAAGATATTTCCAGCTTTCTACTCTATATTATTGAACATAATGAAATCTTATAACTCATATTAATCTCATTGCAACCTATGTCACCCATAAAACTTGCATAAATTAACAAACCCAAAAACTAAAACAAATAGCTAGCTTCCCACAGCATCTTGAAGTAGAAGTTCGTGTACCTCAAATAAGGCCTTTATGACTCAGTTACAGTCTCTATTCACGACTTCTTTTCGACTATCAATAGAAAATAATTTTTCGTTGAAGTATTGCGTTCTCTTCGTCGTCCTTTTTCGATCAATTCCTGCAACATTGATCATTCATATTTGATGAGTCATGAAGGAGATGGAAGATAAAGGGGGCATTATCATACCTTCCACCCAATTTCTATGTATTTACAAATGCAAGTAACATTTAAAATTTTTTTTTTCACATTTATCTTAAATGAAAAACACGGCTATTTTAACTTTTAAAATATGAAATACACTTTTTCATGCATCGGTAAAATGACATACATGTAAAAATCAAATTTTCGGTGATAGAAATGTAAATACATAGAAATTGGGTGATATGCAAGTAAACCTCCCAATATAAAAAGATATATAGGTTCAGAACAAAACAAATTGATTGTCTTCTCATTAGGAGTTATTTGAGATTAAGTTATATTTTTTATCTTTTTATTTTGTAATGTCTAAATATGAAATAAAAACATGTTTACTTTTAATACTTCTGGGTTTACTTTTGATGTTGTCCGATTTCATTGGAGTCTTAAGATTTGTGCTGTAAGCTTCTTTTTGTAAACACTTCGTAATATTTTTCCGCTTTTAATAAGACTAAGTGCTGCCCAAAAAGGATCAATGGGATCACCAGTTGGGGAAATCCCGCGACCACGGAGCTGACAGCCGCCCTAGAGTTTTCCAATTTAAGGTTTTTTTTTTTTCGTTCCCTCTTCCTCTATTTTTAAATTAGGTTAATTTCAATTATGGAGCTTTTATAAACTTCTTATTTGGTTGTTTGAGACCTTAGTTTTTGAGTTATGAATTTTAAGAGATTTTTTTTTGTGCTTGTATTTTTGAGATTATAAGCTCTGATTTCTATCCTAAGGAGTGTTGTATCATTTTCTTTTAGCAATTGATGTGTATATAGCTTGTGCAAGAGCAGACAATCTTTCATGGTTCTCTTTGTTGTTTGCAGGTGGGACAGTCGAAAGTCATCTAATCTCACTCCAAATATCACCAATCGGCCATATTGCATTCCCCAACTACTCCTCCACCTACTTCCAATCAATGAAACACCTAAATTATACATGTTTCAATATCAGAGCCCGACAAACCCTAAATTATTTAATAAATTGTCTTTCTTGTTCCAATCTAAAATTCTAAAAGAAAATTTCCACCGTACCTAAATCATCCCAACTGCAGTTCCTAACCCCAATCCTAAATTTTTAAAATCCACCCCAAAACGTACCACATAAACCCTAAACTTCGACCAACCCTTTATCTACAACCTAACATCCATCGAAACCTTGATCGAGAGAAAATGACATAATAATGCCTAAGAGAATCCACAAAACAGTGTCCAAGAACTTACTATGGAGATTATGCAACTAAAAAACCTTCAATTGCAATAAAGACTTGCCACCAATGAGGAGACAACCCGGAGATGTCACCCATAGTCACAATGGTGATTGGCCAGATCAAGTGGAAAAAATAAATCTGATACCGGAGTTAACCCAAACCATGACGCAAAACATGAATTTATTACTGACTTGAAACAAAGTTACAATGAAGACTTGAAATAACAAAAGAGAACAAACAAAGCAAAATCACAATATGAAGGATTACAACTAATGACTTAGCAAAGAAGACACAACCGCTTGATGAGGAGGGAGTCCGACGAGAAATGGCTGGATTGGTGGTTGCAAGGGCTGCTATTGAAGAAGTGGGACATCAGATTGGCGATAGTAATAGCATCGAACCGCAAGTAGAGAGGTGCAGGAGCGTTGTCGTCGACTGAATTGGTGGCTGCGCTGAAGCTGGAGAGGTAGGGCTGATGTGGAAGAAGTAGAACAGTAGGTAGGCGATAATAACGGCGTCGAACCACAGTTAGAAAGGTGCAGGAACATTATCCGAGGTTGGATTGGCGGTTGCTGTGACAGCCGGAAAGTTTAGGTGTAGACATGTAAATACCTAAGAATTGAGTGGTATGCATGTAAATATTTTATATCTAAACTTCACATTTTACATTATGCCACCTTACCTATGTATGAGAAATTGTATTTCAATTTAAACATTAAAATAGTGGTATTTTTTATGTGATATAAATGATTTTGGTGGTACAAATGATTATATCCATGATAGGGTTGGTGTAGCTCCAATGATGGACAAAATTAGAGAGTTGTCTTGGATGGTTTGGCACATTAAACGTCGACCATCTGATGATCTGATTAGGAGAGTAGATGTTTTAGATTCAACTTATTTTAAGGAAGGCAGAGATAGACCTAGGAAGACTAGGGCATATTGTATAAAAAATGATCTTAATTTAGTAAAATTTAATGAATATATGACACCAAATAAGAAGCAAGGAGAAAAAAGATTTATGTAACCGACCCCACTTAGTAGGATAAAGGTTTTGTTGTTGTTATTGTTGTTGTTGATGATGACGATGATGATGTTGTTGGGTGGTATAAATGTATAAAAGTTTAGTTTAGGTGTTAGTTATGCAAATAAATAAGAATTCGGTGGTATTTATCGCCAAAAGATTAGTAATTTAGCAAGATATGGCACACAAAACATCAGCAATGAGAGATAATGGGCCATGATCAGACCTGTATCTCTGATTAGAACTATTTCCAGTAGTTAAATTTGAAACAAGCCTTCTTTCTCGACTCAGAGATAAAATTTCTTGCATTCTTTCGGGCCAATCACAGTTCAATCTCCTTGCAAAATCCTCAACCTCCCTGCAAGATAAAACTACTTGAACTTGATGATTTTTTGTTGGGCCATTTACAAACATACCATCCAATTCTTATGATTTCACATACATAGCACCTAAACTTTGCATTTTTACATTTAAAACACCCATATCTTTCATGCATAGGTAAGATAACATATATGTAAAAATTGAAGTTAAGGCGTTAGTATGTAAATACATAAGAATTGAGTGGTATGCTTGTAAATCTTCCTTAAAAAATTCTTCAGAAATTATTATCTACAAACAAATAGATTTACATGCATACCACTCAAGCCTTATGTATTTACATATATAACACTTAAAAAGTCAATTTTTACATACATGACATCTTACCAAAGCATTAAAAGGTGGTTTTAACTTTTTAGTGGCATAAAGGTCAACGGCAAAATTTAGGTGTTAGACATGTAAAAACAGAAGAATTGGGTGGTATGTATGCAGATGCCTCTTTTTACAAAATTTAGTTCCAAGTGGAACCAAAGAGGCAAATGAGTCAGAGAATCATCGGCATTAAAAGTACGAAGAACTGTAAAATTACCTATCCAGCTCTTCCTTCATCAGAGGATCCAATCCATCATCACCGTCATCAATCATGGCCCTTGAATCAAAAGCATCTTCAACTTGGTCTTGCAGTCTGGATATTTGACTTGGAGATGAACTTCCAGCTTTGGTAGCCTCCTAAATTTCAAATCCAAATATTTTATGTTAAAATTAAATAGTAAGATTTACATACATAATTGCACTTGTATAAAATATGATAGAAAAGTAAACACTTTCATCAACCTCCTTGGATTCTTTTTCTTGTTCGTTATCAGACGAATCTTTCATCAGATCATTTCTCCTCTTATTCTTCTTCTTTCTCAAAGCTCTACCATCTTTTGAGTCTATCATTAAAAAAAGGAAGAAAAAAATAGCTTCTGAATCAAAGAAAATATACCAACCATAAAAATAGTTATTCTCATAAAATAATAAAATAGATGCATGGAAATCACCTAAAACAAATAAAAAAATTATTCAATTAATATATAAAAAAACCTTTTTGTTAGCATTATATATAGATCAGTCGGATTTCTTAAGATAACGCAAGAATTAGCAATGGAAATGAAAACCAATATTAGATCTTTTAGCTTGAATTTTAGAATAAATAAGAAAACGGCACAGTTATCATATGAGAATATTGTCAAAATAGTCCTCCGACTCTTTGTAGAGGGTTATTTTAATGTCAAAGTATATAAAAGTGTCAATTTAGTTCCAAACTTTTAATATGTGCAGAAATAATCCCCATAGAAAACTATTTCGATCCTAATTTAAAGAATTTGGGACAAATTTGGCAATTTTATATAATGAGACTAGCATAACCCCATGTAAAAAGTCGGAAGACCATTAACATTTTACTCTTTATTATATATATAAGATTGAGTGATGTGGGAGCTCCCCAGAATCGCGGGAGCGGAGCGGGGATTGCATGATCTCGATCGTGGGGCTCCTGTGGTATCACAAGTCAACAAGATTGCGGGCTCGGCAAACCGTAACTTCACATAATGTTACCTATTTCAGCCAACTTTCCTTTTCTATTCATTTCCTATTTCTCTCCTTCTACTTAGAAGTTATTTTCTATTACAAGACTATTTATAAACGATATTTCGCTATTTTGAGAATAGAGTTTTATTCAAGTATTTTAGATATTATATTTATTGTTTTCTACCTAAAGAGTGTTGTATTATTTTACTTTTGTAAGTGGTGTATCTGTAGCTTGTTAAAGGAACAAGTAGTGAACCACCTCGACCTCCATACCTTGCCTTTTCATCTTCTACCTCAGTGTTTTCAGCCGAGACAGCAGATGACCAACGCCAAATCCGCTGTCCAGATTTCACCTCATACCACTTCCAAATACAGTCACCCTTGCATATTTTCATTCCCCTACTATTCTACAATCACCTCCCCTCTAAATCTCCTTCAAGAAGCCCTGGATCGGTGTCGCTGTGCCAATGGAAGTTATCATGATCTGAATATGGAAAGAATCTAAGTTTTAAGATTATGAAACCTTGAAGAAATCTTTAACATTTCTACATTATTTCAGAGAACATTACTTAATAGTTTCTCAAGGTTACACTGCTATTCTATATGATATAAGGTCACCTTAATTTTTTTATGCATGACTCTCCCTCTGTTATCTTCAACAGATTCTATACTATTGAGTCGAAAATATACTCCTCGAGTTGATCCATTTAATCTCCAAGTGAGAATAACATAATCCAATGTTTTCCATTTTGAGATCTTGTGATGTAATTGTGAGTAAGAGATGCATCAGGGTGAGAGTTTGTTGGATAAATTGATAAGGATGCGAAGGGCTCTCAATCAAGAGATATTCGTAGCACGGAACATGATTGCGATGCTGATGATGAATAAGAGTTTCAAATTATTGAGAGATAAGTCATCAACTCGTCATGACACATCGTAACATAGAGCTACAGAAGGCAAGAATGAACATATATCATCGGAAAAAGATAGATGAGAAAAATAACAAGTGAGTGCGACTAAATTAAGAATAGGAAGGTAACAGCTAGTGTTTCCCTTCTCAGATAACTTGCTAAAAAAATATTTTTATGAATCATTATTTAGTAAGAGAACTGCCTATTTATAATAAGAAAAATAATACAATATTCAAAAGGAACACCCAATAAACATGGATAACTAGGCATAACATGGACACTTAAGAGAATGATAACTCTTACAAGAACATTATTTCCATGATTGCCTGCCTTGTAAGGCAGTTTTATGACAACATTTATTTTACATCCCAGAAAAATCTTGTAAAATTATTTATAAGGTTCTAGAGATCCACATGTTAAGCCAAGAAGGTTATCATAAATACTTCTCACAAGATAATCATGAATTAGCTAGAATATCTTACAAAAATTCCCCGGTGAAGCTCAAGTTTATATGCTATATTAGCTTTAATTCTATTCTCATTTACCAAAGATTTCAAATAGTAAAATTCATGGGTAATATTACATAACAAAATGAGCAGATGGAAGTAAAACTTGACAGTCAAGCAAATGGAGCAAATATTACGTCATGAACATATGCTAATTAGAATATAATAAAATAAGAACTATGAAGTTAGTTCCACTCATTCCAGAACTTTCAATAAAAAATTTAGGGCATTTACATACATAGCACACAATTCTTATGTATTTACATATCTCGCATCTAAACTTTTATATTTACACATATGGCACTAAAATCATTAATATTACATAAAAATAGCACTATCATCACCTTTTAAATGTGATACAACTTTTCATGCATAGGTTTGAAACACCAAAGTACTATGTATGTAAATATGAAAGTATAGATGTGAGATATGTAAGAAAACATAATAATTGGGTGCTATATATGTAAATTTCTTAAAATAAAAAAATAGGGAGAGCAAAAATATTACCCGCATCACCATTAATAAAAGATAAAAGCTCATCAACAGAGCGATCATCTTTCTTCTCTTCTACTTCAAGATTCTGAAACAATCATCTCTTTAGACCCAATCAAATTAGAAAATCAAACTTTTATGAAAAAACATGTAAATGTATAATCCACATAACTTTATCGAAATAGCTTATAATAGCCATACTACCTTCACTTTCTGACGCTCCTTTAATTCCTTTCTCTTTCTAGCATAAAGCCGATTAAGCAGCCGGATCCGTGGATCGTCAGTCATGTTTTTCAATGGCTCCAACTTTTCCTCCTAAAACAGGCAGATGAAGAAGATCACAAGAGAGTAAAAAGGGAACATCAACATACATACCACTCAATTCTTGTGAATTAACAAGTCTAAAACCTAAGTTTTATTTTTTTTATTACATTTATACCACCCAAATCTTTCATGTCACATCAAGAATACCACCATTTTAACTTTAGAAGTGAAATACAACTTTTTCAAGAATAGGTAAGTTGGGATGTATGTAAAAATTGAAGTTTAGGTGTTATATATGTAACTAAATAGAAATTAAGTGGTATATATGCAAATTTCCCAATAAACAAAGGAATTTTTCCAGTAAATTGATTACCTCTGTCAGATCATTAGGCAAATGAAAGGTCTCGCGAATTTCTTCCGGTGTTTTTCCTTCAATCATGCGAGCAAGTGCCCTACTAGTTAGATCAACTAAAGGTTTTAGTTGAAGACTGTCTGCTGCAGAAGTAAGCTCACAAAGTCGTTTAGTATCTAATTTAGCGAACCTCTCATCAAAATACTTGCGCTCCTGCAAGACAAACGGCAGACTTCACCAAACATTGAAAAGTGAGGCATTATAGTTTTCTCCGACGATTAATGATGAAATTTTGCATTAGATACTATCCATTTGACAAATTCTCAACAAATGCTAGTGCCAAAAAGGAAAAGGGTCATTCACATACATGCCACTCAATTCCTATGTATTTACATATCAACACCTAAACTTTACTTTTACATTTATACCATCTTTTATAATATCACATCAAAAATACCACCATTTTAACTTTTAAAAAGTGAAATGCATATTTTCATACATAGATAAGGTGGAATGCATGTAAAAATTGAAGTTTAGGTGTTAGATTTGCAAATACACAAAATTGATAAATATTCAAAAAAAAAAATGTAAAAACATCAACTGGCCTATGAATGGCTAGAACACTATGACCAATAACGTAAAAACATCAACTGACCTATGAATGGCTAGAACACTAGACCAACCTTGTTAGAATGACCGGGAACTTGATGAAACCGACAATATTCGAGAATTAAACAGAGGATGGCAGGAGTGACTCGTTGTGGGAGAGCGATGGCAAAATTTTTCGAAGAACCCATACCAGTCTGAAGTATCTCTTGACATATCCTGGGGCAGAACATTGCAACCTCCTCTTCTACTTGTTGGTGTGATCCATCAGAACATTGAAGCCAAATGAAAGATTTCATTTCCTGAAAGATAATCTGAATGTAATTATCGATAATTTTAGAATAAATGGTGAAACAATGATATTCATAATCCATTGGCATGTACGACTAGTAATAGTAAGTCATGAACAAACGACAATAAAAATATATCAACCAAAAGTTCAAAAGAAAGAAAATTAAGTTTTTAAGCAATTGAAACATACTTGAATGTCTAATCAGTATCCACATGTGAAATTAGGAAACAAAAAAATATCTAATTAAACGGATAATCAGATAAAGCACCTTCCCTTTTTTTTCTTTTTTTTCCCTACAAGAAAAAAAGGAAATATATATACAGCAAAAATTTAATATAAATATGTTTATACATACATACATATTATATATATATATATATATATATATATATAGAAAATAAAAATCAATGTTCCATTCACAGAATGCCATGTATGGCTTGGATCATCATTAGCATTGGAATTATCATAATTATTTCAGTAGGCTTTATAAATCCTAAGTTTCTGTTTATTTTAGTTCAGTTCTGCATGAGATGTTAACTCAACTTTGTCCATATTAACTTCAAAATCCTTATATTTTTTTCCTACCTATCTTACTGATTGCTTTTTCTACCCTTCATTATCTATTGCCCAAACATTGCCCATTTTCCACTATTTTCTCTTAGTGCTAATCTCACAATTTCTCCGATATAATCATTTTTCTACCTATCATTCTGATAGATCCAACTTAAACGTTATCACTTTTACAGGCACACAACTTGACAACTAGCGCTTAGATTCATCAATAACTGGCTTGAATCCAAACAAACGAGAAACATAGATTTATCAGCTAATTTAAATCTTCAGTGTTCAAGCAATATAAGTTGTCATGTACCTCTGGCTTGAGAACTGTCATCTCGGCTGAGGACATTCTGCTCCAAGTATGTGGTAGAAATGTTTTGGATGTATGTGAAGCTGACAAACTGAAAAAAGTTCAAAACACATGAGGGTAAAGAGTAAAGTGTCAAAATAGTCTCCTTGCTGATTCTATTGGGTCATTTTATTCCCAGAGTTTATAAAAATGCCAAATTACTTCTCAGACTTCTTAAATTAGTGTTGAAATAGCCCTCCATCGAGACTATTTCAACCCATATTAAAAGAATCCGAGTATTAAATTAGTAATTTTATAAACTTTGGGGCTAAAATGACCCCTTAAAAAGTGTCAGTGTACCATTTTGACACTTTTCTCTCGGTTTAAGTATAGAGTACATATTCACTTGTGATTGAACTGCTCATTGCAAAGATAAACCAAGCAATGATAGCTAACAAAAACAAACACAAAAACGGAGTCTTAACCTTAGTAGCATAGCTATAATTTTCCCCTGGAAAAAAATGAATGAGCAGTCATCCACATGTAGACAAGTGATTCATAATGGCCGCAGCATGGATCGGGTTACTAGAATGGCCTGCAACGTTAAAGTGACCAGAATGAGCCAAACCAGGTTAACAAAACAGAATATATCACTTCTCAAAAGTAAATCCTTCCATAAAAAACTAAACCAAAATATCTTTATTCTTAGGCAACAAATAGATTTCGGCTTGATTTTTCCCAACATCAAGGACAAGCACAACAAACCAAAGATTATTAAATAACATTAATATAAAGACTTACTAATGCGGGTGTTACCAGCAGAGACGTCTCATGTTATCTACTACAGTATCGCGAACCGAATCCGAGATCTTGACCGGACAGAAACTTCATAGCGACCTAGGACCAGTTCAATACAGCGAATTGAGCGCCAGCCGACCTTCCTCGCGTGAATTTGGTGCCTCCTTTCAACAACGGCCCCAATCCTAATTACCTAGTGCTTCTATATTTGATTCTTGTATTTAGATTTTAAGTTTTGGTGTCTGTTTTTTGTCAGTACAACCGTCGACATCATCTTTCTCCCTTCTAAGGTTGTAGCCAGAGGCAGGCGACCTCCACATTCCTTCCCTCAATGGCGACGACCTCCACATTCCTTCCCTCACCGTCGTCGCTGTGGCCTTTCCTTGCTGTTGGAACTACCGCACAACATTCCATTCGTAACGTTGCAACTCCAGCCCCCAACCACCACCTCCTCCGCCTATTGTCATCCCTTCCAATCACCTCACACCTTGCTGCAATTCATTTGAGCCGCAACCCCTGGACAACCCACTCTTTACTGTCTCGCAATACCAGGCATTCCCCACTGATGTCGTCATCATTCCTGCTTGTTGTTGCCCCGCCACCACTACCCCCACCCCCCCCCCTACCCACTCACCCTGACGGTCATTCTTGCTGGCTATTTTCCTGCTATTTCAAGCACCATGACTGCCCCCTCCATATCTTATTGTTGTCCCTGCCTTTCTCGGTCTCCTCGACCACTGCTCCTTACCTTCCGGCGTGTCGGTACCTCCAGAACCTATGCCCTACTTCCTTATTTGCTGCCCTCATCTAGAATAGTTGTTCAACTTCATTATTCATTGCCTGCTTGTTGTCTGGAACCTGGGAAACCACTACTTTGTCGTTTTCCGTTGTTCGGCCAGCTCGCCCTCCATCTCGCCAATTTCCGACCACTCGTCAATCACCACCACCACTCTGAGCTCCACCTTAGTTTTATTTTGCGTTGTCATTTATTGTTAATTCCTATTTTAGCTATCGTTCCGTCGTATTTGTTGTAATTTCCCTTTCAAGTGTGTTTGGTTGTAAGCACATATTTGCTTTTAGTAATATTATTTGATTTTTCTATTGTAGTTTGAGTTAACTCTGGTAACATTTAATATCTAAGCTAGTCTAATCCTAAGATTTCTAGCATCCGCCCATACGCAACCCTATCTCCAACCAATTTTTTTTTTCTCACCCAAAATCACCCATGCATCCTCCTTCCATGAACCCACACTCACATTTGAATCATACCACTGAGGAGGCAATTGCTAGAACCTTATTAGAATTTCATCGTGCAAGAGAAACAAGAACATCTCCGTCGACTGCTACAGAGGCTTGATGAAATTGAGGAAAATACCCAAGGAGATGTCACTTATGAGCATGGTAGCAAGATCCGAAGAGAGAGGAAGGAACACTTGAATCCTTCCCATAAGAATGATTCAAGAAGGAAAGAAGACAAACCACAACGCTTTGGGATATGATATCAAGAAGGTTGAGAGATTAAGTATTTATTAGAGATTTCAGAGATAAACCTCTACTCCAAAGATTTAGCCTGAAATATTTGAGAAGAAAGGATATTGAAATAAAGGTGAATTTGACATATTTTGACGGTCAACTAGATCCGAATGAGTTTATTGAATGGCTCCAAAGTGTGGAACTTTTCTTTGAGTAATCTCACCAGACATAATGATGAAACTAGTCGTCAGTAAGTTAAAGAAGAATGCATTGTTTTGATGGCAAAATTTAAAACACCAACGCAAGCATAAGGGAAAATATAAGATGACTACTTGATCTCAGACTAAAAGAAATATGCAGAGCTAGTACCTACCAATTCATTACGAACGGGATGCGTAGATCCGAACTTCAAAAGTGAAGAGACGACATTACCAGATGACCACCACATCTTATAGACAGAGTTCAGCCACAGGATTTTACAACAAGAGTACAATCAGAGGAAAATCAAAGCCGACCCCGCCTGAGGATGCACTAAGTCAGAGTGGAGAACAAGTGGAACAAATCTATATACACAAATCCTTCTCAGCTATGAAGTGCTTCAAGTGTCGTGAATTTGGGCATACCGAATCAAATTGCACAACCATGAGAATGATCTCTCTCACATATCAGAGAGCAATTGAAAAAATAAATTGTAATCGAGAAGAAGATGAAGATTACATAAAGGATTCTCAACTTCCAGTCAACAAGGAAAAAACGTTAGCAATTCCATTGAATCCAAGAGAGAGACTCCAATTGACTTAAGAGTAGTTGTATTAGAAGGTATTGAGTCTGAGGTAATGGGCGTTCATGCAGAATATGAAATTGTGATTTCTCGAGCTACCATTTTGCAGCGTTGAGAGAAGCATCAACAAAATTGATAATAAATGTTCAAAATGGTCATGAGTTTGAGGAGTCAATATTAACAAAGGGTAACCATATTTAAGAGAAATTCGAACTTTTTAAATAAAATAGGTCACTTCCTGAGTTGAACCTGCTCAAGAAAGGGCCAACATGTTATAGATGTGACTCTTTTGCGCCACTTTTAGAAGATTTTATGGAATCATTTGGGTATTAAAATCAATGCAACGATGTACCAATCAATCGATGATCAAGCAGATGGATGACCAACAGTGTTGGAGATCTCCTTAGGAGTTTTGCAAAAAGAAACAAGTAGAATTTAGATCCTTTCAAAGAAAAAAAAAAAGAGACCTCTTCTGAGTGGTTACAGTTAAGAGTAGCCTAGTGTGTCATAAATGTTGTTCAAGGTTGATTCCTCCTAACAGACTTATTTATCAAATTCATTCAGCCAAGTTCGAGAAGAGAGAGAAACATATTATAGATTTACTTTCTTGGGATTTGACTTGTGGGAATCTACGCCGATATACAACCCCAGCTTAAGTAGTGCCAAAAAAGGATGAATGTTTATTGTATAAAGAAGTGTTCTGGAATAACAATGTGACGCAGGAACGCCAAACCAGCTGTGGGGGCACCCAAACCCGTGTGGGCGCAGGAAGGCCGCATGTTAGTATGAAAAAATGACGGCAATAAAGCGGAAAAACAGATCTAGAAAAATTACACCAGAAAAGGCGATACAAGATTTACGTGGTTCGGCAAATTGCCTACGTTCACGGAGCTGCAGAGGATTTTATTAGCTTTGAAGATTACACCGTCAACCACGTCGACTTACAAGAAAAAATTCTCTCTCTCTCTCCTCACCTTCTCTCTCTCTACACCGAGAGTCACACCAAGAAGAAAAAAGACAACTTTTAAAGAAAAGCTTTCTTGTGATTCCTTTATTTCAATCTCACGACAAAGTATAATCCAAGGAGAGAAAGTGGTTTGGAGAGTAATACATATCCCTGTAATCGTGAGCCCCATTCAAAGCTTCACAGTATCCAGCTTATTTTGGTAACTCTTAATTTCTTGATTCCATGAATCATGCTTTAATAAACCATATAAAGCCCATTAAGACAAGCTATCAAATTCATTTACTTTTTCTCTATAGCAACAGGAGGGACGGAAGATTAATCTGGTAAAGCTTAATTAATTAATTAAGCTTTCTTTAATTCTTCCTGTCAATAGAAGTCAACTGCTTTAAATAAAAATTGGGAATTATCAAGCTATAGCAGGTAACAACATACATAAGGAAATGAATTAAGAGCAGATAAATTAGAATCAATTTATCAAATGATTTCTATGAATCTGTTGTAATAGGAAGTGGACCGGGTCTCTACCTTCCTCAACACATGCGACTAGCTCGGGCTAGATGGGAGAAGGTTCGAGCAGTCTTTCCTCGGGATCGATAGAGGATTGCAAAGTGGCTATCCTAGTTATCAGTACATTACATTTGCATGGATTCATGGAAATGGACTTAATGGCATTTGACATGGTTGTTTAATTTATCACCTTGCGATATATGCCTTTTTTTCTTTTTTTCAGACTGTCCATGTGAGCTATCTGGTTGTTTCAAGTGAGCTTTGTTTATAATTATTTCCCAATCAAACGAGCATCCACACATAAGGGTTAATAATCCTGCAATCAAGATCCGGCACAGCGAACATAAAAGACTAGACAGAGCAACTGACCCAAGGACTAAAGCGCAGAAGAGACAAAACAAACCAAAACTTACACAGCGATTCAATTTTTTTTTAAACCTAAGAAAACCCAAAATGGCGCCACCCAATTCACGCGCTCCTACTCCGGCAGAAAGAATCAGAAGTTCCGCCACGACAGATCCTTCTACCCGCAACTAAAAATCAAGTTCAATGACAAAAACATGCACAATTTAAACTGAGAACTGGGGGCAAAAGGTTTGCAAAAACCTGGCAAGTATACAGCTCGAATGCGACCGACAGGGACCCAAACCAGTCGCCAGGGCTTCCAGATACAGCGAGTTAAGGAGACGGAGCCAAGGCAGGCCGGATCATGAACGCTTCTTCGCTGGATTTAGAGATCCTCGGATGATGAAGACGGAGAAGAAGAATTGCGACAGGTTGAAGGCGACCTGCTCCACCTGCAGCTATCTTTAAGCGTGATCTACGCCTTATCAGAATACTACAAATTTTCTGAATTTGTAACTCTCAAAATTATCTCTATTATTTACATGCGTCATTTTAATCCAATTTATAAAAATATCAAAGTAATTTCAAATTACTTTAAAATTAAGTTTTAATAATCTTCTATGAAGATTATTTTGACCTAAATTCAAAAAGCATGAGACTAATTTAACATTTATATGAGATTCTTTAGTCCCGGAATTTATATGATTGTTAAAATAATTTTTGATTATTTTAAAATTAATCCGTTACCATTTTGATTCTTCTATAATTTTTGAAATTAAAACGATCACAAGATGACTTTTTGACGCTATATTCTTTAATATTTCAATAAACTCTAGAATTAAAACGATATTATTTAAGTAATTAGAAATTATTTTGAAAGTTTGCTCTTTTTTTTTATTTGGAAGAACTACATGCATACAACAACTTTAATAAATTTAAATATTGGGGATTAAGATTTTAATTTTTAAATTTATAACATTATATATACCAATGAAAATTAAAAAAAAAAATTTCCAAAAGAAAAGTCGAAAAAATAATTATATTTTTATATATATGATAATAAAATTTTGAGTGGCATGAATGCATAGAGCCAATCATACTTTTTTAAAAGGAAAATTTCATACATACCGTGCGCATTTATACTTAAACATTGATAATTTGGTATATTTAAGTTTGTTGCGAGGACTAAAGCAATTGAAGGTTGAATTTCACAATAAAACAATATACACTCTTATTTGAGAGTCTTACTAATATCAACATCACTGTACATACACTCAAAAGGATAATAATCTAAAAATCCCCATTTTAATATTAAAAAGCAAATCTTCATTATCTAACTGCTTTTAATGTTGACGCAACTACTTGAAAAACAATTCTCATTATCTAATAAATTTAAACAAATTTTTTGGGGCATTTACATACATACCTCCCAATTCTTATATATTTACACATTTAACACCTAAAAATTCATATTTACATGCATGCCACTCCAATCTTCCACAACAAATCAAAAATAACACCATCACTATCTCCTTAAAAGTGAACATAAAATTTTAGGTGTTAGATATGTAAATACATCATAATTGTGTGGTATGTATGCAAATTTTCCATTTTTTTTTCTTTACATAAACACAAAACAACTCTTATGTATTTATATATGTAACAGCTGAACTGTCAAATGTACATACATACCATAAGTTTTGAAGCACATGTTTGTAAATATGAAATCTTAGGTGTTATATATGTCAATACATAAGAACTGTGTGGCATGTAAATAAATTTCCATTTTTTTATTTTAGTATGAACAGAATTTTAAATATTTACTACCGTGTAACTTTACAAAAAGAAATAATAAATACATTGCCCTTTATTTCTAGTCTGAAAACCAAATTAAAAAGATGTGCACACATCACAATTGAGACATAAATAAAAGCATATGCAAAGGCCAACCATTCATTGAATTGCAGAACAAAGATCACCTCCAAAATCATCAATTCATGCTGAAGGCCTCTGATAGATGTACTTTGTTCTTGGATCAACAATGACACCCTTTCCACCATTAACTTCAAGATCATGCCTGCAATTTATCGCTATTATTATTATTATTATTTTATTTAATATAATAAATGAGGGCCATTTACACATTAACCACCCAATTCCTATGTATTTAAATATATAACACTCAAATTTTATTTTTTTAACATTTATACCACTTATATTTTTCACATCACATCAAAAATAGCATTATTTTAACTATTAAAAAGTGAAATACATTAGGTAGTACATATATATATAAAAATTGAAGTTTAGGCGTTAAATATGCAAATACATAGGAAATGAGTGAGTGTTATGTATGTAAATGTTTCAAAAATGAAATAACAGGCCGATTAAAAGCATTAAATATTAGGGGGTTGAGAGAAGATTTAACTGGAAGACGAAATCCGGGATGGTCAACTGCTCGCGAGGAACATATTTGAAGAGCTGCAGCAGCCGATCAATGTACACAACCTTTTGCCATGTCTATCAGATAAATAATCTTGTTAGAAAATTGGGAATTGGAAGTTTGAATAATGGAAGCAGCGAGTTTTACATGAGATCTGTGTATTATTCTACAACTCAGTTTACGGGCGTTTACATACATACCATCCAATTCCTGTGTACTTACATATCTAACACCTACTAAATTCAGCATCCTATATTTATACCACTAAAATCTTACACATCACATCAAAAAAATACCACCATCTTAACTATTAAAAATTGGAATGCAAATTTTCAAGCATGAGAGGGCATGCATGTAAAAAACTGAAGTTTAGATGTTAGATATGCAAATACATAGGAATTGAGTGGTATGTAGGTGTGTATGTAAATCTTCCATTTTTAAGGGGCATTTACATACGTATCACCCAATTCCTATTTACATATCTAGCACCAAAACTTTACTTTAAACATTAATAATACCCAAATATTTAGCAACACATCAAAAATACCATCATTTTAACTTTTAAGATGGGAAGTGCACTTTTGAATGCATGCATGCATGTATAAACTTAAGTTTATGTGTCAGATATGTAAATACGTAGGTATTGAGTGGTATGTATGTAAATCTTACTTATTTTAAGTGACAAATAACCTTGTGAATAAACAATTGAGGCATTAGAGAGGTACCAATACAGTTTCAGCAAGAATGTATGTAAAACTTTTTTTCTAAATTAAAGAAGGTTAAACGTGGCCCAAAAATATGGAGAAAGTGAGAGAGTAAAAAAAAACCTCTCCATCCACAAATAACTGCAAAGTAAAAATAGTCGCCCTCAGTCCAACGGTTGGATGAAGCACATAAATAGCCTGCAAAATAGGAATTTCATAAAATCATCTGTCACAATCATCAAAAAACACATAGCAATTTGGACTGATCTGCAAATTATTAAGTTTCAATTAGAAATATTTATCAAAACATAAAAGGGATATGAGAACCAACATGAAGATTTCGCCGGTGTTTCCGACCGAGCACCTGCTGTAGCTTCTTCATCCAACCAAGATCAGGCCGCCTATTAAATCCATTTTTTTAAATTAAAATGAGAGAAAAGGAAAAGAGATAAAAAAATACAAATGTTTTTTTTTTAACCTTTCCAGATAAAGTATAATTGCAAAAAACACCCTCCACCCATCATGTAATTGTGTCTAGGTGAGCTGGTGTGTGCGTGAGGAGCACTAGTAGGTCCGAGGGAATGTGGACCAATATAAAACAATATCCCATTTCAAGCAAAAAAAATATGGTATCAACAAATTTATAATCCAAATTATTCTAGAGGATTCAGAGGAATATCTTTAAAATGGTCCAAGTTCCTCAAGGTTTCAACAGGACAAAATGGAGAAGATTCAAGTAGCAGACCCCACTTAACGGGATAAAGGCTTGTTGTTGTTGTTGTGGTCAAATTTCCTCGAGGAATGACAGGCTAATGAAGAAAATTCCACTTGTTAAAATTACAAGAATTTATCAAAAAAAACATATTGATATTATTTTCAATACAATGTATTGAATATAGCAAGTTACATGATAATCTTAACAACTATTGTATGCATAGTTCATTTGGATTTGTTATAATGTCAATCACTTACATTTGCAGAGATGCTGCAGAATGAAAATACACAATTGTGTATGGCTTCTGAATCAACGGTTCAAACTCCTGTCAATAAAAAAGTAAAATCACCGGGTTGACATAGATTTAACACACATTACCCACAAAAAAATAATAATAATAATAAAATAGAATAGAATAAAGGTTTACAAACATACCACTCAATACCTATGTATTTACATATATAACATCTAAGCTTCAGTTTTTCAATAGGTTACCTTGTCTATGCTTGAGGTGTATTTCACTTTTAGTTAAAATAGGGGTATTTCTATGTGATATGAAACATTTGAGTGGTAGAAATGTAAAAATTAAAGTTTAGGTGTTAGATATGCGAGCACATAGGAATTGAGTGGTATGTCTGCATTCATGCATTTGAGCAAGTGTAGTAAATTTCTGTATAGATTTAAATTCTCTCTACAAGAAAAAATTACTGTTCCATATAATTCTACAAGACAAAAACAGGTTCTGTAACAATTTTTTTTTGGGTGACCGGTTCAAATTCATAATGATGCAAAGCTAAAATTGAAAAACCTTTGTTATTATCAAGCAATAAAAGAAACCAATTTGCTAGATGTAAAATGACCACTAAGGACTTGTAAAAACTATTTACTACTCATAACAATAAGAACCTACTTTTGTTGGACTCACATAAGAGCTTTCGCTTTAAATGTTTCAACGGGACAAATGAAGAGAACATCACAGTGAAACAATCTGGGTTTGTTGTTATAGTTTAGTTTGCATCAAACAAGTAAACCCGCGAAGGGATCTGGACTGTTGAATTTTTAGCGAAAATTATATACATACCACATAATTCTTAAGTATTTACATATCTAACAGCTAAAGTTTGATGTTATTTATGACACTATGGTGTTATAAACTTATGTATGAAAAGGTGTATTTCACTTTTAAGAAGTTAATAAGAGTGATATTTTTCATGTGATATTAAAATTTTGGGTGTTTAACATGTAAATATTAAAGTTTAGGTGTTAGATATGTAAATATATAAGCAGTGTGTGGCATGCATGCAAATTCCCCATTTTTCTAAAGAAGCAAGCGCTGTGCTTAGGCAAGGCAGCCCAAACCAGGGTCTAAATGTTTATTTCTATGTTAAAATTGTCAAATATTATTTGCGGGAAAATTTATAAAATAGCAAATTTGGTATGACAGTTCATCTAAAGAAACCATAGAAGGCCACGTCAATAGTCAGGTCAAAGCTCAACCCAACTCAAAAATCAGCAAAACGATTTGTATACTTGGTATTGGATGTGGATCGGATGGACAATACCCATGAGCAAGGTTGTGAAAACCGGACTGGGCATTTAACCGAAAGAGGTAAAAGTTCAAGGTTCAATGGTTCAAACAAGGTTAAAACAAAGATTGAATCTTATGATGTAAGAAATATTTAAATTATTTTAATTTAATTTAAAAAATAAAATAATTATATATTAATATTTTTATAGATTCAATAAATAAAACTGTAATTTAAGACTATTTTTTAATAATTTGAACAATATTCTAAATAAAAAATTTTAAACATGATATTTTATCTTTTTTTTTTAATTTAAATAGATTATTTCTAGAAATCTGGTCAAAATCAAAATGCTAAAATTAAATAATATTTGAACGGACCAGTTCTTTAAAAACCAAACTAGTTCACCGCCTCGGTTCTAACCGGTTCAATCCAGATTCTATGCAGAAACGATTTTGGGCTTGGGTTGAACAGGTTGAATAACCTATTCTGGGTTGAACCGATCGAACCGGCCAGTTCGATTAAGTATTTAAAGCCGTCTCCACAAGTATTTCACATAACGATTTCAACATATAAACTCATGGAAAACTTACAGGCATAGCACACAATTCTTATGTACTTTACCTATCTCGCCTAAACTTTCATATTTAGATACAGAACATATTAACACTTCGGTGTTATAAACTTATGCATGTAAAGGTCTATTTTCTTTTAAAAGTGCAATGATAGTGATATTTTTTTATGTGATATTAAAGATTTGAGTGCTATGATTAAAAATATGAAATTTTAGGTGTGAGAGATGTAAATACATAAGAATTGTGTGTTATGCATGCAAATGCCCTTACAATTATTCATATAAAGCCAAAGGGCCAAATAGAGATCTCATCTTAAAGTACAAACACTGACAATACCTAATAGGTTGTCTGCTTGACATCTATCCATCCTCTTCCTGCCAACATGGCTCTCTTCCTATTTTTTGCTATGTATATTGATGAGACTATCATCTTATTTCCTCATATCCCAATCATCCCATAATTTTTCCTTCTATACCATTTCAACTATCATCATCTTTCCTCATATCCCAATCATCCCATAACTTTTTTTCCTTCTATAACATTTCCTTCTCCCCCTTTCTCTCATGCTTCATTAAAATGATTGATGGCATTGACTAAGAAGAAATTGTATATTATCTAATTCTAACACCAACACAATATTACCTACCTTCCACCCAACCAAATGTTTCCAAACTACAAGGCTCGCCCTAATTTAATATCTATGAACATTATTGAGAGTTTGAGATTATTATATTTTTCTCTGTCCATTCCTATCCTTCCACATTTTTAACTACTATAGGTCCCTTCCTTTTCCCCTTTTAGACACTCACCCTACATCGCCATAATTGAACGTGTTGATTGAATTATTGGCCTAACTATACACCTCTAAAGTCTCATTATCAGATATCGGCATCCTTATTCCCAAACCTGGCGCCCCTTCCACCTCCATCTTTCATTCACTACATCATTATTTTGACCAATGGAATGAAGATACCATAAAAATCTATCACAGCCACCATCCAACAAGCCTAGGGCAACTAATAACAAGTCATGATTGAGTAAGCTAGCCAAAACTCAAAAGTGTAATCTTTTATGGACTCCCAGCACCTAACATGACCAATGAGATGAACATACGCTAATCCCTCCCTCCGTCCTCCACTGCCCTCCCCTTCCCTTTTTTCCCATTATTACCTAACTCTAACACTAACTCAATCTATTATGCTGACACCCACCTCAAGCCATTAACTTAGAGACGATGCAAAATGAATATATACGTGAAAGGGTTGGTGTAGCTCCAGTGGCAGCCAGAATCAGAGAAAGTCGTCTTAGATAGTTTGGTCACATTAAGCGTCGACTATTTGATGACCCAATTGAGAGAGTAAATGTTTTGACTTATGTTAAGAGAGGTGGAGGTAGAACTAAAAAGACTTGGGCATGTTGTAAGAAAATGATCTTAATTTATTAGAATTAAATGAAAATATGACACTCAATAGGACACAAGATAGAAGAATGATTCAAGTAGTTGACCCCACTTAGTGGGATTAAGGCTTCTTGTTGTTGTACCCAACCCCTACATAGCACCATCCCTATTTTTGCTACTATGAACATTAATGAAACTAACATCTAATATCTTCTCATTCCCGTCATTCCACATATTTGACTTCTACATCTTGTCTTTCTCCACATCTTTGACCCTCAACCGACGACATCACAATTAATAGTTTTGATTGAAGTCTATCCCTAACTCTACGCCTCTTAAGTCTCATTATCAGCTATCAAAACTATCAATCCCCGATTTGTCACTCCTCTCCTCCATCTTCTATGTATTCTCGTTAATCCTAACTATTAAAATAATGATGTCATAATATCCCCTCCTTTTGTTTTGCTAATTTTAATCATTGATTTGTTAGACGGCACCCTCCATTGACTTATCTCTATATCTCTGGTTTATTGTACTGTCAACCCACTTCCTCTAACGATTTGCTCCTTTCCGATCAAGTATAGAGATGATATGAAAAGAAATGCAAGATAATTTGATAGGAGAATATAACAAATCAATAATGCATACATATAAATGCATTCTATATAGAAATAAAATCATTTACCATCCTTTAGTGCATATAGAACACTTTTAACATGAGTTATTTTTTAATTATGTTTTAACATGCAAAAAACACATGAAATAAATAAGGCAACAAATATTAATTTGCGACATACAAAAAATATTACGACACTAAAAAAATGGCATAAGATGCAAATGCAGGAACATATCACCATTAGCCTTTTAAGAATGATTTGTATGTGGACTTTATGAATCCTTTTCTAGTCATTCATATTGAGAGCTACAAGACTTGTCAATTATGACTTTATGCAAATCATTTACCAAAACTTCAAGCTTGACTACCTTAGATCCCTTCATATCAATGTTATCACCCTATGTTATGCATAAATGTTCAACCTTATAATCTACATGCATAACTGAAAAGTATTTGTGTTTGACTTCTTGAAGGATTAATTGATAATACTTAATTTATATTGGGTTATCTAGAGTATGGTCTCAGCCGGCATCCAAGGGTTAGCCAAGAGCTTAATGAGGTGTAGGGCTATTTTGGAAGGTGGAGTTATGGAAAAGGAGTGAAGTTAGATTTTGGACTTTGCAAAAATGGGAGCGACTAGAGGAAATAATAGCAAGGATAGGGTGAAGGGCTCTCACCAAAGAAAAAAGAACTAAAAGTACTTCGACGAACGAAACCACCACTACAGCATTCATCTAAGAAAACATAAAGAGTTTAATCTATTCAATGATTCATCAAGACCACAATAAAATTGTATATATAGAAGTACAAAGAAGTATGTTGAAGGTTTTGGATCCACGCCTTAATGAAGGGGGAAACCAAAGCTACTAAAGAAAGAGATTACGCTTGATATAACACATGTTGAATTGCATCGAAGAGGAAAGCTATATGCAAGGAGAGTGGCATTCTTTTCTGGATGCCCCTTGATCTTGCCTTCTACGAGAAGAGTTAACCAAGTACACAAAAGGAAGAAAGATCTTTTGTTTTAATCATTTTTCTAATCTACTTACCTTGTGATGGAGAAGGTTAGACATGCGAGGGAGAGCCACTCCTCCATTGTAGAGATTTGCTTAAATTTTATGAAGTTAAGCACCATGTCGTAGCTTAATAATGGGTTCTTGTGTTTCATAATCTCTACCAAACTCCATATAGCAAGAATCAATGTAGTCATCATAGAAATTGATGCTAGCTTGCATGATTTAACAGCAATAAACTAACTTTGCATGAAAAGAGGCATATGCTACAATGGATGAGCCTATGCATTTGCAATCAGGTGAACACATTTGCTAATGTTTATCACTATTGGAAGGTTTGTAGTAGCAAGAGGACAATGAGAATCATGTGAGAGAGTAAGAATAATAAGGATGATATTTTTAATGTTGGAGAGATTACTTTGATGGAAAAAGATAATGAGATGATAGGTGATTAACTAATCATAAACAAGAGTAACCTTCCTTTAATTTTCCAAATGGGTATCAGAGTAAGTTCAGAAATCTTAGTTTGGGTGGTTCAACTAAAGGTGTATGAAGTTATGATAGGTTTCAAGCAAGGTAAATGCCAAGCTTTACTCGTGTTCATATACTTGGAGATGCATACAAATTTTCATAGAATGTTCAGACAACATGTGCAATTCCAGTTACAAAAAAATTTCATAGAATTTTCAGGCAACATGTGCAATTCCTAGAAGTTTAAATCCAAAGAAATCTGAAATGCAAGCCTCATAGGAAATTAAACCAACAATACTTGGTTGCTTGTTAGTGGAAGAGGTTTCATTGGTTGCTACAGCCAAAGATGAAGTTGTGATCATCCTTCCATTTGCCTTCTTGATTCCTTTAGATACTTTGGAAAAGCGCCATTGAGATTTGAGCTCTGATAACAATACGATAAAGGCGGTGGTGGATATGATTTTTGAGGATGAAGTTGCTTACTTGAACTGATGTGAACGAAGAGTGTTTCTTAGGATGTGTATAGCGGCCTATGGGCAGAGATGATAGATAGGATTTTGTGGAGTTTGAGAGAGAGGGGGCTCATGCCTTGAGATATTTAGATGATGGATGAACCTAGGAACTAGGGTTTAAAATGGCTTTGGCAATTATTGAAGGCAAACGGTTGTGGGTTCATAAGCAATTGACTGAATGTACATGATTGATAGAATTGTATTGAGTATTGGGGCTTTACTTGGGTTGGCTAGAGTAAGTTTTCAGTGGGTTTCCAAGGGTTGAACGAGAGCTTAATGGCATGTGAGACTATTTTTAAAGGTGGAATCATGAAGAGGGAGGAAAGGAATCAGGGTTTCTAGAAGGGATTAGCTAGGTTTAGTAAATAATAACAAGGATAGATTGGAGGGTCTCACCAAAATCAACTCCAAACAAAATAAAGAACTCACCAAAGAACTTCAATGAAGGAATAAAAAAGCATCCAAGCACATAAAAACCTATCCTAGCAAATGAAAAGTATACCAAGCACATATAAAGGGTTTTGGATCAATTGTTTAATGCAATTTACATATGCCATGAATAGAATGGGCGGACAAAATTACCCTATGGATGCACCTTGACTTTGTCTTCTAAGAGAGAAGTTGATCCAACACAAAAAGAGAGGCCAACCATGCAAGAAAGGGAGAACGGTTTCTTCATTGTATATATTTAAATTAAATTGATAAAATTAATAACCATGTCCATAATTGATAATGGATTCTTTTGTTGCATCACCAAGTCATCTAAATCTACTTTCCATTACCGTACTTCAATACATGTTGTGCACATCACTTTTCATATAATTATTATCATACTACTGCTAATAATTTTTCCAATTAGATATCTTAAAATTTTCATTTCTATCACACTTGAATAGGTAGCACATTATTATTTCCAAGGTTGATTCATACAACATATCTATTAATTGTACAAAAGCGAAACTTCAAGTCTACCAAATTTTCATATAACTAAGTAATAATGATGGAGTTCTGTATTTTTAAACACTGTACTTTAAATATAAATTATACAATAATTATATTCATATTATTTTCTATCATAGATTAGAGGTGCCTAACTCAGTCGCGTATCTGTAAATTTTAGTAATAAATCAAAGGAACAAGTTGTGAAACAGCATAATACATCAAATTTCATATTGTATGATCATCAAATCAAATAAAAATCTAAGCATATTTTCACAGTATTAAACAAAAACATTGCCCAACTAGTAAGATAATATACATTATTTTTAAAAATTTAAAACTAATTAATAAAAGGAAACTCTATGAGAAATTTTTGCATGTATGAGCATAACTCTTATAATTTTGAGATAATTTAAATAGTTATGATTTTTCGAAATGGGAAAAAAGATTATCTAGCTAATTATAAAAGCTCATCAACATCATCCTAAGCGGAGAGTTGCAACTAACATTATTTTTTAGAGTGGCAATTGCCCACCTTGCCATAACTTGATTCCGCCCCCTGACTATGTGTGGGTTAGTAGTAGTTGATGGTAGAACCAGGAAAATATTTTGGCCACAAGGCATACAAAATTTAACTTTATCATATATCCCATATTGAAAGCAGAATTGAAAGAGATTGGAAAGAATGTTATATTGCTAAAAAGTAAATAAATTTCCATGAAATAGTTAGTTTCACTCACACAAAATAATAAAGACTCACAAATCCAAAATAAGATGGATCCTCGCTCACTCTCCAAGAGGGAATTACAATTAATAGCATCAAAAAACTAGCTTAGTGAGGTTGGTGTAGATGGTTAGATAAAGAATAAAATAATATAATTGGAAATTAAAAATTACCCTAGTATGCAATATTTAATACAAGCCTCAACGCTAAAAACTTTTCGTGCATCTCAACAATAAGATAAACAAAGCATGATTCTAAGAGCTTAAAAATCAAGAACAAAAACTGAATAAAATAATTTCTATCAATTTATAAAAGTGTACCTTTACTACATAAAGGACAAAACGCTCCAACTCAAGGCATCGAAGTAAAAAGTGAGCACCTACAACAACCATTACTGGCCGCCCCTCGCTGTCTACTCCACCCCGATAACTGAATTTTATGCACAAAATTAAGAATACATATTTGACAATTATAAAATTATCTGAAAATAAGATAAATGAAAACAACTATAACTTGTTACACGCAAGACTGCTAAACAAATGATTGTATGTACACATATTCCAACATAGAAAAGCACCATGCTGATCTATAATTGTACATGAATATTGGATATGCTGTGCAAATGTAAAACCTATAAAATTCTTTGAGCGCACATAACAAAATCCTTACACAATTTTCATTTCAGCAATTTCTGAAAGGTTCAAAGAATTCGCTTTTGCAAGATATCTGGAGTGAAGTGAATATTCCTCAGCAGCACTCAAAGGAGGACCACCTAAATCTCCAAAACCAAGCAGCTTAGCAAAATCAAAGCCATTTTGAGCCTGGGCAGCTTTTTCCCACTGCTCTTTGCGACGCTGGTCAGGGTCCTTCATCAATGACATGAATGCAGGATCTAGATATGCATCCACATGAAATGAACCCCTACCAAAGTATAAATCAAATTAGTGTAATGCCATAAATAGTATATTTAGGGAACTTTATATACATACCACCCAATTTTATGTATTTACATATCAGACACCTAACTTTCATATTTTCATGCATAAGACTTTGATGTAATAAACCTATGCCTGAAAAGGTGTATTTCACTTTTAAAAGTAGGTGATAATGGTTTTTATTAATGTTACATCAAAGATCTGAGTCTATGCTTGTACATATGAAAGTTTGGGAGTTAGATGTATAAAAATATAACAATTGTGTGGTAAGTATGTAAATGCCCCTCAAATTTATCATCAGCATGGCAACATCAAAGCATATGACAAAACAAAACATATTTTATGCATTTGGAAATACAATAAAATTGTGGTTAGGGAGAAACTAAATATGTATGCATTCAGGTTTCGTTTGGTTGGTGCTGAGTTATTTGGTAAGAATCAAGATTGTCATTACTCTCCGGAAATGGAGAACCTAATTTGCAAGTTGCTCATGCCTCATAGTAGAGTCATGAAGGTGCACATGCAGTAAATTTGCAAGTTACCCGTGGACAAGTCATGGAAGAGGTGCATGCAGAGTACTGCCGTTTGCATAACAGTTTCTCAAGCAAATTAATATTGGTAAATCTACATCCACATCACATAAATTAAGTATTTACATATTTAACACCCAAAGTTTGATATTTACCCTTGTAAGACCTTGTTGTTAAAAAAATAAGTATGACAAGGTGTATTTCACATTTAAAAGATAGTGAAGGTGGTACTTTTTATGTGACCTTAAAAATTTAAGTGGTATGCATGAAAATAAGAATGTTAAAGTGCTAGATATGTAAATACATAAAAATTGTGTGGTATGTATGTAAATGCCCCACTATAATTATGATATTTCAAAATAGAAGAAGCCAGAATGTATTACAATAAGAGGCTACAATTGTTAGAAAAGGCAATAGGACTTGTAAGAGACCTTTTGAACTACCAATTAAATTAAAGATATCTCAAGATTAGGTTTCTGGTTGTACATGAATTACCTCAAGTTTCCCTCTTTCTTGTTGTAAATACCAAGAATGACTATGTGCTTTGGTCTCAAAAAAGGCTCCACTTCGTCTGACTTTCCCTTCAACAACTAGTAGTTGGTTTGTTGTTTTTTTTGCTAAATAGCACATATGAACTATTCTTCAGTGCTAAAAAATAAGTTTGATGGAAAAAACAACTACTCGGTGGTTGTTGATTTCGGGGGTACTTTTTAGATGAATTTGAAATCTTCAAGTAGCAAGAAAGCCACTATTCTCTTAACAACAACAATATTGATGACGTGATATTTTTCAGGTATGCTAGAAATCAATGCTAAAGGAAGGGGAGAGAGAATAAAAGAGAGTTTTGTGAGAACTTGAATTTGTATGTGAAACCAACCCTTTTTATAGACAAATACAAGAATATATAAATTTAAACATAATCCTTGTTCATCCCACATTGACTCCACAAGAAAAGAAAGTAATCCTATCATTAGACAAAGAACAACTTGATGAAATTGAAAACTAAAAATAAAATATATCCTATAGCTATCAGACTTCTTACCTCGTGGTCTTGAAACCAAGCCAACAATTTACAACTTCTTTTCTATTGTGAATGCCTAATAATGTCTTCTTTGATCTGTGTCACATAAGAATAACTATAATTTCTAACCTACAAGAAGAAATTAGACAATCCAAGATCAGCTAGCTTGATGCCATAATTAATTTCATGTTTTGGGGAAGCATCTTCTAATGGACTTCCTAAAAGTGGAAGGCAAAATTGATCACCCCTTTTATGATATGATCACCATATCATGAGTACACCATTAAGGAGAATTGCACTCATGAAACTAAAATTGAAGAAAAGAGAAAGTGATATTTCCAATTTACCTTGGGTAACATTATCCTTGTTTGGCAGATTTTTCCTGCCAATGTGAAATATCTTATTTAGAAAATATTTGATTGCAATATTGTTTCGCTCTGGAAGGATATCCACTTCAAATGGTACACACTACCTGTCTACCATGGGTAAATCAGAGATAGAAGGTGGAATCTTTTCAGACTTATCATGCAATGTTTAAGAACTACAAATTCTCCCCATTAATAACCAAATGCATCTCCATGTATAACAATAGTTCTAACTGAAAAATGTTCTCAACTCTTTCAAAGAATTTGAAAAGATCAATATCTAACTGGCTTCAACCTATTGCTTTCTCCCTCAAGGAAATCATAGCTTAAGTGTAATCAAAAAATATATCCTACTTAGAAGTTGGCCATAGCACAATAACAATCGTGTCTCTACACGTATTACTATTGGGATTTCTGGAATTGTTGCACAGATGTATGAATTTTGTGAATGCCCTCCAAGAATTTTGAGGCCCTTTTTTTGTAAGTTTCAGCCCCAACATTAATAGTAGGGGTAATGGAAAAGTAAAAATCAAATGAGCTTTTTTGAAAATACCGCAGACAAACTTCAGCTGTTTTCTTAAATATAACATGTGCACAACTCGGTTGAAGATGAATTAAATTTAGGATAGTTTATCAAACCAAACTTTGGGATGCATGTGAAAACCACTCAACGTATGCACGATGACTTCGTATACCACTTTCTTCTACTCATCAGTATGTAACCAAAGACAATGATCCTCTTTAATCTAGTATCCATCATGACTGACAAGAACTCTGTGAACAGGCTCAAAAACAGTTTTATCTAGATCAGACAAGATTGGAAAAAGAGACTGCATCCTTTCAAGTAATTGTACTCTTATAACGGATTAAAATAGCCAATTTCAAAAATTTATCCATGAAAATGCAGATTTTGTTACCTTGTTTTGACTTTGGCAAGGCTCCTAGCGAAACAACGAAGGCGCTCACTTAGTAATAGCTCTATACATTGAAATTCAAGCTTCTTATTTTCAAGCTTGAATGTCTTGTAAGGTACACATCCTTTGATATACTTAATCATATCCTAGTGCGGTTTTGGCTAGTAAATATAGTGTTATACATTATGTGATGTTTTCTCCACTCCAAAATGTTTAGCCGCCCTAGATATGTGAGTCTCAAATACTTATTGAACTTGTTCAGCCAA
>NEWO01000150.1:811534-833820 GCA_003013225.1 Phalaenopsis aphrodite | reverse complement strand
AAAACACTGGAATTAAAACTAGCCTCAAGTCTGAACTAACCGTCTTAGAGTTAAATCGGAATCATTGATAGGAATATCAACTGAGGCTGTAGATGAGTTTGTTGTAGAAGATGACAGCACTGGTAGGGGTTTAATTCTAATTTTTCTCTCATCTATTACAGTTTCACCATTTTCATCGCCAACATCTGCTGGAAGCTTTGATATAGCTACCTCTTCTTCATGCTTATCTCGGGGAAAGTATAAAGGAAGCAATCTGCAAAACAGATTTGGAAATTCAGAAATTGGATAACAAGAGAACAGCAAATGTCTTTTGTCATGCTTTTAACGAGGTTTTGAAAGCCAATCTATACCTCATAATTAGAACTTGTCTCCATCATACCTGTTAGGGGCATTTACATACATAGCACACAATTCTTATGTATTTGCATATCGCACACCTAACTTTCATAATTATACACATAACACTCAAATCTTTAATATCACATCAAAAATAGTACTATTACCACTTTACAAAAGTGAAATACACCTTTTCATGCACATTTTTAAAGCACCAAAGTGCTATGTATGTAATTATGAAAGTTTAGGTGTGAGATATGTAAAAACATAAGAATTGTATGCTACATGTGTAAATTTCCCTACCTTTTATATGTACAATACAACTCATTTAGAATAATTTGGCATGCCAAAGACTGTACCTCTTGTATATCTCTGTATCAGATGAAGTAGAAGTACAAAAGACAACAGCAGTTATTTTATCCTTTTGCTTTTCCAGGAAACGCCTGACAGTCCCTGGCCATAGTTAGAAATGAATTCAATTTTAAAAAGAAGACAACTTAATTGAGAAAAAAAAAAGGCCACTCACACACATAGCACCCAATTCCTACATATTTACGTATCTATCACCTGAACTTTGCTAATTACATTTATACCACTCAAATCTTTTGTATCACATCAAAAGCACCACCATATTAACTTTTAAAAAGTTAAATGCACTTTTTCATGCATAGGTAAGGTGGAATATATGTAAAAATTGAAGTTAAGGTGCCCCAAAAGAAAAAAACATATCTAAATGTACAAGCAAAGATAACTTATATTTAAATTATTTCCACTACTCACTTATTGCAACATGGGCGGCGGGTTCTCGAGGATAACCTTTTGCTTCAGTATATATACATCCCATGGCAATGCTGCATCACACAGATAATATTACCAGTATTTGTAGTTGAAATTTTCAAAGCAATTTGACATTTCTATAAGTTCACGAAACCAACCTCTGAAGACTGCTTTCAATAAGAAGCTCCAAGCAAGAACGGTAGCAATGGCTCAATGCATTTTCTGCAGCAGTATGATACTTGACAGCATATTTTGGGCCAACGGTGTGGATAATTTTCCTGCAATATTAGTTGATTTACATAAATATTGTGAAACAAAATATTTGCGTACCACGGGAACGCCACAAGTAAACAGAATCTCGTAAATGAGATATTCAACAGACAAATTCAAGATGGCTGTATGCAATACCAAATAAACATCTCAATAGTGACTAAAAAATGGATTTTTTTGTTTAAATGTCCTAAAGAAAAAAACTAGCATATGTTGAAATTTAGTGGTGGCAAACCCATCGCAAAATCACAACTGTATGAAAAGAATAATATAAACATAATTTGAAGCACATATAAACATAATTTGATAATAATATTTATCTTCATAAATCCATATTTGAATCACAGAAAACATGCACATTCATAAAATGAGTGTAATCCCTCACAAATGGTATGCTATCAGCATTTCAAAAGAAATACTACACTACCACACTTACAATCCCTTTTTTTGGCCTTTCATTACATGCCACACAATTTTTATAAATTTACATATCTGACACCTAAGCATTCATATTTACATTAATACCAATTAAATCTTTAATGTCACATCAAAAGATAACACCATCAGTATGTACGTATATTTTACTTCTTCTTTTTTTTTTTTTTTTTTGCAGGGGTGGGATTGCAACACATGGTTACATGGAGCTATTAACCCCCCTCTCCCTCCCTCCCTCTCTCTCAACATAGCATTTTTCATGTATCAAATATCAATCACACTCTCTCTCTCACACACACACACACTCTTTTCAGGTAGACTAATAAAAAGGACAAAATAAATTAAGATTGGATGTAAGCAAAAGAGCAAAATAAATCAAAACAAAGATCAAAATGATGAAGTTCCAGTACATACCTGGCTGGAAGATCATAAGCATTAGTCATCTTTGCCATTCCAGTTCGACAGCCTCCCTGCAACAAATATTGTGAGCCACTTCTTCATATTAAAGCTCATTTCTACCTAAACGAAATTAAATTAAATTTTGTTAACAGTAAAGCTTCACTCCCCAAATAAATCTCCAACAAAAAGGGCATTTACATACGTAGCACACATTTCCTATGTATTTACATATCTCACACCTAAACTTCCGTATGTACACCCATAGCATTCAAATATTTACTATCACATCAAAAATAGCACTATTATCACTTTTAAAAAGTAAAATACACCTTTTAATGCATAGGCTTAAAGCAACAAAATACAATATATGTGAATATGAAAGTTGAGTTTTGAGATGTGTAAATAAGAATTGTGTGTTATGTATGTAAATTTCCACACAAAAAAACACACATACCAATGAAGCGCATTCCTCTGCGAGACCTGGCCCAGCAGCAGCATGCAAACCGGGACTGCTATGTGCTTCATCCAAACTCTACTTAACAAACAAACACATCATCAAACTACCTAAAATAAAACAATTATTCATCACCACGGGATAAATCACCACAAGCATAAACAAGAAGACTCACCTCATTGGTGGAATTGACAACAGCATCGACCTCGAGATTCCAAGGGTTCCCTCGCCATAGATATATCCTTGCATTGATATCGTGGTCGACCGGAAACCTCGACAACATGCCATCAATACCCGAGCTCGCTCCGGAAGAAGAAGTCAGGGGATCTGAAAAATACAATGGCGAGCAAGAATCTCCAGGTCCATGAAAGAAAGAAGATCTCTGATCCGTGTCATTCCAACTGGGCACCTGATCGAGCGCCACCGCGCCGCCGTCACCGCTTTCTGTCGGCATTCCTCCGTGCGTGACGACGCTCCGGTACATATCTAAACACCAAACTATAGCTTCCACTCAATCGAACGGAATGCAACTTATAGATCCAATTCCTTGGGTGACAGCCAGGTTTTCAATGCAAAAGCTACAAAACCCACGGGTGGATTTAATCTGACATTAAACTCATGAATGGGCTCAAGAATTTTGGTTAAGAAGAAACCCTAAGAAGCTGTCTGGCAACGCAATTATACCAGGATGTAACCTGGATTTAGGCTAAATCTTGCCAGACGGTCAGCTTGAACAAAATAAAGAGGCGGATTTGATTCGGTCGTAAATCCCGGATTAACTAAATCCCGCTGCTCTGCGAATTTAGTAAATCCGGGAAGAACGAAGAGAAAGAATGACGCGAACAGCCTTACCTTCCTCAATGGTTCCGGCTAGGAGTGGAGCGGATAGAGGAGAACGATAGGAGTTCCGGTGGTCTATGCACGCCGAAATACCGTCGTTGCCTTCCCCACTAGCTCCTATCGCGACTGTGTCGCGAGGGTTCTTTCAGGAAGAAGGTGGTTTTTGGCGAAGCTGGGAATGAAGAAGAAAGCCTAGAAGTGGGTTTCGGAACGAGGAAGAAACGAGCAAGATTGTAATCGAATGGTTAGGGGGCGGATTTGGGAGAGCTCGTGAGTTTGGGCATCTCTGAGCTCTGGTAGGCCATACGGATAAGAGCCAAGCTGCCGGTGGTTTCTGGAAGGTAAAAGGGTTCCATGGCTAACACCCACATATATATATATATATATATATATATATATATATATATATATATATATATATATATATATATATATATATATAATTCTTATATATTTAAATATCTAACATCTTAACTTCAATTCTTATATCTTATCTTAGTTGTGAATGAAAAAGGATCTATTTTGTCTTTCATAAGTTAAAATTATGATAATTTTAATAAAATATATTTGAGATATAAATGTAAAACATACGATTTATGTATTAGATATGTGAATGCATAAAAAGTGAATGATATGTACCTAAATATACTTTTATTAAAATATGCTTTTAAATATTTTTTTTATCATATTTTTGTTGTCTTTTTTAACACAAATATTTAGTTATCTCTTTATTGCAGATGATTCAATTTTATTGCAATATTGTTGCATCGCCTTTCAATGAGCCCAGTGATGTGTTATTTTCTTTATAATATTGTCAAATCTGCTTATAATTGGGCGGAAGAGCAATCTAGAATCTGAATAATATGAATATTTAGCCTCTTTGATGTAGGTTTTGAAATAAAAGCCATTGAGATAAAAATATGTTGTTTATCTCAATCTTGGAGCAATTATATACATAGCCCCGAAAACATTGTTATTTTAATAGTACCATAAATTTTATCTTTTATTGAGAAATTTCATAAAGACGATGTACATAAATTTCATAAAGAGAAGATACATGAATTCATGGATAAAAGTAAAATGAGAAATTACTGTTAAGATTAACGGAAAAAAAAAGATGTAGTCTCATATTTTAACAATAATTTTAGTAGGTCTCTTCAGAAATAGAAAGAAATTGGATCTAGTTTTTGACTATAGAGACTCATAATGGTTAATATACCACATGAAGAGAAATAAATTAAATTTATTTAAGATCCAAAAAAATTTTTGGTTTGCACATGAGGTTAATATTATAGATGCTAAATAAGCTTGACCCACCATAAGATTTAGGCCTCCAAGCAATGGTATGAAGCTTCCTCTTAACCCCAGTATGGATAGATAAGTGATTTTCTTTCTCGGGCATTTGGAGAGAGTAATGGATAAACCAAAAGAATAGATAATTCCCTATGGTGGTACTAATCAATTTGAATTTCCCAACAACAAATAAGAGCATTTGTTTCCAGCAAAACAGATGGGTGTGCATTCTATCAAGCAGATTATTACAATTCATAACAGTCACTTTGGTGGGCTTTATAATCACACCTAAATAGTCCCAAGGAAGAGGAGTATTGAAAAATCTACAAGCATTATAAAAAAGTTATTAGGTAGAAGTGTCCATAAAATTACCAAAACATTTAGCATATTTAATATTGTTAGCACTATATCAGATGCCATGTGTGGGAATTTAAAGCACATGAGAGCTAATTAATGATGGTGATGCGACCCTTATTGAGCATATAGAGGTCATCAACATAGATGAGATTGAAAATATTACTATTTTTAGGACTTGAGGAAGCAACCAAGCTATCTCAAAGACAAAAGAAAGTATCCATAACAATGACAGGAGATAAAGGGCACCCTTGACGCAACCTAGAAGAAAAAGGGAGGAAGCCCTTAATTTTCAGTATTGATAAGGATAGAGAAGCAAATATCAGCAATACAAGATTTCACCCATCACAAGAACAAAGGGGGAAATCCAATGTTTCTTCATTCTGGTATAAAGAAAAGAATGATTTACATTGCAAAGGGCTTTCTTCAATTCTATCTTGGAGCAGAAATGTTTCCTTGAACTTTTGGAATTTTAAACCCAAAAGAAATTTCGTTAGCCAGTATAACATTATCAACAATGTCATCACTCTTGGTGAAAAAAGTCTGAGAAGGATGAAAGATACAGCATCAAAGTTTCGGTCTACTAGCTAAATAAAGCTTAACAATAACTTTGTAAAAGATATTAGAAAGTGAGATAGGCATGAAGTCTTAGAAAGTTCCTGTATGAGTCTTTTCAAGAATAAGAGTAACGAGAGAATATTTAAGCCCTTGATGAAGTCTTGGAGTGGCAAAAAAGAATATTTTATAGCCGCAATGCAGTCAAGGCTGATGATATCCTAAGTACATTTGAAAAAACTTAGAAGTAAACTTGTCTAGCCCACGAGCCTTATTGTAACCAACAAAGAGAAACACCTACTTAATTTAATCATCAATGAAGCATTGGGTAAGTGAGACAATCAAAATTAGAACATTGACGTGAAACGGGAAAGAACTCAACATAATCTGTCTGATTACCATTAGAACTATTAAGCAAGTTAGAGAAATAAGATAATGGCAGCACTAGAGATGTCTTTTTACTCATGAACATGACTTCCATTGACTAAAATTTCCTTTATGTAAAATGTTTTTTACTTTTTTTTTAAATTGATGTCATCCTCACTTTTAGTCAACCGAGAGTATTTAGCTCTTTGTTGGACCCAATAATACTCATAATAAATGGTATTAGAGAGTTGTTATTAGATCTGAGAAGCCTTTAGGAGAAGTTCAACATTAAGAGGATGATTCTCAAAAGAAAGTAAAAATGAGCTATGTTGCTTTTTTAGATAAGATATTATTTTATGAAAATAAAATGGCGATCTCCATTCCCATCCTTTTAAGACCTTACTTAAACATATACCCTGTCACTGGAATAATCCAAGCAAACTCAACAATGGTGAGAAAATTTGGGCACATGCCCCAAAAGTTTCTATACATAAACAACATTTCATCTTTTAAAGGCTCCTAGATCGAGGAGTGATCTGAATTTGAAGGATTCAAAGTCATCAAGAAAGAGAGAGAGGAAAAAAGTTTATCCAAAATGGCATTGCAAAAAGCATGATCAAGTAGACATCTAAATGGTGAATTAGATTGGTTATTATACCAACTATAAAAGTAATATGTGTTTTGCAAATCAAGTATGCCAGCATTAAGAACACAATTGTTGAAATCAACTAACCTATAAAGGACTGGGAGGAGGGGTTGGGGGGGGGGTGGCAAAATTTTTCCTATGGACTTGATATGCAATTAAAATCCAAGAAGATATACTAATTAGGCCATGAATATATTGAAGTTGGATATTTATAGCTGTGAAATTAAGTTTGTAGGGGTTTCATTTTACCCAAATGTGTCCATGGTTAGTTCTTAGACACTTGTGAACATCACTTTCATTATGGAAAAGTTTAAAAAGATGTCTGGAGAGGAGATCAGAGATGGTAGGTGAGAAAATCATAGTTTCATGAAGACAATACAATTCATTACTATTCAATTTAACCAATATTATGCAGTCAGCAATACAGGTATCACCATTAAGGCCCCAGACATTCTAAGCATAAATGTTAGAAAAAAAAACATGAGTTCAATTAAAGATGAGTTTCACCCCCTTTTGACCCGCAACATTATATAAAAATTATCGAATGCTTTTTTAATAACTAGAAAAAATCAAGATATTTATATTTAAAATAATATTAGATGCATTCCAAGCTTGTATTGTTCTCTATCTTAAATAAATTCAATGATTTTTAATCCATGCTTATCAAAAAGTATAATTGAATGTCATGGAATATTTCTTTATATTTTTCAAATGAATCAATAGTATTCATTATTCTAATTTACTCTTATAATTTAGTGTATATTGATTATATATTTTTTATTACTTTCTATTATATTGCTTGTATATAGATGTTCTTGTATCAATGTGCCATTCAATTTAATAAATTTTTATTTCAATTTTTGCTTAAGATGAATATTAAAATTATTTATTACATTCATGTATATTACATTGTTGTGGCATGAAAAAAATAGTATGAGGATATTTAAACTTATTAAAAATATTTATGTCATATAAAACTATCTAATGCTTATAATTAGGAAATATAAATATATATGGTTAAAATAGAAATTAAAAATTATTTGTGGCACTTCAAGATTAATGCCTTAAATGAAAAACTTGTATTTCTTTCATCTTAAAATATATTCAATGATTTTTTATACATTCTTATACAAAATTATATCTGAATTATATATATATATATATATATATATATATATATATATAATTTAATGTATATTGATTATATATATGGCATATTTTCTATTATTGCTTAATTATATGTTCTTGTATCAATGTATTGTTCAATTTTAATACTTTTAATAGCAATTTTTGCTTTATTGCAAAAATATCCTGATCGAAGTTTGATCATGAAAATATTAAAATTAATCAATATGATTTGAGAAGAAATTACTTAAATTTTGTATTATATTTTTACCAAAATCAACGATTTGAAATTCACGCATATAAAAGGTGGTATATCCATAAAAATTGAAGTTCAGTTGTTAGATACACAAATACATACTATCTAAATAGTATATGTGTAAATCTTCTCATATTTAATGTCTATTACAACATAATTAAAAGATAAATATAATTAAAGCATTAGTTAATATCACATTGTTTAGTGGCAAAACAGTCCATCATTTCTCATATATTTTATTGAGAGATAACTCACAATGAGATATTATTATGTACCGATGGTGATATGCGATTTATAGTGTATTTAAGATATATTGGACATACATTAAACGTAGCTTCAACTTATTAATGGCGGCCAATCAAATTAATTGGAAGCACGCACGTAAGCATGCATGCATGCATACACAAGGAGCAAACATGCATGTTGGAACGTGAAAATTAATAAATCTCACCCGCAGCTCTTAACAATGCGCCACGTGGCATCTCCCTCCTTTGCCTCGCATCTATATATGTATATGCATGCTCCCCCCACTCTTTCTAGGTTCAGAACTCGCACTGCAAACCATGTCAGACGTAAGTGAGAAAGATGAACAAACTCGCATCTGGATTTAATTTCAGATTAATTTGTATTAATTTCATTTTTTGCAATTTAGTACTGATTATTTACTGATTTTACTGTGAAGAGGAGAGGAGGGTCGTCGCTATTAGTCGTCTTGAACGTCGAGATGCACTGCGAGGGCTGCGCTAGAGGGATCAAGCATTCAGTGAAAGGATTCCCGGGTATTTATATAATTTATCGCATTCTTATATTATCCTTTTATTTTTTTTGGATTTTAGGAAAGAGTGAGGAAATCTTTAAAATTACGAAGATTTATATACCTCAAATCAAAATTTTAATTTTTATTCATATATCATCTTATATATATATATATATATATATATATAATTATGTGATATCAAAGATGTATGTGTTATGAATGCAAATAAATAAGATTTAGATGTTAAATATAAAAAAAATGTCAATTTTTAATTAAATTTATTATTTTTATTTGAATTTTAGGATTGGAGGGAGTGAAGATCGAAAAAGAGAGGAACGAATTGCATGTTTTGGGGAAAGTGGATCCACAAGAGCTTCGAAATCATGTGATGGCCAAGACTCACAAGTTTGTTGAGATCGCCTCGTCGGGACGTGCACCGAGGAGAATGGGGACCAGCAGTTCGAATAGAAAAGAGGTCGGTTAGTAGTTTTAGGGTCAATTTGGGATAGTTTTCTATATGCTTTGTGTTTTAGGTTGTCTTTGTATTTCTGGCCTGGAAACTATTTTCTTACTGCTTTTTAGAAATTTTTTTGATGGGAAGCTGTGTATTTTAGCCTGACATACGGTGATTGTAAGAAATTTGATATCTATTTTTTATGAAAAATATATATTTATAATTTTCAGAAGTAATATTATCCATTAACGGTGAAACTCATATTTATATATAAGAATTTTTACTTTTAAATGGCAAAATACTCATTTTTATGCAATTGTAAGGTATATATGTAAGAACTTAAATTTAAATGCTAAATAAAAAAAATAAATATATAAAAATTGTATGTTATGTATGTATATCTTACTATTATCTATTTATTTATTTATTTTCTTAATATTATGTTAGTTTGCGGCTTCAACTGCGGTGCTGAAGATTACTACTATGGACTGCTATGGCTGTGCTCAACGAGTCAAGCAAGCTCTTCGACAATATAAAGGTAATTATTTTAGTTAATTTAATTAATTTCTTATTTTTATTTGAAAATTTTAATTGCAAAATTTATTTATCACAATAAATATCACAGGTTAGAGTATCTAAACCCCTAATCATTTACATATAGACCACCCAATATATTCTTATTTATTTACATGTTAGTGTGGTATGCATGTAAATGTAATATTATCCCTGATGTTTCTATAATTGCATTTCTGCCCAGGGGTTTATCAGGTGAGCGTGGATGCCGATGCGGAATTGGCGAGTGTAACAGGAACAATGGACGTGGACTCACTGCCGGCGTACCTCAAGCATAAGCACCAAATTAACGCTGAGATTGTTCAGGTTAGATGAGAAGGAAGGAAGATGGTGAGGAGAATAAAGAGTAGGTGACGGCGGCGACCCTGGGGCCGCCGGTGACAGAGACGAAGAAGATGATGAAGCTAGCGTGCTCGGTTATGTTAGGCCTGCGGAGCACATGCAATAAGGGTTTAGTGGTGCCCATAGCTTTAGCTATTATAAATGAATATGATTTTAAAATAAAATGTTGAGAAGTCATGTAGAGTTTGTAGACATTTCAATTATGATGGGAGAAACTTGGCTAACCGGGCTCTCTCTTACATGTAACCAAAGGTTGCACAAAAATATATATAGGAAAACTTTTGTCTTGTTGGATAGGGAATTGGTAAATATTTTTAATTTTGTTCCATATTTTAAAATAAAAAAAAAAGAAATTTTAAATTTCCACATGGAAATTATGAATAATATGATCCCTAAACTTATTTTTATAAATTTTAATGATTTCTCAATTTTTTTTATATTTAAAATATATGGAAAAAGTAACCCTAAAATTTGAGAAATCGATGTATAATTATTAAAATTTAATATTTTTTGGTAATGTAGTTTAGAAAAGTTAATAATTTGCCCCCACTCGATGTATTTTGTTGCTCATCACTTACAAAAATAAAGTATATGGAGATTTTGTCTGCTCTAAAATATAAGAGTTTAGGGAAAAGTGGATTCGAATATCTTCGGGATTGAGTGATAACGAACACTCGTAAAGAAGCTGAAATCACCATTTATGCTCTTATTCAATGTATTCAGGCTATTTAGCACTCATATTAGTAATGGTGTTACATGCCTTTGAAAAAATTAGAATATTTATTCTTATAAAGATATTTATTGCTTCATGTATGAGAGTTTAACATGCGTGGATTGGTTTAGGTTGATTTGGTTTAAGGGTTATTTCATTAAATTTGACCTTGAAAAATTATTTAAATAATATCAAAAGAAATATGGTATCTTGAAAGATAGAAAAATCACTTTACAATGGGTTCAATTATTTAAATAAAGTAATTTTGTATATTTGCATGGTCTGCATTTTAACCAACAAATCTTTCCTCTACTTTAGTTGAAGATTATAAAGAGTTTAGATTAATCTGGGTTTCTAATTTTATATAGGTGCAAATTCTTAAAGTTGATTATATCTTAAGCAATACTGTTCTTTCAGAAAACTCTTGATTAAGGCTATGATTTTTGTATTCAAGAAATTTTTCAGTTAAAATTTCCACGATTGATGATTTGGAGTATCAAATGGGAAGGCTAAAAAAGAGAACAATTTACTCATGAAATCCAAAAGAGGTAAAAGTAGGAGATGTTAAAGATATTGAACAACTTAGTGACATATCAACTACCCTATTGAGATCATTTGACTTTATTGATTTTCATATTGATTTATTTGAAAATTTAACTCCGCATTTTATTAGAATATTAAGACTTATATCACTTGATATATGATTGTGTGAAAACCTAGGAGGTGAGGATTTATGCTATCAAAAGAGAGAGAAAAGTTGTGAACAAGGAACATATTAATCAACTATATAAAGGATAAAACGAGCCCAATACAACTGGTCCTACTGCCTTACCTGGAAATGATTGTCATATAAACTCATATAATCATAATAAAACCTTGTATGAACGGTCTCATGAAGTGCAGGATATGACAAACTATTATTAATTATGAAGAGTAGGTCTTAACAACTTAATTATAAAAATCAAGATGTCCAAGTATGATTGTGGTACAAAAATATCTTAAAGTAATGCAAATTTATTTTTGGCATGATGACGACATTGATGACGGTTAAGCAATAATAATTGAGCAATGATGGAAGGTGATACTACTTGAATGAAGATAGTTAGATAATGAAAATCATCAATAGGGACCATTAATGTTGATTATTGTGTAGTGTTGTCATCAACTCTAAATAGCGGTTTTGATCCCCTTCATCTATTAAATGACGGCCCATGTTTAATTTTTTTACAGCATAGTTTCAATTATTTTAGCCAAAATATCTAAAAAGTCAATTGGATGGTCAATATTTATTTCATTGATTACATTTCATTTTTAAAATTTTAAACCCCTTAATGATATTAAATTTTAGCAACATTAGACTTTTACTCTTTTTATTGTGGTTTTTATTATTTTTCTTAAGCATATAAGATTTAAAAATTGTATGGCCATAAATAAAATCATAGTATGTTAACCATGCTTGAAGTGATTAATTTTATGGTAATTTAAGCTAATCACCCTTAAGACGGTTATACAATTAACTCCAAAGTCTTAATCTAGGTGCTTACATCAAGATCCATACATTATTAGATGATTTTTTTTTGTGATACATCAATTAAAAAATCATTTAATCATACAATTTATTAATAATCTAATGTTTAATTCTTATGAAAGAGAAAAAATTTATGAAGAAGCTTGTTCAACTTGTAAGACATTTTTGGGGCATTTTTTTAATGATTACTAGAAATTATAGGTGTGTTAGGATTGTAAGTTTTATTGAAGAAACTAATATTTAGTATTAAATAAGTGAATAAGAGTATTAAGGATATTTTGAAAAATATTATGATTTAATCAATAAAACATTATGTGCATATAATATACACTAATTAAATTGATATATTTACTAAGGGTTATCAAAATTTTATGAAATTTTAATAGTATATAAAAATGTCATGATATCTCAATAAATATATAATATTTATGATAATACTAAAAATAATAAATAATTTATATAAAAATTTATTTAAAATATTATCAATTATTTTTTCCTTTTATATTATTTTAAAAATATATTAAATTTATTATTATAATATATTCTCATTATTTAACATATTTTTTCTCTTATATTTCCTTTTATTTACTTTCTATTATTGGGTCTACATAAGCATTCTCTTCTTACTAAATTATTCAATTCCATTATTGAAATTTGATAGGGATGAATGAAAGGTATGAAAAGTCGGTTAAATGCTATATGATATTTATCCAAAAATAAATGGATTAAAATTCATTTTAATTAAATTTTTTTTCCTATTATTTAGAGGAAAATAATTTTTAAAATATCATGATAAATTTTATATAAAAAATGATGCTTATTTTACTACATGCACGTGTGTTATTTCTTACACCATCGCAAGTACAATATATGTAAGATTTTAATATGTAATTACATAAATGCCACTAATTTCTAGGTATTTCACATCTAAAATTAAAATAGTAATATACTTCATACGATATGAAGTATTTTAGTGATATAAATGTGAAAAAAAAGTTATTGAATTATTTTAGGACGTAGAGTAGCGTATATATTTGGATTACATATAAATTGTTAAAAACCATGTTTTTATAGAAGAAAGAGATGCATGTGAGGTTTGAGAGAAGGTATCAGAAATTGTGTATTGAGTTTGAACATCAGGTAAGCCGAAAATAATGGATCGGGGGAGGTTTTCTGGATTTAGGGTTACAGGGCTCAGCTCGTGTATGGCTCGTTAAAAAATATCAATGTTCATGTTCGATTCATTTATATTTTGAAAAAAAAAAATTGTTCGTATTTGACTCATTTGCTTAGTGTGTTGAGCATGAGTTGTTCGTGAAACAAAGAACAGTTTAGACAACCCTAGTCACGAAGTCTAGGATTTTAAGGGTTAGAGCAAGATTTTAAAATTATTATTTATATTAAAACATGAGTTAAATATAATTTAGTATATTTTTATTTTATTTTTTAATATATATATATATATATATATATAATTATTTCAAGTCAAAACAAGTCGAACACGAATAAACAAATTTTTGTTCGTGTTCGACTCGTTTAAATATCAAGTAAAAAAAAAATGTCGTGTTCGGCTCGTTAACTTAGCACACAAATCGAACATGAGCTTCTTATCGAGCCGAACATGAATTGTTTGCGAACAACGAGTCACTTTGATAGCCATACCCGAATTATTGAAATTTTTAGAGAGAGAGAGTCTGAGAAAAGATTCAAGATCCCCATTCTCTTATCTCGACTTCCTTCTTATACAAAAAAGAAAAAAAATAATAAAAAATATATTTAGTATAGTATAACACCCATTCATAGTGTCTTGATGAAAACACCACGATGTGGATATCAGAAGACACTTTTAAGGAATGATTGACTTACATCCTTGCAAATAACTTGACAGTCTATAGTAGTCGTCCCTCGCTACTTGAACTATGTTGCCTCCAAGGAAGAGATAAAATTTGAACAGTACAAGTGGGCTCCATTCAACTACTTCAAAAGGTGGGCTCATTTTTGCCACTTCAACATGTGAGCTTAGTACAGCCTCTTCAATATGTGGGTTCAATTCAACTTATTAGTTTTGTTTGGTAATATACACAACGAAAGATTATATTTAAGTATATAATCATATTTGTGTATACATTTAGTTCATCAATTCTTTTGGCTCTTCAATCATGTTCTAAGAAGAACGAGAAAACGAGAATCTTTCAACTCTATAGTTGCAAGGGTCCTTTGCTTCCATCGAGCTTCATGATCAAGAACAAAGATCTTCAAGGCATAAAATCAATATGATTTGAGAATGGAACTTCTTGGCTCGGGGGGCACATTAGCTTTTATTACAAGGAGCTAGATCATTCTTACTCGTCAATGAATTAGGACTGACTTTCTCCTGGAGACACTTTATGCTTCACCTATAGAGAGTGGTCTTTTGAGTTACTTTGATGAGAGAGATCCTCTCCATCCTCGGGTGCCTTGACTCTCCTACAGAAAATGGTTTTTCTGATTATTTGGTTCAGTCTATTAAGTTGTATTAAATATGAAACCATGATTGAAGAGATTTCACCTGTTTAATTTAGTTGACAAAGTTGTATTCAATCAAGACATACATTCAGGTACTTCGTTGTCACATTGTTTAAAAAGAAACTAAAAAGGATACATAAGAGATTTGAAATGTTTTCATATTTCAGAATTGAAGAGCTCACATATTCTTAAAAAGGATACTAGAGCCTCTATAACTTATTTCTCAGTTAAGGATTTTGCTAGATATTGCGTTGAGTTTTGTAACTTATTCTTAAATACTGATAAAGGGTATTGATTTGTTATATTATTCATTAGCTCGTAGTACACTAATTGTTACTTTTTGCTATGATAATATTTGTTGTCTCTAAGCTTGCTTGTAATGTACACGAGTTCTCCAGTGTAGTTTCTAAATAAATTGAATGTGACGATGATACTTATCCTTAGCTAACAATTATATTTATGAGACCTAACATACTTTTAACTCATATACATCCTTTTTCAATTCAGATGTCTTTTGATTTTCCTACAAAACTTTACTTCTTGGGGGTTTTTAGCTACCCTGACAAGGTTTTTTTTATTGCCTGACATCTCCTACTCCTTTGAGCGGCTAATAAGTGTCTAGAGTAAAATCACACTTAAACTTTTTGAAGATGAGCAATAATTTTTTATGATTGGTATCTAGGAAAATTTTGGGGCTATGCTAAATTGGGTTTTTCAACACTTCGAAAATTAATTTGAAGCAAAGACCAGCATTGAGCTCGTATTTTGAATTCAGTCATTCATATCCTTACACTATTGTATGCTACCCTGGGGTTGTTTCTGATATGGATTGTGAGTTGTTTTTGTGATGGTTAATTCAATGAATTTCTATGCACTAGAGGTATTCTCAAAATTAGGCCCCTCCTTCTAAAAAACTAGGCCCGACTGGTCTTATTATTGTGGATCCTACTAGAAGGATAAGAGTAGGTGTCATTTAATGAAATAAAGGTAAATACATTATTATGAGTTTCTCAAAAGAATTTTAAGGGGTAATTTATTATGCTTTGTATTTCCCATTGCAACTTGTTGAAATCATTAAGTATTTTCACTTTCTTTGTCAGTTACTGACCTCTTTTGGTTATAAATAGACATGGAAGCTACCGGTGAAAACTCGTTATTATAATTTTCAAATGTGAAGGAATTTTTTTTTGCATCCTTTGATGGTTGTGGAGGCATGGTCGTGAAAGGATGAAGATAATGGATCGTTTGATCCTCTTTCCTTAACTTTACTCTTCTTGTTTGTTGAACTCCAAAATAGGAAACTTCTTGATCGTCGACTCCAAACATGAAATTATTTGGGTTTAGAGGTTAAGAAATTTTATTATCACATTTTGGGGGGAGACACTCTTCCCAAGAAGGAATCTCTTTCAATAAATGATTGGTCCTTGTCGATCTTAGTCGATCTTATGGGCTTACTAGCCAAAGGCATCCTAGCACATTGGCTAGTCAGTTGCTCGGACTCTTGAGGCATATGAACCATATGTGATGATTTTTTTGACCCTTCTACAATCTTCCTATTTGTAGTTTCACACAAGTTTTTTGGCAGCGGCCTCTATTATTAGATGGCATGAAAGGGTTGATCCATGGTTTTTCGATTTCCCAAAAATTTTGAGATCATAATTTTATAATTTCTCAAAGTAGGTATGAATGCATACATTGTACTCTTCTTTTACTTACTATAAGAATTGATTATGTATTGTAACCATCCTAAATCTGAGAGTTCCCATTGTCTTTCTTAGGTTGTAGGATATAATTATTGTAATTCGACATTTACCTTCAAGTAGATTATAAGGGATGAGAATACTTTCACATTATTAATTGTAAAATTAATATGTTCAAAGTATTTTTTTTATACATCTAGAGCATCATAAATCTTCACTTATTTAAGAAAAAAAGAGTCAATTATAAGATAAGACTATCCTTCAACTTGATAAGTCTTCGTCTCTCCTACATGGTTGACATATTTAAAAGCTTATAATTACTACCACTACAAGGTGTCTTGGGGGTCTCCAACATTCTTGAGAGAGTAGCCACTACCCTTATAATGACATTCTATATTCTTTCGATCTGTAATAAGCTGTTCATGAGTTTTTCACTATGTTGCTTGAGTATTAAAATAAAATGCCTACAAATGAGTTAAAAGAGCACTTAAATTTTTGGTAGATGAGGTTATGCTACCACTGTAAAGGTAAAATATATTCAAATTACACTTACTATATTTCTCTGGGGCTTCTTTGTTTGAATGGGAAATGAGCTTATAAGCTGCTTGTTCCTTGATTATTTGAACCTGGAAGGATCAAGTTTTCCTAGTGCCTGATCACGAGCTGCAGTATCCACCTTCTTCAACACTATATCACCCATCTTGAATCACTGCTTCTTATCTCTTAAATTATAATAGCTTCTTATCTCTTAAATTATAATATTTGATTATTATTCTTTGGATCTCTTCTTATCTCAAACACAAATCTTTATGTTATTCTAGTAGGTCTAAATAATCTTGTAAGCTTTTGTGATTAACCATTTTTCACTCTTTAATTATGATCTCCTTAAAATTAGATGAAGGAAGGACTAGCTAGCTGAATATGTCATACTCTACGGAAAGCACTGATTCAACCCCATGAGATAAGGTGAAGGTTGAAGGTGTAGTGCGAAGTGCCCATAAGACCGATGACAACACTTCAACCCATTTGTTTTTGCTTTTTTCCAGTTTCTTTTTGAGTAAGCTCAAGATGAGCTTATTGGTTGCTTCTACCTTACTAATGCTTTTGAGATACTATACAAACATGATATTTAGAGATACTCCTTGGTTACTATAAATTTTTTTCGCTTTCTTATTGACAAATAGGGTTTCATTGTCAGTGATGATAATCATGAGTATTTAGTATCTACAAATGATGTCAGTTCATATGAAATTCTGGACTACGTCGGCTATAATTTTGCATAGAAGCTTGGCCTTGATACACTTGGATAAATAATTGTTCATAACAAGAGTATAATTTCGTTATCCTTTAACAGGGGGAAGAGGTCCCGATAGATCCATTCCTTATTTGCAAAAGGCCAATGACTATTTATAGGTTATAATTTGTGTGATGGTTGAAGTTGCATTAGGGTGAACTTCTAACATTGCTAATATTTAATGGAGAATTCCTTACCATCATTCCAAAGGGTAGGTCAATAATAATATTGCTTTAGAATTCTATGTGATAGAGTCCTTCCTCCAGAGTGACTTATGCATTCCCTTGAAAAAACCTCTTGCATAAATCTTAATTTCACGTCTTTTCTTTGGGATGACACCTGACAACATGTATCCTCTTATGGGATTGACCTAATGTTGGTTGGCCGCACTTATAGCTTTACAACTTTACCTTTCTCGATGACCGGTTGATTTATGATGATAGATCATTTGTTTTAGATGCCTTCTCTTTTGAATAGTGGGTCAACAAGTTGATTCTTTTCTCATGGGATATGTTTGATTTAGAAATGCTTAAGCTTGTATACCGCTGATTTGAATTTTATTAGGTACTTAAAAATAATCTCATCTTGTGTTTTAATAAATTTATTGATTTAGTTTACTACCAGTTGAGAGCCAGACTTATGTTGAACTGAGATTCACTTACTTATACATATTTGCCTTTTCAGATTATACTAATATATTTTTAGTGATATACTCATGTGATAAATAATAATTTAGTTTTCTTTTCTGCCTATTTATATTCTTGTGCTTAATATTATACATGCTAAAAATTAAGTTTGAGAGGGGAGAAAAATCTTGAAAAATACTTAACTTTATTTGTCTTCAATAGATTATATGTAAAATTGATATCACTGTAAAATGATCTTTGGTATGTGGTGTTACATTTAGGGTATTGATCCCGATTTTCTATATAGATGTGAAATTTGATGTATGCGATTGTATGCTTAATTTCCTTATTAGTAATTTCTACTTTGCAACAAAGCAAAAAACTTGATCCAAGCAAAAGCTAGATAAATTTTCCACTATGAAGCAAAGAAGAATAAAATTATAATAATAATTAAATATTGGATAATACGCAAGTATACGTATTGTTATCAAATAATATAAGATTTTTTTATTAAGTCTTGAATATCGAATCCACAGGGAAAACCGACAATATGCACTTTATAAAACAGGAGAAATTAGACAACAAAATTTTACTTAGCAAAACATTCTTACTTAAACTCAAGATGCTATAATAGGAATGAAAGATCGATTAATTTTTTTAATTTTTGATATATGAAAATAAAGTAAACAACTAATTAACTTAATTAAATACTTGTAAGATGAAAACAATAAAAACAAAATATCTTATATTGCAAGATGAAGACAATATAAGAGAGAGTTGGCTGAGGCTTTAGAGAATGTCTCAAGAATTGTGTATTAAACTTGAATCACCAGTAAACCAAAAAAATGTCTTAAGGGAGGTTTCCTAAATTACAATATTTTTAGAGAGAGAGAGATAATGGTAAAAGATTCATGATTCCCCTCGCTCTGATTTGACTTTAGTTTTATTAAGAAAAGACACAAATGATAGAAAAATATATTTAATACAATATGACACACATTTATGATGCTTTGAAGAAAAAACCGTGATGTGGATGTTTAGCGAAAATTTTAAAAAAATTTGGACTTGCAAATTTGCTACTGATGATGATCATCTATAGTAGTTGTCCCTCCTTACGTGGGCTAGCTTATATCCACAAAAGAGATGAACTGCAACTACTTTGCTAGGTGAGCTAAGTTCATCAATTTCGACAATTGGGTTCAGCTCAGTGTATTAGTTTCCATTGTTAAAGTGCCCATAAAAACCATACATATTAGACATATAACCGTATTTATGTATGCAAACGTACAAATGTCAAATATTTAAATACATAAAAATTCGGTGGTCTATACATGAATGCCCCAATTTCTTAAAGGAAAATTTACAAATTACATACATACATACCACTAAAGCCCTGCCAATTAATAGACATGTTCACATAACCATTGCATGGCATGCATGCACATAATATGTAAATTAATAAGTAAATCTCACCTATTGAATCCACCGCTCTTCACAGTGAGCCACGTGGCCCACCTCTTGGTCTCACTATATATATGCATGTTCTCCACTTCCTTCAGTATATAGAACTCACTGAAGTAAGAGAATCAGAGATGGCAGAAGTGAGTGAGATCGATGAACAAATTATATTTCAAATTAATTTCGTTTACATTTATTTTTAATTTGTTTGATTTATTACTGACTTCATGATGATTTGATTGAGAAGGTGGAGTCGCCTCAAGTCGTCGTTCTCAGGGCCAATATACATTGTGAAGGCTGTGGTAGGAAGATAAAGGCACATATTAAAAATCTTGAAGGTATTTAATTAGTTGGTAAAATGGCAATAAGCACCAAAATAAATAAAAAAATTTATGACCATTTGGAATGAGTTTTGATCATTTTATTTTATTTATGTTATATTTGAAATAAATTAAAAATATTTTATATTTTATAATATATTAATTTGTTTTCATTCAAAATCTATTTTATATGTTTTGAAAATTAAAAAAAATTAAAAATAAGCTAAAAATATTTTTGAAAAGTAAAGACGTAATCATAAACAAGAGAAATCATTTTGTCTGGACAACAGACGCCATATCTATATATATATATATTATATATATATAACTTGTGAGGTATCTAGGTAAATATTTTTTGAGAGGATGGAATATTTTCGGAATTATTTTTAATTTATTATATTATTATTTGGATTTTAGGAGTGCTGGCAGTGAAAGTCGACGCGGAGAGCAATACCGTGAGAGTTTTAGGGAATGTGGACCCAGGCAAGCTTGAGGATCATGTAAGAGATAAAGTTCCCGAGGACGTTGAGGTTGTTGGGACGGAGAGTCCACGGGACATGGCGGCCGTCGCCGCTCTCTCCTGCAAGAGAGGCGGCAGCTTTAGCTGGTTATTCGGCAAGAAGCCGGCCTCCACCGCCGTCGTCGCCAATGAGTTGAACGATTTGCAGGTAAAACCAATATATATATATATATATATTTTGCACTCAAGTCCCTGAGCAAAGAATATATTAATTAATCCTTTTTATTTTATTGTTAATACGTTAGCTGTCGGCTCCTACTGTGGTGCTGAAGACTTTACTAGACTGCAAGGGCTGCGTCGACAAAGTCATAAAGATTCTTCTTGAGCTTAATGGTAAATTTTTTTTTTACTTTATTTTATTTTTTTATATTAAATAAAGTGAATTGCTGTGCAAATTAACAGTATGTAATTTTATCCCTAATATTTTCATAATTGCAAATATGCGCAGGGGTAAAAATAATACATGTTGATGCCGAAAAAGGGTTGGTGACCGTTCAAGGGACAGTCAACGCTGATACACTACAATTGCAGCTGAAGAAAAAGCTGAAACGTGAGGTTAAGATTGTTCCAATTGAGAGTGACGGAGAGGACAACAGTGGCTATAGAAACGAGGGTAGAGATGAGGAGCCGAAAGCGGGGAGTAGAAGTGGTAGTTTCAAGATGGGAGGTGATGATAATGGCGGTGGCAACGATCGGAGGGGCATGGAGAGATCCCCTGGTGGAAAGAAGGACAGGAAGAAGGAAGAGTTTGGAGGTGGTGATCGGGCGGGAGGCTTCGGCGGAGAGAAGAAGAAGAACAGGAAGAAGGAGGAGGGGAGTGGTGGCTATGGCCATAGGAACGGTGAGGAGGGGAGTGGTGGCTATGGCCATAGGAACGGTGAGGAGAGACAGGAGGAGGGGAGTGGTGGCTATGGCCATAGGAACGGTGAGGAGAGAGAGGAGGAGAGGTATGGCTATGGAAGGAAGGAAGAGGAGGCCGGAAACAGCGGCAGAATGGGGTGGGGGAACAATAATAATAGAGAGGATGTGGATGACGGATATGATAACCATGGGAGGAATGAGGATGGAGGTAGTGACAGAGGCCATGGAAGCGATGAAGAGGGGAAGGAGAATTGGGCTGGGGCCTGGAATCGATGAACGGTCCTCAGCACTTTAACGAAGAGATCATCCAACAATTGCTTAATTATGTTGTGTGGTGTGGAAATAAATATTTGATGATTGGGTGGAGAGGTTTCTCGATATTGTTTCTCTGAATGTTGACAAAAGAAATAAACAAAAGAAATAAATAAATAAATTTTCGTTTCTGGAAATTTTTATTTTGGTTTTAAGTAAATCAAATATACGATGTTGCCAATTTTGATATTTGGTTGGATGGAAATGGAATATGATAT
>NEWO01000150.1:790430-808637 GCA_003013225.1 Phalaenopsis aphrodite | reverse complement strand
TTTTTTAAGCGACTTCGATCATTTAAGATGTAATTAACTATATAAGTTTGTCTTTATAGGGAATTAGGAACCCATATAAAATAAATCATATCTAATATTTATATTAAGTAGGCGAATTTTCAGCCAAAAATTTCGCAAACTAAACGAATATCATGAATTAGTTAGTTTATATAATCGAGCCCACCATCAAATGATATTTTTATCTATCGGGATTGTGTATTACTTGTGGTGTTATGTTCAATTATTTAAACTATTAAATATATTAGATCTATTTAGTTTCATTTTTCAAAATTAAAACACTATTTTAAAATAAAAAAAATATATATGTAAATTAAAGCAACCAACAAATTTCAAAGACGACCGACAAATTCTGGTGACTCCGCTGGGGATTAATTTTTACCTTCATCTTTGATCGGGTGATTTTGTCTTCATACATCGACAGTGTATTCATATCTCCTGTAGGCCAGACTACAACTCTTTCGTTGATGTACCTGTCTCATTTCTTCCTTGAGAAGTTATAATCAACTATTTTTGTATGACCAAACCATCTAAATAGACTCTCTCTAATTTCGTACGTCATTGGAGCTACACCAACCCTATCATCTAAATAGACTCTCACTAATTTCGTACGTTAAAGAGCAACCTTATACTTTTATAACTTATCAATCTATCCATGCATGATATAATTTTCTTTCAACAATTAAATACTCTTTGATTTTCTAACACAAATTAAAATAAATTAAAAAACTAATCAAATTTTAAAGTAATTCAATTAGCTCAAAATTATTATAACTTTAAAAACTGATTATACCGTTTTTTCAAATTTAAAATAAAGTGATATAAATATATAAAAAAAAAACTAATCAAATTTTAAAACAATTATTTCTCCTTTGTCTTCTGCCGCAAGCCAACTTCACGTAGAGAGAGAATCCCATGGAAATCAATGGAGAGCTTTTTATTTCCTTCTGCTTCTCCAACCATGCATCAGCCACCCAGCTGAGTAGAATTGATGCTTCAGTCCTGTAGTTTTAAATAGAAAAGCCCGTCAAGAAATTAAGGAAGCCAAATTTTTTCTGCAAATTTAATGACGGCATGGATGAAAAATAATAAGAAAATAATTTTCATAAATAAGAGAGCTTTATAAGATAATTTAATTAATCAACTACTAATTAAATGTCATGAAGGAGAAACTGACATGAAAATAAGTGCTGCCAAAGATTCTGAAAACTTCTGAACCGGTTCACACAACTCATAAAAAAATTATAGAGGAAATAGGAAAGAGGAATACAATTTTTTATGAAGTGTGAGATTTGAACATCAAGCATTTAAATTTAATTTTTTATATATTCATATTATTTTATTTATTCAAAAAAAATATTTTATTTCAAAAAATTAATATTTTAAATTTTGTTCTAATCGTTAATATTTTATATAATTTTGTGATTAGGATTCTAAAAATGACTCTTTATCCATATTCAAATCGTTAATAAACACACATATACTATAATATCAAAATCGCATAAAAAAAAATTTAATTTTACAATAAATTTTAAAACCGCACGTGGGATGCATTAAAATCCACCACCCCCCATTAGCCAAGAGTCAGGGCAAAGCACATGCCTTGGTCAAATGGGCAGGGATCTTGAATTGAGCAGCGATTTTGGAGCAGAACTCTTGCATCCCCTGGGCCGAACTCTATAAGAGAAATTTACAATAAAGGTTCTGCGGCATGTACGACAGAGACCTATTTTTAGCTTTCCTTTGCTTTTTGTCTAGTAAATGCTGATAGAGACCAATTTTGACTTTCCTTTGCCTTTAATTACTCTCCATCTTTTTCCGACAGAGCAGTAAAGATAGACGTAGCTTATGATGCTGAGGACAGTATCGCTTATCCTCTTGCTTCGCAAGCGTTCGGCGTCGTTATGAGATTGCAGAAAGCATTAAAGTTCTTAATGATGAACAGGAAGAAATCTACAAATATTGGTTACAATTCCAGTTAGAGGAGAGCAGAGAACAACCAAGCTCCAAACGATCACGACTGTGAACACCTGCCAAACTGCCCCCTTGGAAAATGTTGATGTGTTGGAAACTGAGTTTGAAGAAACAACACGGGAGTTACTGACGTTGATAGTTACAGAGCAGGCGATGAAATGCGGCGTCATTACACTTGCTGGGACGGGAGGGATATGAAAACCACAGGCATTGAGGATGTCTTGGATGAGCTATGTCCTCCCAAATGTCTGGAAATGCTCCCCATAAGTAATTTTTTGACACTCAATGCCCAAGTTGGATGAAGTCTCCATCTTTTGGAAGTCATCTTCCTCGTTTGACAATACTAGAGCTGATTAATGAAAATATGAAGGAAATCCCAAAATGACTGAAAAAACTTCTTGAAGAACGAAAGCCCGCTAATGTTGAGCATGATTTTTGCTTAACAATCACTTCCGTTGACACAACTTTTTGAGATTTCTGCGATGTTCCCGAAATCTCAAAAAGGGTCGGGCGATAATTTCAAAAAGGGATGATTTTTGCTTAACAGTAACGTAGATGTTAGGCGATAATTTTAAAAAAGTATGTACTTACAAATTTGCTAGTAATGATGATTATCTATAAGTAGTTGTCCATCCTTAGGTGGGCTAGATTTCCTCCATAAAAGAGATGAAATGCAACTACTTTGCTAGGTGGGTTGAGTTCAAATTTGCTTGTAATGATGATTATCTGTAGTAGTTGTCCATCTATTATGTATATAAAAGTACAAAGTTCCAATATGCAAACACTTAAAAATTGGGTGGTCTAAATATATAAATGCCCAAATTTCATGAAGGAAAATTTACAAAATACATACATGCATATCACTAAAGCCCTACCAATTAATGCACACATGCATTTAACCATTGAATGGCATGCATGCACATAATATGCAAATTAATTAGTAACTCTCAGTCATTGAATCCACTGCTCTTCACAGTGAGCTGCGTGGCCACCCACCTCTATTGGTCTCACTATATATATGTGTATCTTCTCCGATTCCTTCAGCATATAGACTCCCTGAGCAAAAGAATCAAAGATGAACGGAGTAAGTGAGATCGATGAAGAGATTAGCTTTCAAGTTAATTTTGTTTATTATTTTTAACTTGTTGATTTATTACTGATTTATTGAGGATTTGATTGAGAAGGTCGTGATCGTTATGGAGACCGAACTGCACTGTGACGCCTGTCGTAGCAGGATAGAGAAACATGTTAAAACATATAAAGGTATATGATTAGCTGTTAAAATATTATTTTTCTTACATTTCAAATTGAAAATAAGAAAAATAATATTTTGATTAAAAATAAAATAAAGAATCCAAAAGTTTCTAGAGGCGTCGGAGCGGCAACAACTTTAAGATCCAGCCATCAAATACTGGGTAGGCGAGCTCAAATACGTCGCTTATGATGCTGACGACATTATCGATTGCTGCATGATTGAAGGTGCTGCTCTTTCGCTAGCCGACCGACCATCCTCATCCAGAAGATTAACGGTATTCTTCTGTCAAAGTTTGGCATGAATAAGCTGAATTCTGAATAGGCTCAACGTTTTTTTCCTTTACTTTCATTTCATTGAATAACAAGCTTACAATATTTTTTAGGTACAAAATAAAGTTGATAAACTTCATAACCTCTTCGACTGCTCGCACTTATCCTCTTGCTTCGCAAGCATTCCGCGTCTTTATAAGATTGCAGAATGCATTAAAGCTCTTAATGATAAACTGGAAGAGATCTATAAAGATAGGTTACAGTTCAAGTTGGAGGAGAGCAGAGAACAAGCAAAGCTCCAAACGATCACGACTGTGAACGCCAGCCAAACTGCCCCCTTGGTAGATGTTAATGTGCTGGGAACAGAGATTGAAGAAGCCACAAAAGAGCTGCTGCCCTTGATAGTTGGAGTGCAGGCGAAGAAATGTCGCGTCATTGCACTTACAGGGATGGGAGGCAAAGGGAAAACAACACTTGCGCAAAAGATATACAACAGTAAGAAGATACAGGCTGACTTCCAATACAAAGTGTGGATCTCCGTTTCACACAATTATGATGAGATGGAACTGTTGCGGCATGCGATTAAAAAAGGGACCGAAGTTAATCATGGTGATACTAGAAATAAAACAGAGCTCCCGAATGTCCTGCCAAACAATAAAGCCGAGCTACTGCCATCACTACGGTCCGCTTATCTTGGGAAGAGCCTTTTTCTTGTTTTGGATGACGTTTGGAGGGCAGATGTTTGGAATGGTCTGTTTAGAAATCCATTACAGAGCGGTGCTGCGTTCCTTAGGATCTTAGTCACAACTAGAGATGAAAAGATTGCGAGGGAGATGGGGGCGGCACACGTACATCGAGTCAAAGAACTTTCTGATCAAACTGGCTGGGAAATATTCTGTAAAAAGGTTTTTTTGGATGAAGAGGAAGAGATTAAAAAGTTGAAAGTTCTGGACTTCAGATTGTTAAAAAATGTTCTGGCCTCCCTCTAGCCATTGAGGTCGTTGCTGGTCTTCTCGCGGCGAATAAAAACAGAAGTAGAAGAGAATGGGAAAGAGTTCTTAACAATGATTTGTGGTCCATTAGAAGCCTTCCCGAACCACTGCACCGTGCGCTGTACCGCAGTTATGACAAGCTTCCATCTCATCTCAAACAGTGCTTCCTTTACTGCTCTTTGTTTCCTGAGAATGCATGTATCTATCGTGATGATCTGATTCAATTATGGATCGCCGAAGGCTTTATAAGAGAGCAAACCGTTTCATTAAAGGAAGATATAGCAGAAGGGTATTACAATGAACTGATTGGGAGAAACCTTCTGCTACCAGTTTATTCCCTTGACAATCATTGTAGAATGCACAACTTATTGAGATCTATGGCGATATTTCTCTCAAAAGATGAAGTATTCTCTGCAACGACAATGCCTGCAACTGCCATCTCTTCAAGTATGAAACTTCGAAGACTGTCAATCAGAACTAGAAATAATTTATCAGCCATAAAAGATTTGGTAGGGGAGCAGAAATATTTGCGAACTCTACTTACTTTCGATGGCATCAAGGTGTTGAATGATAATCAGTTGATGGGATTAAAACGAATTCGTGTACTGAAAATTGACAATCTTGATGTTGATAGCATTCCCAAATCTATTGGCGAGCTTATGCATTTAAGATATCTTAATTTAAATTCTGCAAATATCAGAGAGTTGCCTGAATCTATAGGAAGCCTCATCAACCTCCAGTTCCTACACCTTCGGGGGTGCACTTTTTTGACGACGCTTCCTAAATCCATCACTAGGCTGCACAATCTACGCTATCTTAATCTTGCAGATACTCCACTAATCTCCATACCAAAGGGCATTTCAAAGCTAGAGGAGATTAATTACATCAGTGGATTCGTTGTAGCTGATCCAAGAGAACCAGAAGACTCCTACAGCAGCTTGGAGGAGCTGAACTCTCTTTACCAGCTGAGAACGCTCAGCATTTCGAGGATGGAAAGGGCTAAACAAGGAACTTTAAGCCTCGGAAAATTAACTCGCCTCATTGACCTTCAATTAGTCTACACGGAAGCGGAAAATCAACCTCTTACAGCAGAAGAGGACATCACACGCATAGAAGATGTCTTGGACAAGCTGTGTCCTCCCAAATGCCTGGAAAGGCTCGTCATAAGTAATTTCTTTGGCACTCGTTACCCAAGCTGGATGAAGTCTCCTTCTTTCGGAGATCATCTTACTTGTTTGACAACACTGACCCTAAAGAATCTTTCTTCATGCCGTCAACTTCCACCCGCAGGTGAGTTGCCGCAATTAACTCATCTAAGCATACAAAAAGCAGCTTTGGTGAAGAAAATTGGAGCTGAGTTTCTTGGCGGCACCTATACAACAACAAGAACAGCCTTTCCCAATCTCCAAAAGCTTGATATAGCCTGCATGTATGAACTGAAAGAGTGGAGCTTCAACAATGAGACGGAAGGACTTGAGCGCGGAAGTGGAAAGGCGCATATTTTTCCTCAATTGAAAAGTTTGTCTATCCATTGTTGTCTAAAGCTGAAAGCACTCCCAAAAGGCTTAGAACAGTGCAAGACTCTCTCCATAACTGCCGATCAAAGCCTTAATGCAGTAGAAAATCTCCCCAACATAGAAGAAATGGAAATCCAGAAAAATCAAAATCTGAAGACGGTGTCAAATCTCCCAGCACTATAGAAACTTCGTGTGGAAGATTGTCCATCACTGAACTGTGTGGACAAACTAGATTCTCTTCAGCGATTGGAGCTGGGTGATAAAAATATGAAGGGAATCCCAAATTGGCTGAAAAGGCTGCTTGAAGAACGAAAGCCCGCTGAAGTTGATGATAATTTTTTCTTAACAATCACTTCCTATGACACAGCCCATTTGAGATTTTTGCAAGGAGGCCCAGACTGGCATATAATAGTGCAAATCCCACAGTTCATCGCATATAACTATGAGCGAACCCATGTTGTGCGGTACACAAGGAACCCTTTCACATATGCATATGAAGTGCTAGAATAGTCCGTACTATTTATAAGAGCCAAAGGTGCTGATAGCTTGAGATTAAATTTTCCTTTTTTATGAATGTGTGTGTTTTTCTGTTGACATGTAACATTTTTCTGTTCTTTTTGTTTCTTATTTTTATTTGTATGAGTGCAAAATGTATTTTTTATTCAGTAAAGATTATATATGTTATTTCCTTTCAGAGTACCAGAATTAATAATAACATGTTGGGATATTCTATTTATCAAGACATAAACTTGACTTTAATACTTAATCTTTCTACCAATATGCTTGATACTTTTATTTGTGTGACTAACGTGTGAATCCTTTGTAGATTATTGCACTATCCCAGAATTTGATTATCAGGTGGTCTCGTACATAGCAAGAAGGTAATAAGGTTTGCTCATTGGGTGGCTAAATGCGGATTGAAGATGCATGGTGCTATGGTTTCTAAGATTGCTCCTACTATTCTGTGGCTGTTAGCTTTGAAGGATATTAGTTAGTTGTTTTCTTTTGTTTGTGTTTTGTATTTTCTTTTTTGGAGAAGAGGACCTATAGTTTTTAATTTTATTTTTTGAGTGTGTTGTGTTGTGTGTATTGCTAGGTCCTCTTTCTTGTACTTCTTTTTTGTGAGCAATGCATAAGGAGCCGAATAATACTCTTTCATAAAAAAAAAAAAAAAAAGTAATTTGAGCTTGCTCAAGCTCTCAAAAGAACAAAAGAAGGGAAAAATTAGATACAATATATATATATATATATATATATATTTGTCCATTGCATGTCAATCATGTAGGCTACAAAATTTAGAGCTCCAACCCCTGCTGAGAAATGACTAGAAAATTTCATGTAAAATTCGAGTGAAATTTTTTAAGGACATTAAATTTTAGATAAGAAAACACTTAGACATTTCATCCTCATTTTGCGATAATTTTGATCTAGAATTGAGATTTCACGTTGGCGTAAGTCCTATGGTTAATTATCTCTTCTAACAATAGAAGGGTACATTCAATTAAAGCTGGTCTTGAGGTGCATAGTATTTAAATTCAATACCTTCAAACACATTTTAACAAAACTTCTTAAATCAACTTTCACGATCATCAAGCAAACATAATAATCTTAAAAAAAAAGCTTAATTCAAATCCAACTAACTCAAGTTCCCAATTCTAGTTGTTAAGAAAGAAGGGCAAATAATACGCAAGAATTAACATAACAATCAAGACAAAAGAAAACAAGGATTTAACGAGGATTGGCAATGTGCTTATGTCATCGAGAGCGAATAGAGGCGGCTTTCGATTTCTTGAAGCAAGGTTATCCCTATTGGGGTTACAAAACACGATATGAGTCATACCTAACAATGACATATTTCGACACGCTTGATTAAAATGCTCGAATGATCGTCTTTTTGTATGTTGTTCTTAGTAGCAGTCTTGATCTCCTTATTGTCCTCCTGAAAATATTTTAACAAAAGAGAGATTTTGTTGAATTTGGAGATATCCATGCTTGTTGAAGACGATGAGTTTTACATACATACCACTCAATTCCAATGTATTTGCATATCTAGGAATTAAACTTCAATATTTAGTTGCATGCCGCCTTACAACGCATATAGAGATGTATTTCACTTTTCAAAAGTTAAAATGGTGGTATTTTTAATGTGATATGAAAAGATTTTGGTGGTATTAATGTAAAAAAGGTAAAGTTGAGGTGTTGGATATGTAAATACATAAGAATTGTGTGGTATGTAAATAAATGCCACTAACATCTAAAATGTTGAAGATGCAAATTGCATTTTCTTTGTGAAAGACTCTTATCCTCATACCCTTTCAATAATTTTATAAAGGTTTCTTTGTTCCATTTTAGGGACTAATGGATCATTATGAAGATATTGTTGACTGCTTCAATCGTAGGGGCGTCTTCGCAATCCTTCTGCCTAGAAGAAATCATCTTCATCCAATTCCTGAATTTTCCAATCTGTTTTGCAAATTGCTTCATTTATACCTCTCCCGAGATAAGCACGAAGAAGAGGTTTTCATTAGGTTATTGAATGGTTATTGTAGCAAAAAAAGGTGGAGTCGTTGGATCTCTCATCAAATCAGTATAATTGGAGGTTTTTGACGCGTTATGAAAGGGTAATTTTGGAGTTACTGCAACGTTTTTATAGGATTTTGACTATTTATGGACGCAAAAAATGCGGAGTCGTAGGATACTTCATAAAATATGTATAATTGGATGTTACTAACGAGTTATTATGAGGTTATTATGCCTTTATTGGGGGTTATTATGCAAATGCTTTGAAGGTATTGAAGCAATCATGAGCGCGGTGCAAATAGGGGTTATTGACGGGTTATTTGAGGGTTATTGGAGGGTTTATAAGGTTATTGAAGGGTTATACGGTTGTTATTCACTCAAAAAACTTGGAGACGTTGGGTCACTCACCAATCAATTTAGTAGGGTGTTAGAGATGCGTCATATTTTAGCCAACAAAACATGAAAATAACATTAAGGAAAAGTCCATTTACAAGATAACTCACATTATGTAACATAAGAATTTTGAAAGTTAGGGGTGCGATATGTAAATACGTAAGATATGTGTGATTTGTATGCAAATGCCCCTAACAAGTATAACGGAGATATAGAGTGACATCCAATACATAGTTAAGAGCATGACAACTGACATTTGCTGTTCTCTGGTCATCTAATTTCTGAATTTTCCAAACTGTTTTGTAGATTGCTTCATTTATACCTTTCCCAAGATAAGCACGAAGATGAGGTTTTCAGGAGGTTATTGAAAGGTTATTTGGGGTTTATTGTAGCAAAAAAAAGTGGAATCGTTGGATCCCTCATCAAATCAGTACAATTGGCGATTATTGACACGTTATGCAAGGGTTATTTTGGAGTTATTGAAACTTTTTATAGGATTTTGACTGTTTATTGACGCAAAAAATGTTAAGTCTAGGATCTTTCATAAAATCAGTATAATTGGAGGTTATTAACAAGTTATTAAGATGTTATCATGCCATTATTGGGGGTTATTACACAAATACTATGAAGCTATTGGAGCAATTATGAGAACGGTATAAATAGGGGTTATTGACAGGTTATTTTAGGATTATTGGAGGGTTTTATGAGATTATTGAAGGGTTATGTGGTTGTTATTCACTCAAAAACGTGGAGTCGTTGGATCACTCATCAAATCAATTTAGTAGGGTGTTAGAGATGTGTCATATTTTAGCCAACAATACATGAAAATAACATTAAGAAAAAGGCCATTTGCAAGAGAGCACACATTATGGTACATGAGAATTTTGAAAGTTAGGGGTGTCATATGTAAATACATAAGATATGTGTGAATTGTATGCAAATGCCCCTAACAAGTATAACAGAGATATAGAGTGGCATTCAAAACATAGTTATGAGCATGACAGCTGCCGTTTGAGGTTCACTGGTTGTCCAATTTCCGAATTGTCCAATATGTAGATTGCTTCATTAATACGATTCCCAAGATAAGCACGAAGAAGAAATTTTCTTGAGGTTATTTGGGATTTATTGTAGCAAAAAACGTGGATTTGTTGGAGGGTTATTTTGCAGTTATAATTGGAGGCTTATTTTGCAGTTATTGTAACGTTTTTAGAGGATTTTGACTGGTTATTGACTCAAAAATGCAGGATCCCTCATCAAATCAGTATAATTGGAGATTATTAACAAGTTATCGGAAGATTATCATTCCATTAACTAGAGGTATTGGGGCGATTATGAGCACGGTGTAAATAGGGGTTATTTACTGGTTATTAGAGGGTTTTATGAGGTTATTGAGGGGTTATGTGGTTGTTATTCACTCAAAAACGTGGAGACATTGGATCACTCATCAAATCAGTTTAATAAGGGGTAAAAAAAGCATCAAATTTTAGCCAACAATACATGAAAATAAAATTAAGAAAAAGGTCATTTACAAGAGAACTCAAATTACGGTACAAAAGAATTTTGAAATTTAGGGGTGCGATATGTAAATACATAAGATATGTGTGATATGTATGCAAATGCCCGTAACAAGTATAATGAAGATATAGAGTGGCATTCAAAACATTGTTAAGATCATGACAGCTGATACTTGATGTTCTCTAGTTATCCAATTTCCAAATTTTCCAATATGTTTTGCAGATTGCTTCATTTATACATTTCCAGAGATAAGCACGAAGAAGAGGTAGCTATATCAAGGATTCCAGCAGATGTTGGTGATGAAAATCGTGAAACTGTAATAGACGGTTAGTTCAGACATCTTTATCAATGTAGAAAAAGAAGAAGAAGAAGAACAAATAAAGTTCAGTAATTTACTCTTAATTGAATAAGTATTCCGCTAGACTTATTCCAAGCACTTATTTTTACTTTTATTCAAGAATATTGGTAAAGCTCTTTTCAATAACAGCCCACTTCATGTTAGAAAATGAGTTCCAAGAAGAATTTTATGCTTCACGAGTAGCAGTAACATGGATATTTCATCTGAATTTATACTTTGATATAACACATATTTACACATCTCATAGTAGATATGTTACAAAACATAGTAAAGTTTGTCAACTATGTTTGATATAATGCATATTTACACATCTCATAGCCTATTTCTGCTCTAAACAATGGCATATCATCCTGCCATCCTAACTTATCGCTCCACTCGCTTTTGTCTATTTGTACAAGTGTTTCCATATATTTACATATAAATACCCCACAATCAACGTTATTGCTTTGGACCGGAATGTCTTTGACCATTGAAACCGACCATGTTCTCAAATCACCCTTGAAAGCCTTCCCAACATCCTGAACAAAATGTTTCATCTGATATTTAAACATTGAGTTAAATAAATAACAGTCTAGAAAATGGTGGATGTGTTGAACTAGCAATGTCCAGTGTTGATTATTAACTATTGGTATCAAAATTAACTCGATATTTTCTATTGCCTCCTTCCTAATGTGTTGAACAAACTGGGTATAGTTATGTTGCCTCTACACCTGCATAAAAAGGGAATATCATTCAGACACTTTTATCATGGTGGATATGCTTCAGTGTGCTCCAAATAAGTTGAATTTGAATGCTTACCCAATATAGTGGAGACACATATAAGTAGGATCTATAAAATTGTGGTGATCTGAAACACTTCTTTTCTAATAACATTGCAAAACAATCTACATGTTCGTTTCCTAACTAATCATTATTCAATAACTCTTTAAGACCTTGTCGACTCATTGATGCATGTCCCATGATAATTATAAGATCATCCCTGCATTTGAAAAATATATTTAGCGTGACAATTGTCTGGGAAAGTAATGTAGAACACATCAAAAGATAGTACGCTAACTTGAAAGTGTATTTGTTGCAACATAGATCGATCACTTCAAGCATGTACTGTGGAATTTGACTTCTAGCGGGAAAATCTATAACCAATGATGCGGGTAGAACCTATAAAACCAATCACTGATAATATATAATGTGAAGAATTACGTTAACAGACCAAACAATAGAAGGATATATTCTATACCTTAACTGGATGGTCATCTACAACTTTTGGGTTTGAGTCCTCCTGCTGCTCTTCCTCTTTATTTACATCTTCGACCACCTCCTCTAATATAAGATCAAATATTTGACTCTGTTCATCAGGTTCTGTAATGAGTTGTACCTCTACTTTATCAGATGGTGTTAGTTGAAGTTGCCCTGCTGTGTCAATATGTACATTTGGCTGGGGTGAAACAGTTTCTGTTAGTGGTGGTTGCTCTGAAGCTGTCTCTTCCTCTTTCTCGCCTAATTTTTCAATTTGTGAAACTAAATCATCTAATGAAAACTTGGAGTCTTTCTCAACTTTCTTTTTTTGTTTTTTTTATTCTCCTCAAATGATGTAAATGGGGAATTTAATTTCCTCTTTTTTCAATTGTCTCTAGCCTTAACCCTTGGATTGAAGTACCTAGCTGGGAATCATGTATCCATTTCTTTGGAAACTTTCCATCTGGCTCATTTTATGCTTTTTCTAATTTATTTACTTGTGACTGCAAGTCTGTCACTCTGATATCTAAATTATCAAAACGTCTGTTTATTGATTCTTGAAATTCAAAATGAAATTTCTCTTGATCTCTAAGTTTTTGGTATATTTCCTTTCATCCAATATTACTGCCTTGATGGGTATGTATTGATTGGGGACTGATATGACAGGGTTTTATAGGATTAACATCAACATAATCGGGTGAATGTGGTATGGAGTGAGTATCATGGTGTGAGGGAAGCTTCACATGGATTGACGGTCCTTCAGCTGGAGGGGCGAGTAAGTGGTGCTCACTATATTTCAGATCCAGAAACAATTCATGAACCTACACAACATTTCAGACAAACACTATTACATCCCAATAACACCCTATATCATATTTTATAAATAATACAATATTAACACCAAAACATCATAATAACACCTTCAAGGGATTATTAGATGAGTGACTCACCTATTCAGGTTTGAGCCTCTTAAAGGCTAGATGAAAATTTGATGCATCCGGCTCACTTTTGATGGCCACAGCAACATTCGAAGTCTAGCCTCAGAAACAATAAGGACGACCAATGATGTGTGCTCGTAAAACCAGAGATGTGTAAAACATAGATAAATCAATATTTTCTATGACCAGAAATAAAAAAATACTTTTAAAAGGTATCCTAAAGATACTAACCATTAAAAGAAATACAAAACCATTAATATATCCCAGTGGTTGATTACTCCTTATTTTCATGGCATAGGCGTTCACTTGCTCAATGAGAAAGTCGCATACCGTAACAGGCCAATTATATGAAGAAAATGATTGTAAATCCTCACAAAATGAGTAAAGCTCTTGGGGGACACTGAAATTGCTTGAAGGAAAAAGTAAATTTGTTACCAAAAACTTAAGTAATAGTTCTTCGAATGGAATAGAGGACTCCCTGAGTGAAACATTTACTAGGTCACTCTTTATTTGTCTAACAAGCACACAACAGGAGGGAAGCTTATTCCAATATGTTGGTGCTCCTCTGTTGGGCATACCTATAAGCAAAAACAACCTAGTTTGCATCAAATCTTACCTCTTTCCCACCTAATATGAATACTGTTTGATCAATATCCTAACAGTTCAGTATGTGCATGGTTAGGATATGACCTTGAGGGTACGGAAGGAGATCAAACACTGGACCATATTCATTGCTTCCAATGTTGTCCATGTCTCCTCAAGAATGGTTGGTCGGACCTTGTCGAGAACATCTCTTACCGCAGAAGGCCGGCATCTACAATTGATGGATTTTGCACTCAAAAACCTACATGAATTTAGCATGAAATTATCACCATAAACACTACATAACAAATTAAGAACAAAAGGAATTACACCTAAGAACACCAGAGACACAACTGAATATCTTAATAACACAAAGATTAACAAAATAATCCCCAAAAAAAAACATAGTATTAAAAAAAAAATTTTAATAGGAAGACTGACTAAATTTTCAAAAGAGACAGTTAACCCTAATAAGAAAAACTAGGCAGTTGTACTAGATGGTGCTTAATGGGTATATAGTATGAGATATAAATACTCTATTTGAATATACTAAAAATAATACTATTATGTAAAGAAGCCCTCGTAATATAAGAGATTTCATTAATCATGCAAAATTAGTTACCAGATACAGGCAACCAGATGCCAAAGTTACCATCCTTAATTTAAGAAACTTACCTGTTTTTGATATTCTCATTACATTTATTCCAAATTTGCCATGCATTTATATAGGAACATAAATTGTTTAATTTAGCAAGCTTCATTAGCAGATTTCTAAACATCTATAATTATGTCTGAGATATATTTAATCATGTATGGTTGGTCGATACTGGATACATGTAACATGGTGTTGAAAGTTATGCACAGTCTACATAAAAGCTATCAAACGATGAATATAATTTGAATAGATATCAATTCTTTAATCAGGCGCAATATAATATATAGCAGCTATTAACAGGTGTACAAGTTGATGAAGTTTGATGGCCTTAAAAGATAGCTTGGCAATTCATGGTATTGCAACATTCATGGTCCATCATTGTGGGCAGTTAGCAAACAGTAAATCTCTTTTGAGGGGCGAAATCTCTCTGAGATTTACAAGAAAAAAAATGTGCACAATCTACTCAATATTTTCCTTTCTTCCAATGTAATTAATATTTTTCATAGGCATGAGTTACCAAGAATAAACTAGAATCTTGTTGTAATCAAATGCAAGCAAAATTAAAATCATTTATCATCTTATGATATAAAGGTCCAGAAAAAAAAGAATCTAAAGCATGTTTCTGTGTTTTTTTATTCCATCAGCCCCAAAAATTCCACTTGCCCATCATATCTTCAGCTGATCAAAACTTTGCTCCACTTCATGAATCTACTGCTCCAACACAAACACCCACATTTTTTCAAAAATGAAGTTTTCTTCTTATCTGTTTGAAGAACATATCTTTATATCATAAATTATCAAGAAATAAAATGATTCTAAAAAAATTTTAGTGGTTGAATACCAAAGCCTTCAATCTCCACTGAAATGGAATAAAAGAAATTACCAATATTCAGTCCATGTTGTGAGAATCTCTCTCAAATAAAAGGGAAATTTAGGCCGCTTGATTTGCCCCATAATAAGTGAAGACGATATCAGGTTGTTACATAAGATGTAAAAGGCTCTACAATTATGTCCTAGTTACGTACGTTAATGGTATCAAGAATTAGTGAAACTAACATATTCCTAACATACAGAGGGCAAATGGGATGTGATGAAGCAAATATATTCCGAAGTACATGATGCAGCTTGAGTTTATGAGATTACGACACATTCAAACCACCAAACAAGGCATTCTTTCGATTATAAAAAAAATAAAAATATTAAGCCTAAGCCGAGAGCATCAAAGTCCAACATTTAGAAACAGTGTTACTTTTAAATGAAGCACTCATAAAAAAATAATAATTTTATGTTCAAACATTATTAATGAGGTTGTGAGAGATGGGAAACTCTTAAAATCTTTATGAGAAGAGTGCACCATATCTAAACCTATTTATACATACACATACATACTAATAAAGGTAGGTAGAGATCAAGCTGAGCTCTAGCAGTAGAGATGAAAGATGAGTCCATGTATTTCTTTAAGTTAATTAATGAGCTCTAGAACTATTTCAGTCCCTGTTAAAAGAGCATGGAGACTGATTTGAGATTTTCCTAAAATGGCCCTCAACAAAGAGTTATGGGATCATTTTGGAACTTTTCTCTTTAATTACTAAATTTGCATTTGGCCACCCCATCCAAGTGTTGATTTGTTTGAGTATCATGGCATTATCCTTGTCTAAGAATGAATTCTTCATTTCTTGCCCATGGTTTGACTTAGGAAGCTATGTCGTGAAATATAACAATATAGAATACTTAGTATACAAGTATTCGTAGCCTATTTTGTTAGTGGATTGATGTATATGTAATAATTGCTACATTCATCAAACTGCCTATTATGAGGAAATTTTTTCCTATTCTGACCTTTTATGTTTACAGACATTTTCTCTGCAGACAATGATGACTTTTCTAGGTAGGGTTGATGCCCCACCGGCATATGTACCTTTGCAAGCTTCCAATTTATGCACATTGCCCAGAGAAGCTAACACAGATGCATATGAAGTCCAATAGAAAAACAGTACCGTTTAATAGCTCAATGTGGACTTATTTTCGGACTCATTTTAACAGTACATTACACAACAATGACAATACATGAGTGATAAAAAGCCTAGACGAAGATTTACCTAGATTCAATGTCCTCCTTGGGCTCTTTCGCCGCCTTCGTCTTACGATCTCCCCTCGCCACTTTCTTCGGCTCCTCCATTTAGTCTTTCTCCAAAAAGCAGTGCCGCCAAACCGTACCAGAAGACGAAGAACGAAGGGGAGCTCACCGGCGAAAAGTTAAAACCAAAGGCCCGCGCGCGAGAGGAATTTTAAATGTTCTATGATGCTCGGGCCGGGTCCGCGGGCCACAATTAACGAATTTCAATTTTTTAATGTTTTATGAGGTGGTTCCCATGTAGGTGATGGTGTTGTGAAAAAAACGGCAATAAATTGAAAAATCGGACGGAGAAAAATCTTAAAACACAAAATCGTGAGATTTACGTAGTGTCTTCCCAAGCTCTCGAAAGAACAAAAGAATAGAAAAATTAGACACAAGAAAAAAATTTATTTGTTCTTTGTACAACAATTATGTAGGCTGCAAAATTTTGAATTTCAACCCCTCTTGAGACATGATGAAAGTTTCATGTAAAATTTCTGGTAAAATTTTTGAAAGACATTAAACTTTAGAAAAGACAACACTTAGATATTTCATCCTCGTTTCACGGTGACTTTTGATCTAGGATTAAGATTTCACATAGTCGTGAGCCCTCGTGTAAACCCTATGATTAATTATCTCTCCTAATATGAGAAGAGTACATCGAAATAAAGCTAGTCAATAGGTGCAAAGTATTTAAATTTATTACTTTAAAACAATTTTAACAAAACTTGTTGAATCAATTTTCACAATCATCAAGCAAACTTTAATAATCTTCAAACAACCAGCTTAACTCATATCCAACTAACTCAAGTTCCCAATTATAATGTATCACACGAAAAATTATTGCATACATACATCGCATGCAAAGATGCATGTGGTGTCTGATCATGACCGCAGGATGCAATCAAATTTTTTTGAAAAAAAAAAAATTTAAAGTGGAGCCCACCGAAATACATCATGACCGTAGATCACCGTGATCTACGGTTAGGATTGAACACCGCATGCATCTCTGCATGCGGTGTATGTATGTAATAATTTTTAGTATCACACAGACTAAATTCTATCCAAATCAATCAATCCCAAATAGAATATTTTCAACTCAAAACAATTAAAATCAATCAAAAATTTTCAAACCAAATCCAAATCAAAACTCAATTTTTTTAAACAAATTTAAAATTTTAATCCATAGGGAGCGCCTTCTCCCCGAAACCGGCTAATCCATTTCCTAAGCCTTTAAAGAACACATCGTAGACAGTAACGTAGATGTTAGGCGATACTTTTTAAAAAAGTAAGTACTTGCAAATTTGCTAGTAATGATGATTATCTATAGTAGTTGCCCATCCTTAGGTGGGCTAGGTTACCTCCATGGAAGAGATGAAATGCAATCACTTTGCGAGGTGGGTTGAGTTCATCAACTTCGGCAGGTGGGTTCAGTGCAACGTATTAATTTTCGCTGTTTAAGCGCACATTGAAAAAATAGCCTATATATTAAATATATAACCATATATTATGTATACAAAAGTACAAAGGTCAAGTATGCAAATATATAAAAATCGGGGGGTCTATTTATATATATATAAATGCCCAAATTTCTTATAGGAAAATTTACAAAATACATATATGCATACCACTAAAGCCCTACAAATTAATACACACATGCATGTAACCATTGAATGGCATGCATGCACATAATATGCAAATTAATTAGTAACTCTCAGTCATTGAATCCACTGCTCTTCACAGTGAGCTGCGTGGCCACCCACCTCTATTGGTCTCACTATATATATGTGTATCTTCTCCGATTCCTTCAGCATATAGACTCCCAGAGCAAAAGAATCAAAGATGAACGGAGTAAGTGAGATCGATGAA